>JAODLD010000046.1:37059203-37079899 GCA_026781065.1 Mormyrops boulengeri | reverse complement strand
GCTTTTAATATCAAAACGTTTACTCAGCATTTTAAAGCATGGTGAAGGAAAATTTTGCCAACATCACACACTTCAAAAACAGGGCTTTGAAAGCCTAAACAGGAGTAGGCTATTGTTAACATTAACCTGTACTTCTTTTTTAACGTATTTTAAAGCATTTCTGAAAACACTTTATCATATTACCAGTATGGGGTTCATAATCTCAGTTTGCAAAACCTTGTTTTACAGCTTAAATAACTATTTAAGCTAAACCTAAGTTTTACAAAGTCCAAGTTAATATTAGTGATTCAGATGTCCTAATCAGCCTATCACCAAGAGAAGAAAACGTTCACCAAACGTCAGACACAAAACTCACCCCAAGCTTTTATCCAGGCTAATCGTGATAACTGAAGTTAATTCACTGGTGTTTACCATTAATTCACATCTCAATGTGCTTCTTTAAATTGGACGGGGAGTTTTTAAAAGCCAAAATTTCGTCACATCAAAAGATAGCCGACAGGTTGAGTGTGGAGTGATGCGTGTGCACGTCGTGTTACGTGATTCATACGTAGATCAATGACAAGTCAGCTTCCTCAAGTTTTTGTTGCGGTCACCTAAACTAAGGGCTGCAGAGAAAACACCAAATCTAATTTGATTTTTGTAACGACAATCCGCGCTGAAAGTGTATTGGAGTAAAAGTATGCAATTAAATCAGGAAATGTAGAGAAGTAAAAGTGAAAGTTGACAAAATAAAAAAAAACATAGTATAGATACTCCCAAAACATACTTGAGTACAGTAGTGAAGTATAATTACTTCGTTACTATTCAACACTGCATTTATATGACAATAACTAAAACCCTAGAGGAGCGTAAATCAGTTCAATAAGGAAAAATTAAATTCTTTTAACTGAGCCGTCAGGACCAGAAGTCAAGACCTGATGTGCAACATCTTGGTATGTTTAAATATGGACTTGCTGAACAGCCTGGATGGCTGCTGCTTGAATGTATTTCATATGTTCTCAGAAGCTAGTAATCTCATCTGGATCAAAATGACTTTTAAAAGTCTGTGTTGTCTCCAATCAAGATAGTGATGCCTTAGATTCCTGTACTGTCTTTTCCTCCCCAGTTGAATGAGCACTACAGGCGGCTTTGGCCTTAGAGTTGGCAGCATGTGGAGGGTGGATAGAGCAATTAAGTCACATGCAAGGCTCTGGATCTTTTAGGTGATTGTCACTGCGGCCGAACCCTTGTGTTTCCTGTTTCTCCCACCTCCTCAGCTTACAGATTTGGCTTTTTCCTTCACGCCTTCTTGCTCAAGGATTTCTGAAACCTACAAAGACACCCAGGCGTGTCCAGGGCCCCGATTTTATGGAAAGGTGCAATTGATTGTCTTCCTGGCAGATTTCAGAAACTGTTTTCAATGAGATTTGAAACTGTCCTTCAGAGAACAGTGAATTTCAGACCCAGAATGAGCTGGTTCAGTTCTAGTGACAGCAGTTACTTGTTGTAAAGTGGACTAAAACACACCAATGGTGATAATAGTTTGGTACCCCAGAAGTGCTGTCTGTGTGTCCCTATGTGCAGTTATTGTGTTTTGTTTGACATTCACCTGATATTGGACACAATACCTACAGAGACAAAGGTCACAAGATGTGTGAGGTTACCAAAAGTGGTTTGGGCTCTTCAGCTTAATCACTGTTTCACATGCTCTCCAGTGGCGAGGTCCTGTATAGAGTCAGCTGGCATGAGCGAGAAGAATAGGATTCAGATCATTCAGCAGATTTTAGGACCACCAACTCCGTAGACACTGCACTGTTTTACTTTTCAGGTTTTTAATTAATTGATTGCCTCTGTAAGCCGCCATGCCCTGTGTGACAGTGTCACCCCCAGGGATGACCCTAGAAATTCAGGATCCTCTGATAAAATGGCCGGTCCCCTCCCTGCCTAATATTTATTGTGTAATTTAATGTATTCAAGGGTTCCTGTCAAGGCTGCCCCTCTGAGTCTGCCCCATGGATGCCCCTTTTCACCCCCTACCCCCAAACCATGTCAGGTTACTCAGTTGATCAGTTATGCTATATGTCCGCCTTCTGTGACCACTGTCAGCTCTTCTGCCGCCTGTCTGAATTGCCCTGTCAGACTGTTCCAGCCTTTAAATGATTGGAGCCAATTTTGTTTTTCCTAGTTTAGTGGCTGCCCTTTATTTGCCCTGCTGGTCTTCTCTCCTTGGGTTGTGAGCAGGACCACAATGTTGAGCTTACAGAGACATCCATAGCACTGGGACCACAGCCCTCTTCTGTGGGATTTTCACAAATCTGGGATGTCTGGGGAGGTTTTAAAGGGGGTGAGAGCTGCAAACAATTGGCGTATTGGAAAGAAACTGGAATGGGAGCACATGCTTCCATAACCCCACTCTGCCCTCAGTCTGGATGCAGTTTATACCGGTGGTGCATTCAGGTGGAGAGAATGGAGAATTTAGGTCATTCCTTCTATTGTCAACAGTTGGAGCTCGCTGTCAAATGAATCCTCATTAGTTTTTTTTGTGGATTATAAATAGAAGATGTTACTTATAATTCATCATATTATACAGCCTTTTGCCAAAAGTACAACACAAAACATTGACACGATTGCATTCAGATATCAGACGTTCTGTTTTAAAGTCTTGCATCCACTGGTCTTCCATTAAAGTTCTGCTGAACACAGAGCCACTTTGAGCTTGGATTCTGTCCTGGGAAGCTCCTGGCCTTAAGCAAGGGGACACCCTGGGCAAGTTAGAGACAACAGGCCACCTAAACGGCCTTTTTTTGGGCTATGACGAAAAACTCACATGAACATGGGGAAGATATTCACACTGCACACAGAGCCAAGGAAGAAATAAAACCCAGGAAGTTTGAGGCTACCGTTCTGTCTGCTGGTTTATAAAGCCATCCTTATATGACAGTTTCTGTAGCTGTCCATTATGGGAAAATGAGGATTATTTACTGGTGTATAAATACCATGGCGTGGATCACTGCTTACCCCTTTTGACCTTTCAATCTGAGGCAGCCAGGCCCTGGTCTGTGTCACCTCTCCTGTTTCGCAGGAAGGTGGCAGCACTGTCTCGTGAAAGTCCCCATGAGTTGGGGCCGAATGGATGCCGCTCTGTGGTGGACAGGCAAAGCGCAGCATAAGTCTGGCTATGTTTCTAAATATATACGTGACTAAATATAGTGCTCCTGAGATGGCGCTCTGCTCCTGAGGCAGAAGCGGGTGTACCCAGCGCTAGGGGGCGTTTTGCAGAGTTGGTGCCAGTTCTCCCATAGGCTCGAATGTGAGACGTTCTGTGTCTCAGCAGGGTGGTGCTTCCAGCAGCTTCCACCGGGGCTTCCAGAGATGAACCCACACTAGTGTGCTGATAATGAATCGATACCTGCAGACTTAGCGGACTTACACCAGCCCTCTAATGAAGCTGGGCCAGTCCTCTGAACAAACCTATTTCTGTACTGTCAGGTGATCTGGCTGAGAAGAGTGCCTGACTATGTTCTCTAGCCGCCCTTATGGCAATTGACGGTGTATTTATGAGCAGTTTAATCAAGCAGAGCTGTGAGATAGGTATGCTGGGGGAGGAGGCAGAGTGTCCCTCTAGGTACACATGGGCCTCGTTAAGGGAGTGTTTTCCCTAGACTGGCCAGCAGGGTGAATTCATTACCGGAACACAAGGTGGGGAACAGCCAGTCTGTTTCAGTAGGGGAAGCCATGTGTGTCGGACGTCCCCTGGCTTCATGCTAGTCTCTGCTTGTCACATGAGCAGTCACCTGACCTACACCCCTCCTTTTTAAATTTATTTGTTTGCTTCACCAAGGTCACAGGGCTCTGGGCAGTCCTTGAGCGCAGGGTCCTTTGGTGGTACAGGGATAATTGTGACGCCCCCCTTCTCCCGCCTTTCACATGCATCTGCCCACTGTACCGGAACGGTGGACATGACACTGCGGGTGATGGATTGATCTATGATTCCCGCCACTAACTGCTGAGAGGAGTTAGCCTCCTATCTCCCTGCACTGTTTCCCTCTCCCCCCCGTACTCCCTCCCTCCATCTACTCCTCTCTCTCCCTGGCTCCCTCTCTCCCTCGTAAGCCCCTCGCGCCGTGGCTCATTCAGCAGCAGTGGCTGGTGTAGCGGCGCGGCGCGGTGTAGCGGGCTGATGGGAGAACGCCCATTCCTCTGCCCCCTAAGAATTTCATTCAGTCTGGACAGCAGAGTGGGAGACGCGAAAGTCACACAGATGGGTCTCCGCGGCCCCCGTGCGTAAGTAGCAGCGATTTCTCCTACCGTCTGAGGAAATGTAAATGAGCACTGGCTGCCAGAGGACGCCTTTCACAAGAGTGTGTGAGCTGTCCGTCTTGGTCAGGGCTTCCATGAGTTTGAAACGTTATTTATTCAGTGTGCTGAAGGTTTTTGGTATTCTCTGTAAAGCTGGGGTAGGATCTCTATTGATACTCTTTTTTGGGGGGGCGGAGGGGGGGGCTAGTTTGTGCTAGCTGGAGCTAGTTTGACTGGTCAGAGGAACAGTAGAGGATTTTAGTGCTGCAGATTTCTGTTGGATGTGTTTGCTCTCTGCTGGAAGCATTATTTATGCAGTAATATTAATTAAAATCAGAGGGAAAGGCATTATATTGTTTTTGTGGTACCACCCTGCTTTCCTTTCTAACATATCCGAGTATTTCCTAAGCCTGTTCTGATATTTTTATTACTCATATTCCAATATGTTGTAAAGTGTGACAGATGGTGATTTTTTTATTTTTTTGCTCCAGCTGGGGATACAGTCTGTCGTTTTAAAGCGATTCCTGTCTACTATGCTGCTGTGTTTCGAGAGTCAAGCGCATGCCCCTGTCTGTCTGTTCAGGGAGTCTCCGGAGGGGTATCAGGAGGGTGGGGTTCCGTGGGTCACTAACGGGCTGCCTGAGTAAGATGGCCAGTCTCTCTGCAGGGACGTGTGTTTCTCTGTTGAGGAATGGGCTCCATGTCATCCAGGTTAAAAGGCCCAGTTTCTTTTTCTCCATTACAGTCTCATCCTTTGAGCAGGTGTAGGTCTGACTGCAGGGCTATGACAGCCTGATCGCACTCATGACCCCTGTCTTGTGATGCTTTCTCCATCAAGCTGTTCTGAATCCCCTATTGCAGGGTGTTTTGTGAATGGTCACAGGTTCCATTCTGGTGATTTATGAATGTTTGGTGTTCCATTCTGCTGTTTTATGAATTGTCACATATCCCGTTCCAGTGTTTTTTTATAAATGGCCACGTGTTCCATTTAGGTGATTTATGAAATTTCTGTGTTCCATTCTATTGATTTATAAATAGGCACGTGTTCCATTCTGGTGATTTAGTGAATTTTCTGTGTTTCATTCCTCTTGTTTTTATGAATGGTCACGTGTTCTGTTGCATATTGCTCCATTCTGGTGATTTTATGAATGTTCTGTGTTCCATTCCACTGTTTTATGAATGGTCACATGTTCCATTCAAGTCTTTATGAATGGTCACGTGTTCGGTTCCACTCTTTCATGAACAGCAGTTGTCGCGTTACGATTGGTCACAGCTTCCAGTGGATTTTGTAGCGACTTGCTGTGTTTGTAGTGGCTGTGACGTTATGAATGGCAGCTTGTGTCCCACTGGGTTCTCATTATGCTTCGTTGAGCTCTGATTCAGAGAGCTGTTCATGCGCGGACAACGGGGACGATGCTGTCAGTTAGCTGAAGTGAATCCCATCTCACGGTCTGTGTTTAGGTCTTTATGCTCTCAAAACCAGGGTCTAATTTTGAAATTAATGTAATTTGAGAGAAATGGGGTGTGTTTTATAAGCAGTTTTGCACCATATCTTCTCATTGGCGGTTACCTGTTCTTGATTCACGGAGCTCCTCTCTTCCTCAGGGTCACCCATCTCAGGCTGTTCTTTATCTGGGGGACCTTGTGCTTGGTAGTCTGTCCGCAGTATGCTGTCGCCTCGGTGCACGGCAGAGCGCGCTCTTCTGCCCGTCTCTTGACTGCTTGCCCGTCGTCGGTTCTTTACTCCTGCGTTCCCATTGCCGCCGCTCTCCCTGTTCCTGCTCTCGACGTATAGCAGAACCTCGTCCTTGATGCTGGGCGCCATCATTTTCTGTGCGTGAGGTTTTTGAGCATCCTGCACCGCTGGAATAGATCGTGGTGATGACAGATCAGTCTCCGCTGCCATGTTGTTTTGTTGGCTGGTCGCCAGCTTCGTGTTGATTTCTTAAATACGTGGTACACCTATTTGTTTCACATTTTTGCGATTGTCCGGTAATAGGGGATCCTGTCCCAAAGCTGGTAGTCTCTCTCTTGCTCTCTCTCTTTTTAAAGTCAGTGTGTAAAGGTGTTTTTTACCGTAACACACACGTTGCTGCATTGTGGCATGGGAATTTCTACAAGGAAGAAACCATGTTTTTTTTTTTGCAAGGGGATAGCGTTCAACTATAGTCAGCCCCCCTCCCATTAAGCACACATAAGGGTTACCCTCTCATGTCGGCATCAGCATTATTGAATCGCTTGTTTTACTTGTTTACACTGACTTGCTTCTTATTGGGCTGCAATTATTTGTCTTCTTACTGAGAGATACTATTCTGTATCAAGTCACCTCGCCCCCCCCCCATAAACAGGACAACATGAGAATTACTTCGCTAGCTAGCTTTGCAGTATGACTCTGTGATGCAGTCTGTAGGAATGACCTCCTTCTGTCCCTGCTGATAATGTATGCATAAACAGGCTGTGTTATATCCCTGGTGGGGGGTGCCGGATGTGAGGCTTATATCTCCATTGTCCTGGTTTATGCAGCGTCTTTTTAAATCGAAGGCCAGAGAGAGTCATCGCTCTCTGGTGACTGGTCGCTGACCGCCCACGGTTCCAGCTGATTCGCTCAGCTGCCACAGACCAGCCCCAACCATGAGGGAGGCTGGCAGGGAGGGAGGGGACTCGGCTTCCTTTGCAGTGGGGACACCCCATGTCAAACTGTGATCAGAGGCAGGGCACCCCTCCTCCCCTCGATGCTGCCACCATCTGTTCCTGCTGACTCCCCCACCACCACCACCACCACACCATTTCTTCAAAAACACTCGTTTGTCCTAGAAGACTTTCACCCACTTGGTGTTTGTACTGTGGTGGAGTGAGTCTCCCTCCCCCTTGTTGTTCATACAGTTTCTTTTAAACCAGCTGGCATCCACTGTCTGGAGATGAGTTGGGCTCTGTGTGTTGAATGATATTGAGACTGTTCTCTTCGTTTTTCCTGCGGTTGGGATGTTCTTCAGATCTTCATTGTGAGAGCTGTTCTGGGTGTCTCCAGAGAAGCATTTCCCAGGAACAGGGAGCAAGTCCTATATAAAATGATATATTGTCAACCACCATATAAGTTATCATATCCCGAGCCACTTATAAAATTATTCTTTTGTTTGCAGATAGATTATCATTTAGGAGCCCACTCAATGTCATCTGTGTGGTAGGTGCCAGAAGGTTAGAACTGATACAGCTACAGTTTTGGCAGGTGGTGCTGGATCCTGGGTTCAGGTTCCTGGTAGCTACAGTCCAAAAGTACTGGTACGAAAAGAACAGCACCTTCCACCTACGTCCTTGTGGTTAACCCAGGCCGCTGTTGCTGACTATCCCTCAGCAGCCATGGGGGGGGGGGTCACTGTTTTGCAGTCGCAGCTCATGATGCATGGCAGAGCGCGCTCTTCTGCCCGTCTCTTGACTGCTCGCCCGTCGTCGGTTCTTTACTCCTGCGTTCCCTTTGCCGCCGCTCTCCCTGTTCCTGCTCTCGACGTATAGCAGAACCTCGTCCTTGATGCTGGACGCCATCATTTTCTGTGTGTGAGGTTTTTGAGCATCCTGCACCGCTGGAATAGATCGTGGTGATGACGGATCAGTCTCCGCTGCCATGTTGTTTTGTCGGCTGGGCGCCAGCTTCGTGTTGATTTCTTAAATACGTGGTACACCTATTTGTTTCACATTTTTGCGATTGTCCGGTAATATGGGATCCTGTCCCAAAGCTGGTGGTCTCTCTCTCCCCGCCTCCCATTGTTTTCTGGTCGATAGGCTTGGTTCTGCGGATACATGTGCACGTTTGTGTTGTTTTTAACCAGACCTGGCGGTCAAAACATAGCATTATTTTTTGATTGGTACCCCACAGTTCCACCTACGTCCTTGTGGTTAACCCAGGCCACTGTTGCTCACTATCCCAGTTCATGATGGCTCTATTAAAGTGATTATGTAGTAGGTCACCCTGCCTAATGTTACAGATGCCAGCCCGGCGTTAATTGAATCCCAGGGACTGCCCCCCCCCCCCAATAGCAGAGCCTCTTCCCCATCCTCTCCCATTGGAGGTGTCAGCAGGGTGTCTTTTCCACTTTCTTTGGCAGAGACCCCTTTTCCCAGTGATTGCTGTAATGAGACGATTAATGGCACTCTAATGATGATATCAAATTAGCAGCTTCGCAGCCATGGGTTATTTTCATCACGTGGCCATTGGGGGTGGGGGGTGGATGGCTCGGCATTTTGATGTCCCTCTTTCTTTGATTAGTTCACCTGTCCTTCACCCCCAGTGCACTTTTCCAAAGAGATGCCATGGCATGCCCTTCTATCATACTGTGGTGTGCAGAGAGCACATCCCTCCTGCATACCCCCTGATCCCCCTGCTAATCAGTCTGAAGCAGTCTCAAGCATGTTTGAGCTGAAATGAATCTCGTTGGCTCTATATAATGTTAATGAAGATCACCTGTTTTGCACCCCAAACCAACCAAACCCAGTCTTACACCACACACCAAAGGTAAGGTAAATTCTGTAAGTATACCACCGGCACACCACCATCCAACACACTCATAACTGCAAGTGAGACGTTCAAAGACAACAGGGCACAGCGAAGTGGTGACCTCGTCTGGACCAGTTCAGGTCTTGCTGACCTTTTCACAGAATACCAGCCAGTACAGGTTCATGTTTAAAATGAGAGAGCTGGCGAGAGGGGCGTGTGCCTCATGTTCTGCCCAGGACTGAGCAGACTGCACTACAGATGGGGATTCACCGTGGAGTTGCGAGGAGACGTTGTGATGTTACTCATTTTAAGGGAGGAAAATCTTTGCTCTTTCTTCTGGTTTGGTTTCCTTAAAAATATTTCTCAGAAGGAATTCACAGATATCACCATATGTCAGCGTCTGGGAAGTGATGATCTGGCAGGGCTGAGCTGGAATAAAAGCCAGTGTGTAACAGGGAGTCACTAGTGAACACTGCTGGTGGTGTGCTGCTTAGGGAGGTGGCCTTTAATTCAGTGACTGTTGGATTAATTCCTGGCAGGCTCCTGTTGTACTAGGAACTAGCCTATTGACTGTAGTGTATCTGGAAGTAATGTTCATAGTTTTGGGTGAAAGTGTCTGTCTGCTAAGCAGCCTCAGTGTAATAATGTTGAATCATTTTGCTCCGGGTTTGATGTTCCAACAGGAAATGTGAGTGGCCGTATGTTCCCATTATTGGAGACTCTATTTTTGGACTATTGTGTTTGCTATTAGTGTAGACTGTCTAGACCATGCTGTTAATAATTCAAAATAAAAGTACGCTGAGCTGCATTTGTGCTCACTGTGTTTGTTTACTTATGGTCTACACCTTTGTTTTCGATTTCAGAGCTGATAAACGGCTGTTTTACTTTATTTGTTTAACTCTGCCCACCCCTTCTTCCGAGTCTGTGGACACCACCCGCTGGGGTCTGCGTTGTGTGCTGCAAATGGAAATGCAACCATTCATGTTGAGAGAGTTTGTTTACTGTACTTTGTGAAGCTGGAGTATGTTAGTGAAACTGGAGAGGCTTTCAGTGCTCAGGCTCTAGCATGCGAGTGGAGTCTTGTTTTGGCTTGACCTCAGTGCTCGTCACGTTGTTCCCCTACATGTATAGGTGTTCAGCGTTTGTACATTTTGTGGTTTGAATGTGTTGTTGAGTAACTGGATACCTGTATTATGTTGGGGGGGGGGGGGTGTCTAATTACTGTATTACTGCCCCCCAAGAAACACAGAAACGAGAGAAGGTGGCGACCTTCAGAATGAGCTGTTTGGCTCCAAACTTGGTTAATTGCCATCTGATTGGGGATGGTCATAGCAGCTAATTGCGGTCATGCCTGACCGTAAGCAGCAGAAATACATGCCTGCATGTGTGCACACGCACACGGTGATCTTGAACGCAGCTCGCTGTGTCGATGAGATGTTATTGTGAAGGTGATCCCGCTCCAGTTATGACAAGCGCTGACTTTTAAGGCTGCTGGGAAAGCGGGCTTCCCGGATCGGTTTCCTAGGCTGGCTTCCCCGTTCCGAGGTCTGGGTGATACAGGATGCAGTGGGGTTCATGGCCATGCTGTGTGGAAAGGCCTTCGTCTGAAGCCACTCAGGGATGTTTCTGACTGACAGACAGGCACCCCCCCCCCACCCGTGATGGAGCCATGTGCTCCAGCTCCCCACCCCATCGCTCTTCACAAGCGCCCAAGTATCGACTTGTGCTGTCAAGTGGGGAGGGGCTGAATCAGGGAGCACGAAGCAATGCATTATGGGCTGCATCCCATGGATGACTGCCGGTAGCTGAATCCTCCTCCTCCTCCTCCTTTTCTTACTCCCTCCTCCTCTCCTTCTCTCTCTCTCCCTCCCTCTCTTCGCGCCGAGAGAGGGACAGAAGCATGTGGAGGGACACAGCCGGCCAGTGGCGAGGCGCGCCTGCGTGCGGCAGCGTGCCGGTTTTCCGGAACCGAGCCGAACGAAACGAGGCGGAGAGTGAGGGAACACCGGCGTGCTCGGGGAGAGCCCGCCCGCCCTCCAGCAGAGCGAGAGAGCGGGCGAGCGCGTGCGTCTGTATGTGTGGGCACAAGGCAGATGCTGAATAAGGAGAGCCTGTGAGGCGGCCCCCCCGGCCCCCCCACCCTTAGCACTCACTTCGGGCCGCAGTGAGGGGATGAATGGTCGGGGGTGCTGGGAGCCGGCGACGGTGCGGTCCTTCTGCAGCTCCGGGTGCCTCAGTGCGTTCCACAAGGGTCAGTATGGTGGGGGCGGGTGGGCATCCTGTTATCATTGGTTCTCCATCCTGCCTGCGGGGGGGTATCTGTCCATCTGGCATCCTATTCCTGTATCGTCCGGCCCGAGTTGCTGCATGGTCACTGTCATGCTTTCCTGTGAGGGGTGCTTCGCCAGCCGGGTCAGGTTGGATGTTCCCCTTCGGCTGTCCGGCACGCTGTTCTCTCTCTCCCCCCCTCGCTCGCTCACTCACTCACTCACTCTCGCACTCTCTCTCTTCTCAGTGCATGTGTTAGCAAGGTGATAAGATGATGCAACACTCAGAGCATGCTTTGGTCTCTCTCCCAGCTTGCTGGCTTGTCCTGCTTTATGGAGCATCTGTAGAAGTACAGGGCAGAAAGTTGCCCGGTGACTGGGATGGTTGCCATGGGGATGGCAGTGCTGGACTGTGAAGTGGAAGGAGTCGAGGCGTCGCTGTTACGGCTTCAACAGAACGTGCATGCTAGTTCCAAGCTCCGTCCCCCAGAACAGTCACCCTAGCAGGAAGCTGTTCCCAGGGTCCTAGCACCCTCAGGATCGCGCAGAGAGTGCAGGTCATAGCAGCTATGATTATAGCACTGATCTATATTTGAGAGATAATTAGCATGCAGAAATCCCTGTGAAATATCAAATGTTAAAGCTCAGTAGAGCAGGGCCTTCACTTTCTCAGCTAGGGAGGTCGGTTTCTCCCTGTTTTTTTTTTTACTCCATCTGAGATTCTTGGGGTTCTCTGGGTCACTCTCTGAGTGACATTAATCCCTGGAGTGTGGGAATGCATTTCCCAGCAGAGGCTGCCTGTCACGCTGGGGAGATGTGTGGCCAGTGGCCTCTCTGTTTTATGCTCTCTGGTGGTCTATGTTAACGTGGGGCAGCCTAAGACTGTGTTCTGAGGTACCTGTTTGAAATCCTGGGTCGTCTTAGACCTAGTTCTTCTGGTTTTGTCTCATTTCTGTTGATCTCAATAGTAGTCTTTTCAATGATAAAATTTAAAGGTACACCACAAATAGTCTTTTAAGACCAGGCTGCCACCGCTGTATTGAATTGCACATTTGGAGTTTGATTAGTTAGGTCTGTCCAGTGCCTTTGTTACAGCATGGTTCGGTTTTTTAGGCATTAGCAATGCCTGTATTTCTGTGCAGTGTGGTTTGATTAGTTAGGCCTGAGTTTCAGGGTCGCTGCGGTGCCTGAGGCCTCGAGTGCCACAGTTGCCTCTTACATACTCCCCTTCAGTCTTTCCTTCTCATTTCACTTGCCCCCGTTTCTGCAGTTGTGTCCCCCTGCTGTGGGGCCTCTACTGCCCAGTCAGGCTTGTCCTCCACACGGCGTTGTTCAGAAGTGCGTGTGTGTGCGTGTGTGTGTGTGTGTGTGGACCTGCGTGTGTCTGGTCTGGATTGTGACACACCGTCTTAGTCAATGATGTAGTACAGTTAGTCATAAATGTAGCATTGTGTAACAGTACATCCGATTATGTGTTGTGGAATCTGACAGTTAGGTTTTCTGACCCAGTGTGCTAGAACAGAGGGCTCACCTCCACAACTGTGCTATCTTGGCTGCTTGGCCTGTTTTGAGAGGGCAAATGGTCAACATGTGCCAGGATTGCTTGAGTTGGCTGCAAAGAACTGGAGTTCCTTTGGAGGACAACTGGCCTGCGTAAAAATGCCACAGACCACTGAACATTTATTTTAATATGTCCTAGCACTGCATTCATTAAGTAATCATTCTTTCATTAAAAAAAATCTGTCTTTTGCAGGGGTGAATCATTTGGGCTCCTTTCCAATCAGCATCTGATCGGACACATAGTCACATTTTACCCGCAGAAGAAAGCCCACACATGGGATGCATCAGGAGTTGCAATGCATGCTGGGAAACAATAGTGAAGTCTGCTTTCTTCAGTGTAAAATGGGAGCAATTTCATGTCATGTTAGCTTTTTGGAAATTGCACCTCACAGGCTGAGTTACTTGGCAGATGTTATAGCACCACTCCCCTCTCCAAATTCTGTACATTGTCAGTGGTGTGGCAATTAATGGGAGGGGTCAAAAGCAGAGTTGCTGCTGAAATGTGCTTCTCCAGACCGGGGGGACACTGCTTCCGTGGGTGTGAAGGCATAGTGATTACCGCTGGGCTGCTCTTTGATCCGGGTTTGAAAGCGTGAGCTAGGCTGCAGGAGATCTTAAAGGGAACCCTGGCTGGGCAAAGATTTGTGTACGATTCTTTATCTACAAGACGCCTCAGTTGAGCTTTCATTTTGCCCCCTTTCTTGCATTTTTTTTCCTTACCTGTTTGTGCGGTGGCAGGCACGGTGTCATCATCATACTGGTTCACCGGCCAGAGGTGTGTTTCCTGTTAGCACCCTGCATAGCTGGACCCATTCAGTTGCATGGTTCCAATTAAGTTGCTTAGTTAGCAAGCAGCTATGCTTTTGGGAAACATACCCAAGGACCGTGATGCCAAAATTGGAACAATGCACCATGTAAAGACACAAGTATCATAGCAGTGGCACAGTGTGGTGGGTCCTGTCATTCAGAAGTCCCAACTTACTGCCAAGCTTGTCGCAATTTGCACCTCAAGTCTTATATGTAAGGTATGTCTCCTTAGTCAGAGCGAAAGGAAAAAGACAACTTTCTGTAGTGCAACATGACTGATGAGGGTTCACGAGTGTCCTTGGAGAGCATGTTTGTCTTCCTTTCGGTCTGCTATCGTCTTTTTAACTTTGTCTCTGGTTTCTCTGTGCCCTCCAAAGAGAGTGAGTCTAGGTCAGAAGATAAGAGGGCCGTGCGCCTGTGTGCAGGACCCACTATCCTTGTGGAGACAAATTTTGGGAGAGTGCTCCAGTTTCTTTAGAACGGGGTTAGTGATCATTAATTAAATCAAGATGAGATTTAGCAGAAAGTCCCCACAAAGACAAAAACACAAATGCATGTGTGCAAGTGTGTGTATTCTTCCCAATGAGAGGTATCCAGGACAGTATGTATCATGTCGAAGTTCAGAAATATTTTTTATTTTAATGACAATCCAGTCTGACATAGCCTTGTTCTCCAGTCTCTGTGCTTGAATCTTCATTTATGTGGGTCCCATTTCTCTCTTCAGCTTCCTTCTTCAAACTGAACAGTTTGCCATCTATTTATTCGGGTACTTCCGTCTATCTTTCACTTCCCCCCCCCTTAGGACTCTGGGAGATTTGTGTTTATGGGATTGTGATCAGCCAGCTACCTTTTCAGCATGGCAAATCATTGTATCATAAAGAAAAGGGGAAGCTGCCAGTTTTCAGTCTCAAAATGTGACAGAAGAACACTGTCAAATATCACTGTAACTACACCGAATGAACAGTTCACATCTTCATACATTCTGTAGGGAAAAATCCCCATGTGTTCTGGGGACACAGGGCCTTGGTGTCTTTTTAAATGGTGCCTTCTGTATGGAGCCTGTTGGTTGATAGTTTGGGCTCAGCTCGATTTTGCTATCCTGTGAAAATCCCCACACATTCTGTTTTAAGCCAGTTATGGTTCATTTAAAGCAGCTCCCTCTTTAGGCAGGAGAGCTTTGACTTCCTGCCCACAGAGAGACAGGCGCTAGCAGAGGCACAGGGAGGATAGCTAATTAGTGACCGCACTTTAGGGTCTGGAAGGAGACTGAGGTAAAGAGGAGTCAGATCTATGGAATATTTCCCTTCCGGCACCCCAGATGCATTCAGTATTGATCCACTAAGATGATCGGGAAAGCAAGTGGGTCGACCTTGGAGAGCAAATCAAGCTACAGGGCACCACAGGCCCTCGGACGAAAGCATCGACCAGGGGTCCAGCTGAATACATCTGGGAATCGCTGTTATTGGGACCGGTTATTGGCTACACATCTTTTTAGCAGTGGAGATGTTTCAGGAATGTTAGAACGGTTTTACTCTGTCCAGTACCACACTGAGGCTCAAACGAGTCAACTGTTGTGCCCATTGTCCGTGTCGCAGTTGCTGTCTCCTTTATTTGTCTCTTGCGGGTGTCTTGGGGGAATTCGCTTCCGCAATTGCTTAGCGAGATTGCATCCTGAATCTATGCACCTCATTTTCTCTCCTTCACGCTTCTTCTCTCTCCCTCTCTCTGCCACTCACTTCTCTTTGGCTCTGTATGAAATTCGCACACACATGCACACAAGCTGGGGGGGGGGGTTTAGGAGTGCAGAGCAGAGACAGTGTGAAATGCGTCATTCCCAGGTCTGCTAAAAATAACTCTTCATCACTGCGTGGGCATCCGTTTCTAGGACAACTGTTTTCATTCACAGCTTCCTGTGAATTTTGGTGAGGATAGCCGAGGAGGAGACAAGCTGTTTGTGAGACAGAACAGTGACGGTCACCACGTGAACCAGCACCATTGTCTCGCATAAAAATTATGAGGTTTGCCTTCGCCTGTCAGCCTGAATTCAGCTAATTTGCCTGTTGACGCCTGTTGTCTGTGGTCTTCCTGTTGAATTATTTTTGCCTCAAAATAACAACATAGAAACGGAAACAATGTTTTTGAGGTATTTTGGCACATGATTGCCAACTTTGAAGTTTTACTGGTTCCTATAACTATGGTCCATGTAAATTCATGCTAATGAAGCTTTTTTCACATGCTGTTTGACTAACGTCCGTGACTGTACCTTTTCTGTATTCTGTGCTATGGACATCCCTTAAACAATAGTCCCATACGCAGCACTGTTTTCCGCCACAGCAAAACCCAGCGTTTGAAACGCCTCTTACATTTGATTTCATGGGCTCCCTGGAGGTCCAGACACCGCTGGTGTCTGGGTTCTCACTCTGAGAGAAATGTAGTGACAGAGCAAAGCTTGGGGAAAATGAAGCCATGCCCTGCAGAATGATGGGCAGGTTACCTGGAAGCACCAGGGCAGGATGGAGGCAGGCAGTTCAGGTATCTTCACCCAAGGATGGGGAAGAGGAGGAGGTGGTTACCATAGTTACACTGTTTAACTGAGCCTCATCTCCAGACAATGTGAGTGTTGGAAAAGGTGTATGTGTGTGGCTTTAGGCACACAAGTTAAGATCAGCCTTCACAAAGGCTAATCCCCGTGCCCATAGTCTCCGCACTCACCTTCGTGCTCTGATCGGCTGCTCCTTTGCAGTGGGCTTATAATCAATTAATTAATCAATCAATCTTTTCATTCTGTTTATAGGTACTCCTTGGTCTCTAATTGCAAGTGGACTCTGTGCTGTCACCTCCTGATAGGGATGAGTAATGCTAGTAACTCCTAATGAGTAATGCTAGTAACTCCTAATGAGTAATGCTAGTGATTCTGACAGATTTAATATGTTAATTTTAACCGTCTGTAAACGGTAATCAGACTTTGTGATGGCAGAACTTCTACTTTTTTTCTTTCAAATTATGTAAATCGTCATCATCGACAGCTGTGATATCCGTTCTACAGCAATGATTTACAAGTGAGGGGAATCGGAAATGCGTCAAACACGTGTTTCCCCCAGCCATAAGGCACCGAGTTCATCAACAGCATAGCATCTCTCTGCCCTGCTTTTAACAACTTCCATCTTTTTATTCAACTGAATGTTGAGAGTTTTTGGTTAAGTACCCTTCGGTGAAGGGTATTTCATAACACCCTTTTCACCTGGAACGCTTGAACTGGCAATCTTCATGTTACGTGCTGATTTCCCTAACTGCTACACCACCTGCTGTTGTTTAACTTGAATGCGGCTTTGTTTGGAGCTCCTGTTGGCAGAGGGCATACCCCAAAGAGATCTGGAATTCTGGAATTCTCCAGTACAGCTTGTTTGATAATTCGCCCTAAATGACCATTTCCTGAAGCAGTAGATTCCTTTAATTTGTAATAATTACAACAGCTAATTAAAATGAAGTAGTGTGGCAGCCAGACCTGTGGGGGCAATGTTTGATACAATGGCTTGGGGTTCGGTAGGAAACTAGCTAAGTTGGGCCTGCTCCACACCATCTGCGTCCTCTTCAGGGTCCCCAGGCTGTCTCTTCAGCTATCCACTCGACTGCTGTAGGCATGACTGGATCCTCAATGCTCCACCATTTGCACAACTCCACCATTTGACCCCTGGCTAGCTCCTAATTTCTCGTTAGCAAAATGTCTTGCCTCTGGTCCCTAATAATGCTTTACCAGCCCCCTCATATTTGCTTTGTTCTGACCCTTGCCACCTTGTCAGGTCCTGCATAATCAGTTTTAGGTGAAGGGTGGCTTGCTCAGCACTTTGATTTGATAATCTTTCGATCACTTCAGCCATTCTCCATCATGTTGCTCTGTGTGAGACATTTTGGACAGCTGTTGTGTCCTTTGCAGGTGCAGGACTCTGTTCCTGATGAGCTTCTTATGACTTGGGTTTTTCCCTCCACATGATTACTTCCTGGTCTCTATGTAGTACCCGTCGCTTTATCCAACATTCTTCCCCATGCCAGGCTACTCCGTAGGCATTGCAGGTGTCAGTTTGGCACCAGTTCTTTTATTTCACACCCCCTAAGTGCCGACCTCCACCTCACAGCCAATATTGGAAACTTGACTGGGAGCCGTAAGCCAACTGGAGGACTGTGCGGCTCACCCGGTTGCAACCTGCAACTTATGGTGCCCCCAATGAGAGAGTTCTGCTGCAGACGGCCAAGATACCTAGCCTATTTTAGAAGGCCCCCCACCCCATTCCCATCCGGAACAGTGCTCATGGTCACATATGCGGGATGGCTGGCCTTCACTGCACGGAGGCTTCCGGCAGTGTGTCCATCCCAGCAATGCCACTCATGTTGCTTTGAGTTCTTCTCCATGGGCCTTGCGCCAGGACATTACCCTGCCTTCCTAGGCATTCATTACTTCCCAGGGTTCCTGCAGGGTAACTCGTAGTTTCAGCATGTGTCTGTTTAGCTCTGTTCCAAGTCAATTTCATAGAGTTAAGCCAGGCAAAATTCCACCAGGTAACAGATTTTCAGGGCATTTTGGGTGCATTTATTCCCTTGAATATGGTAGGCAGTTCCTGTGAATTTTCTGACTTAATATAGCTCAGGGGTTATATTTATTGTCATTCCTGTGATTTTCCCTCCCACCCCTTCTGCAGTCTGCTTGCATGCCAGTTTTCACTTTTCACCCTGATGCCTACAGGACTGAGAGCTCATTGGCTGTAATTTGAGCCTGGATCTAGGAGCAGTCTGGCAGTTCAGAGATTGCACCAATGCTTCTGAGGCTCGCAGCCCTTTTCATGGGGGCGGTCCCTGATTCGCCTTCTCTGAGTGGCCCAGATGGAGCCTAGGTTGTTACAGCCACAATCAAAGGCCATCATAACCCTCTATACCATGGGTTTCAGCCTGGGGTCTGCAGAGATGATTTGTATATTGATGAAATACTGGTATTGCCCAGTTCACTTGGCGTTAAAAATGGTAAAGGAGGAAGAGCCGTTGAAGTCCTTAAATGATCATGCATTAACAATAGGGAATCGTCAGCACTGGTTTGTCATTTGTGGATCACTGTTTAAGAAAGGATGGAACCTTCTGCTCTATCCCTCTGTCCTCCTCTCGTGTTTTTCCTCTTTCTCTTGTCCACCACTGTAGACTCAGATAAGATTATGTTCCAGCCCCAAAAATGCCCTTTTTTTCATTGTTGCCTGGATGCTGACCAAGCAGTTCTTTCCTCATTGTTCCATTCTTCTTTAGCGTCAGATAAACGGGAGTTTTTATTTTAGTGACATTGGCAGCTTGCCATATTGTGTCACAGCCATCATAGAGATCCCACTGGAGCTTTCTTGGCAGAGGCCGGATGCGGGAGCCCGTCTCCGCCAGGGGATCCCCATCAGCGATCAGTCGCTGGGTCTCTGAGCTGGGCTGAAAGGCCTGTAGCACCTGCAGGAGTGTTTCAGTGTTTGTTTGTTGTGAATAGTCTCAGTTGGAGCTCGAGCTCTATGATGAGTCAAGACTAGAAATTCAACATGTTTATGCATTAGAATGCCCACCTGTTGAGCCAATCAGATGACATTGCAAAAGTAAGAAAGATCTGCTGACATATTTGTAGGTCACTTTATTAACTTTAGCTTGATTTCAGGTACTTAATTTTTTCCTTGTTGTTCCCTTGTGTCCCTTCTGTTTGGAACACTGAAAGTGGAAGCCTTGCAATGTTAATGAATGCCTCTTTAACCGCAACCAAGCTGTAAAGCTGTAAATGTGTCCCTTGGTATTTACATAATGCTGTCACCACAACCCCCATTTCCTTCAGGAATCACTTTAGTGAATCTCCAAACTGAGAGAACTAGGAATCCTTTAGTGCTGAACCATTTCCTTATGCTACAATAGTTATAAACATGATTAATAGTAATACAGAATCCCTGTGCCCCATGACTCCGTGGGGTCTAATGTGCTCATCCAGCTTGACAGATTTCTGAAGGCCTTTGTAGACCCAGTGGTGCTGCTTGTACTTCTGCCCCCGCTCAGGTTCCTGCTGGGTTGCTCCTGTCCCAGTCCGGTGCTGACAGGTTCTTCTCTATGGAACAGCCTCAGCCCACCTAACTTCCAGACTGCAAATTGAGGCGGGTTGTACTG
This sequence comes from Mormyrops boulengeri, assembly GCA_026781065.1. Classification (NCBI taxonomy): domain Eukaryota; kingdom Metazoa; phylum Chordata; class Actinopteri; order Osteoglossiformes; family Mormyridae; genus Mormyrops; species Mormyrops boulengeri. The sequence continues at coordinate 37,060,333 of JAODLD010000046.1, read as the reverse complement.
TGCAGTAAATTGTGGGTTGCCGTTTGGGGATTGCTGGGAAGGGGGATGCACCAGTGCATCCTGAGTGACACCCCCACCCTGTCACTGAAAAATGACAGAATTCCAACGAATTATGAGGTTGCGAATGAAACCTACAAATGGTTTATGTAAGTAATCAGAAAGTGAGATCAGAATCCACCAGCTTACCATTTCCGATCGCTCAGAGCTATTTCAGGGCGTAAACCAGCAGTGCTCAGGCTACAGGTCTTTAACCGTTGCACCACCTTCTGCCGTGAATGTTATTGTTAGCAATTAATTGAAAAAAACCCAAACTAGGCCAGTCCTTGCTTCTGTGGTACAGTCCAATTTTTGTAAGAATTTTATAAACCAGTCTTAGGGGAAGAGTAGTTCAAATAATAGCAGCGAATCAAAGGGATAGCAGGAGATTGGTGGTGTTGAGGATCGGAGGTTTGAGAAAAGCATTGCGGTCCTCTTCCTTTATGCAGAGAACCTCCCCCCACTGTGGCATTTCTCTGCTCGCTCTGATCCCCATTCAGTCCCAGGAAGTGAATGTAGAACTTCTGCACGTGGCTGTGGCTGCTGATGTGCAGTTTCAGTGTCTCACAGCCGCTTTTGGCTTCTGTGTTTTGTGCACAAGATTTGAAATATTTTCACATACACTGTCAAACCTTTAAAACCTCCTTCGGTAAATCTGAAACAAAAGAGAGGGAAGATGTCAAAAAAAGAAAAATCCAACAAAGCTCCTTAGGTGATGTGATAGAAAAGCAAATAATACGAATTTAAAAAGTTTCAACACAGCAGCGTTTTAGACACTGTGTTAGTCACTGGTGTTTGTGAGGAGGGCAGTGTGTCTGAATCCGGAGCCTTCTGCGTATGGGCTAAGCTCAAGACCCCCTTGGTCAGCCTTCATCTCCTCTCGTCTCCCTCTCTGTCGGGGTGGCATATTTGTGTTCAGTCTCGTTGGCTGGCTGCTCCTCACCGACAGCCTCTCTCTTTCCTACCATCCTGCATGAGGATCTAGCTCAGTTAATGGTGAAACATGTGGCCATTTGCCTGTTTAATTCTCTCTTAATTAATGCCCCTGACAGTGTGAGGTGGCCTGAGTGTTTATGAATGTGTGTTTGTTTTTT
>JAODLD010000046.1:37024700-37043744 GCA_026781065.1 Mormyrops boulengeri | reverse complement strand
TCTCACATGCTCCTGTCATGCTCCTCACACGTTCCTGTCATGCTTCTTACACGCTCCTCACATGCTTCTTACACGCTCCTGTCATGCTCCTCTCACGCACCTCACATGCTCCTGTCATGCTTCTTACACGCTCCTCACACGCTCCTGTCATGCTACTTACGTGCCCCTGTCGTGCTCCTCTCACGCACCTCACACGCTCTTGACATGCTACTGACACGCTCTTCTCATGTACGATCCTACCATCTCTCTCTTCTGTCCAGCTGGGCACCAATTGCCCATAAAAAGTCATCTGTGTCTCTTTGGATTTACCCCACTTTCATTTCCAAAAATATCCCCTCCTTGCCAAAGGAGCAGTGCAACTGACACAATTAGAGCTGCTGGTCCACAGGGGGCCCCGCATGTGTGATTGCCCACCCCTTTCTCATGGCTGCAAACTGCCCCTCACTTCTGGCCAGCCCATCTTAGATTCAGCTCTGCCAGATTCCTGGGAGCTTTCTTTTTAGTAACTGTTTGCTTGGTTGGACTGTGGGGGGGTCTCACTCACCCCATCACTGTAATTTGGAGTCACTGACTTTCCTTGCTTACCCACCGTCTGTCGCTCTGTGACTTTTTTTTTCCATCACTCTGTCGCTCACCATCCCTCACTTTCAGTCCCTCCATCATCTGTGTTCCATTCAGTGACCCATTTCTTTTTCTTTCATTCATTCCTAACAATCTCTTCTTCTCCCCCTGTCTCCCTCTCTCTGCAGTCGGGAGACATCGACATCGTCAACCACAGGACGAAAGAGACCTGTCAGCTCAAATTCTCCCCGTACAGCTATTTCTCCCGGGATGTCCCACGCAAGGTGAGCCTGAACCTTTGGAGAGGGAGCAGCTTCCCACTATAATGAGAGTAATTGGTTAGTCACAAAGGTATCCCAGACCTTACGGTGCAGCATTTGTAATGTACCAGAAATTAATTGCTTTGGTAGTGATGCCCTCTACTGGTTAATACGTTATTTCCTTCTTTAATCAACTGTTGCGTTCAAACAACAGCCGAGTGATTAAATTAATTGATCATCCAGTTTGGCTGTCCGCTCATTGCCAGGTCACGGGCGTGGTGATGGACACCGATAGCCAGGCGCACTACATTCTCTCCGGCACATGGGATGACAAGATGGAGAGCGCTAAGATCGTGCAGAGCAGCCGTGGCAACAGCAGCTCCGAGGGCAAGCAGAAGACCGTCTACCAGACCCTGACACCCAAGCTGCTCTGGAAGAAGTACCCCCTGCCGTACGTACCCCCTCCTCCATGCATCTGGTATCACCAACTGCCCTGGCCAGGCCTGAGTCTTCAATGTGCAACCGCAGCCGTGATCCGTGCCGGTCGGTCTCCCTGCAAAGTCCCCTTGGTAATGGAGGTCAGCTGATGGCATTCGTATTGCTAGTTGTAATGATCTTGAGTTAACCGGATCCCAGGTAAAGCAGAGCGCTCCCACAGGAAAACTGTAAGAAGCCACTGAAATGTGTTTGAGGGCTTTATCATTGCAAATACAAGTGGTATTACTGCTGAAGTACAGCAGGAGATTTGGGGTTTTCTTGGGGTGGGCAATGAGGGCTATAAGAGTAATAAAAGGTAATATTACAGAAAAATGGCAGGTAATATGTGAGATGGTTCTCTGGTGGTCGCTCTGTCCCCTCTCCTCAATTTAGGGAGAACGCAGAACAGATGTACTACTTCTCCTCGCTGGCGCTGACGCTGAATGAGCCCGAGGAGGGTGTGGGGCCCACAGACAGCCGCCTGCGGCCCGACCAGCGTCTCATGGAGGCCGGCCGCTGGGATGAGGCCAACGTGGAGAAGCAGCGGCTGGAGGAGAAGCAGCGGGCCGTCAGGAGGAGGAGGGAGGCCGAGGCCAACAATGCGCAGGAGGAGGGTGAGGCAGGCCAGGCGAGAGCTTAGTAACGTACAGAAAGACCAGTAAGGTCAGCGATAATAATGAGTACAGTGCAGAGATGGACAGTAAAGGCACAGTATAGCCCCATCTGTCACAATGAGCCACAAACGCAGGTCTCCCGAAGACAAATTCCTCTAACAGTCACAGAAATGCAAAATAACAGCTGGCGGATGGCCAGACCTCAGACGCCTGACCTCAGCTCATTTCTGCCAGCTTGGACTGACATCAAGTTTTCACTTTGCAAGAGCCCATAGATAATCCTGTCTGCACTGAGGTGTGTTTGATAACAGTTTACAGACAAACATACAAAAAGGTAAAGAATGCCCGTGACGTGTCAGTTTGGTTGGTCGGCTACGCTCTTGGACCTGCATGGAAATTGTCCGCCCCAATCTCATGTCCTGCAGGCATTGAAGCTTGCAGCTGGGATGTGTCTCGTGTGCAGTGTAGCGGACAGGCAAGGTTGGCTTTGGTGCCTTTAGCGTTTGACTTTCACTTTAAAAGCCACAGTCTGCTTCTGGGAGGGAGAGAGCGGTTAAAATAGGGTCTTTTTTTTTACCAGCACATTTTGTTCTGCACCTCCAGCAGTACTGTGGGGTTTGCTCTTAGAGCATTCCTGCTTAGCAGATGAGGGCTGGGCTCACGTCCACCATGTCACAGGCGGACCGATTCTGTGCTGACACTCAATGGCGTGGCAGTACTGGGTCTGCTAATGTGGATCTGCAGGTTGGATCTCTTTAGATTCTGTCTTCAGCGCCCTGTAGCATACCCTCCCCCGCCCCCACCATATCCCCAGAGATTTCAACTTAAGCTATTCTTACCAATCTCGGCAGCTAGCGATAGGAGTGCCATGATATTATGAGCTGTTTTAGGGTCCCTGTACAAAGCTGACACCACCCCCCCCCCAGCCCGACAGTAACTGTATCACTCCTCTCCTAGGCCGTGAGTACGAGGGCTACCAGCCTGTCTGGTTCAAGAAGAGGACGGATCCCGCCACCGGGGAGGCCAGCTTTGTTTATGCTGGCGGCTACTGGGAGACCAAGGAAAAGCAGGACTGGAGTCTGTGCCCTCAGATCTTCTGAGCTCCCCTGCCCCCTATCATCACCGTCCCCTCCCCTGCTGAATCCTACGGACTATGTCGTCACCAGCAGCGGGAAGGCGGGGTCTCTCTACCGTGAATGGACATATATGTGAGATATATAGATGTGCGCCACACCTTCGCTGTCAAACTGGAGACCTGGAGGGGGCGCCCCTATATGACCTTTTAGTAACTCTGCAACAGCCTCATGTTTTACAGATGTGGTGTGGCACATGACGTGTGCCCACACACGGATTGGGGTTCTGACTCTCGGAGCAAAACTTATTCTGTCTAGGACACGGCCCGCTGAAGCTTCCAGAAGATCAGGTACTCTACCCTGTGTATTTCCCACAGTGCACCACTTTGCTCAGCACTACACAGGCTACAAAGTCCCACTTTAGCTCAAGCAAGTTTGCAGTGTGTTGCTGAAGACTAATTGAAGCCAAGCCACACCTGGTCCTGCTTTGCGCTTGCCAGTATATAGTGGGAGGGTGGGCCTGCAGCTCACTGACAGAAGAGAAATGGTAAACCAAAAAAGGGATTTAACATTTTAGCCTTTTTGTATGTCTTCCACAAATGGAACACAAATGGGATCTGAGCCTGCCCAACTCGAGGAGCTCAAGATTATTATTATTATTTTTTTAATTACTAGGGTTTGCTGTTGTGGATGATGTTACTAAACTTTGAGAACAAACAGGTAAAATGTGACCACGCCCAACAATATCTTCTCGACGTCATGCCCTAAATAAACCACTCATACTGAAGATCCCAGCCCTCTCTCTGTGTATCCCCCCCCCACCTCTGATCAGACTGTTTCAAAAGGGTGGTTCCACCCTTCAGAGCAGTTTTGTTTGTGGTGGTTGCCATGGCTTTAGACTGTCACAACAGTGCAGTATGAAGTTCAAAGCTCCTATTTCAGAACTATTCACCTGCTTTATTTTACATTGTAACAACGATAGAAACAAGATGCCAATGAAGTGGATTACCTTGGTACAATCCAGTTATTTTACCCATCATGAGAAATGAAGTACTAATTTTAAATAATAGTGACCAAGGTTAACATATATTGTACTTTTTATGCACCTATGTGCATATATTTTTAGAAAAACATTTAATCTTTTTGCCCATCTTGTACATATAATCATGTAAAGATGTGTGTCAAATATTTTCCCAAGCAGGAAATTAACTGTAATTTGTAACTCTCTCTGAACCTTCCTTGAAACTTTAGACTGGCCACCAACACTGACACAGTATTACTTACCCAAGGTGTGCCACTGACCCTGGTCACCACTGAGGAAGCTATAACTAACCAGTCCTAAGAAGGTGATTTGAAAAAGTCACAACCATATTACCTGTCGAGTGAGTGTGCGCGTGTGTGCATGTGCGCGTGTGTGTATAAACCCGCTTTAATCCATTTTATCCCATCTGGCATCATAATACTTGATGGCCTTGAAAAAGATACTAACATGCACTGTATATAGTTTGAATCTGCTTTTTCAACAAATTCAAGTGCAAGTTATAAATGTAAATTGACTTAAGATTGGCTTACTTGTTTGGAAGTAAAGTTTGGGTGTCACATGTATTTCATTGCATTTAAAATGATCTGGAGGTATTACATTATTGAGTTAGGCTTTCATTTAGTGAGACATGATAAGCACGTGAATGAAAAACAGGTGAATGTAGACCAACCTGAAGAGAGACAAGACAGTTATTGACATCTGTCTGTGACAAGAGACAGGAAACAGATACTGATAAACACTCAGGTGTGACCTCACCTTAATCTGCCTGTCCTGCTTGATGCAACACCACCCTGTGTTTACATGTTGGTTTCTTTCATTATACATTTGCGATATAGATTGAGGAGGGTTTTCTGTTTAGAATGCCTGTCTGGTTGTGCATTCATTGTGAGTTTTGTGTTCATTTCGGTCCAGTTCGTTACTCAAGCACATCACACTAAATAAGGTCCTGACAGATAAACCACAGAGAGAACTGCATACAGTTTGTAGTTTTCAGAGGTGGCAATGTCAGGTCCAGAAAGTAAAAATCCAGACCAGGATTTTGTTTCAGCCAACCAGCTGAGTTAAAAAGTCTCAGTCAAATAGAACTGAAGTGGTTGGTTGAAACAAAATCCTGGTCTGGATTTTAACTTTTTGGACCTGAAATTGCCACCTCTGGTAGTTTTATAGAATAGGAACATATCAAAGTGAAATAGGATGACGTTTTTGTCACGTTAGAGTTTCGTTTCTTTAAAGTAAGCAGACCACAATGAGCATAATCTTCTGTCCTATTTGTACATACCTAATAAATATCTTACCACAAGGGTGTCCGGTCATGCCCTTGAGGTTTTTTTACAGGTTTTCACTGTGTACCAGTGCTCAGTTAAATGAGAAATCTCATTTTGACAGAAAATAGCAATCGAGTAAGAAGTACCAGACTGATTAGTTTGGTGTTTCATCTTAAGTTCAGACCACAACATCCACATTGCTCTCTATGGAAATGATCCTTAACTGAGCATCGGGGCAAAAAGGAAACATAGTAGCCCCAGACCGTGACTGCACACCCTCGTCTTAACAGTATGTGGTGTGTTACTGTCAGGGATGGATCTGAGTTACATAATAGATAATTTACTTTTTCAATGTATTAAATGTTAATACTAAACCTTTGGGGAAAATGTAATTTCAAGCACACGTTTGTGTGTATGTATATATTATATATAAAGAAATAAATATATATAAATTAAAATCAATTATTTCAGAGTAGCTTTAGGAGGAGAGCCGGCGGCGGGCTGTGCCGGCGGACTGCCCTCCGGTGACCGCAGTCAGTGGCTGCTAACATGCGCTGTCATCTCCAGTCCCCGTGAGACCGGCAAAGGCGAGTCGGATGTAATTTATTTCGCCCTCAGTTCAGACTGCTTGTTTTTGTTCTTTTAAACTCGGTTTGTTTCCCGTTCTTGATGGGGCTGTCGTGCTTTGAGTGTCTGTGAGTTTGCGTGTGTCCTAGGCTATACACAGTCCTTAGTTTCCTTTCCAACATGACTGGCTTAAAACGGGAAAGAAATGATGACGGCACTGTGGCCCGTCTGAATGCAATCCCAGACCCGCCTCAACCACCGATCACACACGTGGTTCATAGTGAAGGAAGGCCGTAGTTACGAGGCCTGAGCCGCGGACGCCTGGTTAACCCGCAAAGCCGATAACCGACATGCTTCTCATACGAGGCCGTTTCTTCCTCTTCTTTTTTTTAAATTGTTTTTCGTTAATTTATACACATGTAATGTCTTACGAAAAAAGATCCAACAGTGATTTAAAATGAGAAAATAAAGCCTTTGTTGAATCTGTTGGTGATCCTGTGTGTTTGTGGCATGGTCTCTTAAATTTACAGTGCCTGTGGACGCGGAGCTGTGTGGGATTTTAGCACCAGATTTTAAAGACACTCGTGCACGGAAAATATCACATAATACTGTCTTTATTTTTTGCAGCCAGAGGTGCATACCACCCTCTCAAACAGCAATGTGGGCTAGTCAATCAATCCATGTGCGGGCTTCACTGATTTTATTCTGCACCCGGCACTGCTCGTTTGCTCGTTTGACGCCACTAAATGAAGGTAACTTCAATAGCGGATATCGCTAAGGTAACTTTGTAGCTGCCATAGTTAACTAATACTTGTGGCTCCGCTATCTTTTTATGTTGTAAGTTATCGTAACAAGCAGTTTTGGTGCCGACACATTCCTCGCGCTCAGGCTCCCGCCTCACGCGTCGCCTTGACAACCAAAGGCAAACCACTGTTTGATGGTTGCTATGCGACTGAAGCCGGTAAATCTAGCCGCCTTTAAACCGACTATCCTGCTCGATGTCCCGCCGCCATCGGGAACCATCAGGTAAGATTGATGCGTCTCAACCAGGTTAGCTGTCTTGCTCGCCGTGCTGGAGGAGTGCAGTTAGACGCTCGCTCATCATAGTCAGACATCTTTCGGACTTTCACGAAGGAGGATATTCGAACGGGCGAATTCTTGCAAAACAGCAGGTGCATCATCATTATTATTATTATTATTATTATTATTATTATTAATAATAATAATAAATATCGGCCTATTATTATTTTATAACCCCAGTTGGAAAATCAAATGGGTTCAGTGCGGTTATGATATGGTCATAGCGTTTCTGTGCTGAAATTGCAGGTAACTGCGTTTAATTAAGAAACTCAGGTGTAATAGGTGCTACACTCTTTGTAAAACGCTCGTTTTCTGTTAGCTGTATTAACACATGAGGTTTTTGACTATATTAAGAAACCTAGGTCAATTTATTTTCATTGGCTGCTGATGTGTATATTGAAAACGCTGGCCCCGGCATAGCTCGTTATTCAAACTCATTTGTAGCTAAAATATTGCGGATATTCATATGTCCACCTGAGCCCATTTAATTTGTTTCAGACTGTATTTGCTTATCCAGTCGGTTAATTTTGATTAAAGACAAAGCCTCTTTAAGAGCATCATGTGAAATCAGATGAGTAACAAAAACATGTTGTCGGATCAGGAAGATTTGCCATCCAATCTGAAAGAGCTAAATGCGGGGCACGTCCGCATGGCTTTAACGAGATCTACACTTCTGCCGTTTTGACCGACGTCAGTAACCACGACATTCTGCGAAATGGCATGAAAACTGCACCATACGGCCTTAATTTATTCAGTTGTGAGGGGTGCCAGTATTTTTGAATGTAGTTCAGTTATATTTTCATAGCATACGCCTTCCTGTAACTTCAGTCTATTAGGCCAACTGTACATGTACACATACATATTCATTCTTAGTTTTCACGTACCTCCATCTGCAGCTTGGGGTCAGAGTGGCCACCGGCACTGGTCCAGCTGATCTTCACACCCTTTCAAAGTCTCATAAATAAATGCATGTGCCGGCTGATCTGTCGAGCTTTCCTTGACATAGTCGTCAAAAATACGTTTAGTTTTCATCCCTATAATCAACAAATGGTTTGGTCTGTCACGCCATGATAAAGTCAAAGGCCCAACCCCCCCCCTCTGCTCAGCTGTCAAAATGGCAATTTGTCAAGTCAGGTGCTCAGAAAAGGAAAGAAAAACGAAAAAGAGAAAATGATAGGAGAGGGACTTTATGGCCAGGTATTTCCCATGTAAATCTGACGTGGTGATAACTAAATAACAAGTTTGTTATAAATTATCCAACATACAGCTTCAAAGCATTAAATTTGGCAATGATAATGTCTCTAATATCATCTTAGAGATCTGCTTGTGCCCAGGGACAAGATGGACACACTGATCCTGTCTACAGAGAAAAACATTCTTATGTCATTGGGCATTGATGGGGTCTTTAATATGGTAGCAGAAATCAGTGACTTGCTAAGGAGGGCTCTCTTGCTTTAAGTAGGTATAATCTTTGTCTGATATTACCAGATGGCACTGATTGTCATTTTATTAAGTAGAGTACATTTTCATTTGATTTAGAAATTGTGTAATTGCACATAGTTGGGTACTGTTGCTGAAAGTGTCCGTTAACAGTTTGCTACCAATATGAATCTGTATCTTGAATAAGTTTTCAGCTGATTTAGGAGTGTCTATGGGGAGAGGCACTATGGGGGACACCCCTGGGCCAGTCTGTATCATGTCACTCTAAGCTGAAATACAGTCCCACTCTGCCCCTGGAGTGCAGCGTCAGTCATTTTTCCAGCACCCCTGAAGCGTTTTTGGGGTTTAGGACCTTGCTAAAGGACCCAGCAGTAATTATATTGCCAGCCACCACAGACCACCCCAGCAAATATGTCATACTGCTTCCAGGCGAACAACTGACAATTTCCATGCTAATTTTGATCAGAGGTGGTATAAGTCGTTATTATGCATTCTGTCTTATATTTTACTTTCAAATCTAATACTCAGATTATTAAGTTCTGTGTCTGCTTGGAAAGTTTCCTCATTAGCGCACAGCCGTTCAGTGAGCTTCTTTCAGACTGTGGGGGGTCTTGGCTTCTTTCCAGTACTGACACCGCCATCGTGAGACAGTCAGAGAAGCTGCTCATTACCTGCCAAATGCTGTCACCTTACTGATGCTTCCTCATCACAGAGGACTGGATGTGAACATTGATCTATGATAACTAAGAGAATTAAGACAGACTCTCTAAATTATCATTTGGTTTTCTTTGTCCCCTCGTAATTTCAAAACATCATTTCATTAAAAAAGCTCAACATGTTAGGCATCTGTGATCAGTAGGTTGTTGGTTCACATCTCTGTTGGGCCCATGTACAAGGTCCTTAAAGCAGCATTCCAATGTACTTGTGCAAATGGAAAATAAGGCATCATTTCATTGCTCCTATATTCATTTTGAATTTAACCTGATGTGTGGGTAGTACGCTACATCACAAGTGCCGGGATTTTTACATGGAGAGTATTAAAACCAGGGATTTTATACTGCATGAGCAGACTTTTCAGTAATCATTACTGGAAATTTTGGCTTTTCTCAGTCATGTAGGCTTACTTAGGAGACATTCTGGTCTGGGGTTTTCCACTTGACTTTGGGTTTTACTGAACAAAACTCTAACATTCACTTGTCCACAGCCTTCTGTCTCAGCACCACACATTGCATGCATATTCTCTGTCACAGAGAAGGTAATAACAGCAGTCTATCATTCATTTTCATTCCCATCTGCAACATCTTCTGAAATTCAGGCCGAATACCCCGCAGGTTCTGATGGTGCAGAAAATGGGATGACTCATTTTGCTACTTTGTGATCAGTCATTTCGTGTTTCTGTTCTCTGTGAAAAGAATCGCCGACACACAGGCTACTGCTCTGAAGGAGGTCATTATTTCTGAAACGCAGCATCATTTTCAATGACTTGCATTTAGCAACAATGAATGACAAGTCAGAGGAATTGATGTAAAGTTTGAACACACCTGTTCATAAAGGATTTTTCTTTTATTTTTGATATTTATTTCTGAGAGTCTCAGCAGATCAGGAGCTAGAGCTGAGGCTGCATTTTCCTGGTAAGGAATTAGACACCTTTCATCGATGTTGAGTTGCAGTGATCCTCTCTCACCAACTTTCCTTTCCCTGCCTTGCAGAAAGACAGGGTGGGGGGGCACCCCCCAATGATCACTGTGACATCCTTCTGGATGCTATTGACACCCAGCTTGCCAGTTCACAGGGCAGCTGGTTTTTGCCCTTATGACCCCACCTTCTGGGGGCATTTCCAGAATGTTCCATAGCCCCAGCTCTTGAGGCTTGTGCGTCTGTCGTTTGGTAAATTTCTCAAGCTCTCCTCCTGTGACCTGCTGCACCTCCCGCCCCCATGTGTTCCAGTCTCTGCCACAGCACATCTCAGTCAGTCTGGGAGTTCAGAAGCTGGAGTGGACAGTGCCATCGTCACCGAAGAGCCCGTCACCTCTGCCCACTTCACGGAGCTGGGCCCCTCCCCAGGTGAGACACGAGCTTCAGCGAGGTTGTGACATTTACAGGGTGCGAGTGCTACTCAGCCTCTAGATCATACAGCGCACAAGTTAAGGCCAATCAAGCATGTAAATACTCTAACTCAACCAACTACACCTTCCATGCCCCCGTTTCCGCTAGAACCCAGGCAGAAATATTCATCTTTTTACTGGGAATTTGTGTTTTCACATTCCCTCCAGGAAACGTCCCACAAACCACTTTGCAGCAACATGCTTAATTAAAAATAGATGAAAACCTATATGTGATCAGACAGACTTCTTAACCGCGTAGTACTTTTAGCTGAAGCTGAAATTTTCTGCTTTTTTGGGAGGGGTAGGGGGGGTCCCTGGAATAAAATCTTTAGCTACAATGCTTAAAAGTCTTAGGAGACAATAAGGGTGAGAATAAGTATTAAAGTATTGGGCAAAGATGTGGGCAAAGTTTTCCGTATGGAAATTGACACTTATTCAGATGCTGACAGCAATCTGCCAGTGATACCAGAACCTGTAAAGCAAGACACTGACTGACAGTGAAGGAAACTGCTGTGCCTTTATCAATCATCGTGCCTTCCACCTTCATCCAGACAACTGTGTGTCTCCTGCAGAGTTGGAATTGGGAAACAGGAGTGCCGTAATGGGAGAAGAGGACAACGATGGGGCAGAGTTGAGGAAGGAGCAGTGCAGGTGGAGGCTGGAGAAGCTTCTCGGGAGCAATGGTGCAGGGTTCGAGGTGGAGACGCCTCGAGCCGCAGACAGCATCCGTACCGAGGACTTTGCCACCCTGTTCCAGCAGATGATGGTGAATCCCCTCACCCAACAGGATTTGGGTTACAGAGGAACCACAGGGGAGGAATGTCTGATGAACTACAAGGAACAAACATTAGGGGGCGACATGTTACAGGTGCCTTACAACCAGCGCAAGCATGTGGGCCCTTCTTACTCCCCCCTTACATTAATGGGGGGTGATTCCCACCCCTCAGGAGGGATTCATGCAATCCGCACAGAACTCTCCAAGATCCTCTCAGACAAGGTAGAGCGCCATCATCTGGCAGCTAATGCCAGTGAACCCCCTGATGCTAAGGGGAATGATTGCATGACAAACCCTAAGTGCCCAACCCCGAAGTTCATATGTCTTGTGGGATCAGGAGAGCATGCTGGGGCCCTCAAAGACCATGACCAGAATAGTGACATGGACATCACCTCTGAGACGGACAGGCCTGGTACAACGTGTAAAGTCTCTGCCTGCCATGGCTTGACCCCATTCTCAGATGTGACCTTTGACCTCTCGGACAACCACACTCATCGTTCCAAATCCCCTCTTAGAGGTGCAGACATTACCCAGTGCTCTTTACCCAGGTACAGACTACTGGATGGAGTGAGTGAAGACACCAGGGACTCTTTACCAGTGGGGAGGTTGGGGTGTAACTCCTCATCTTTTGTGAGCAACAGCGTGGTCTCTCCTGAAGTCACGAGTCAGACGGGTAAGGTCCACAGAGAGGTCTGGAGTGCCCTCTGGTGTTGAGAAAAGCGCATGCACCCTTGGACCAATCATCTCCACCACAAACAACAACCCTCTCTGTTTTTTTTTCTTCTGCCCCTGGGATGTAGCTTTTGAACCTGCCCCCCCCCGGAGCTACAGCAGAGATGTGCTGACAGAGTCCCAGTGCTGTCTCAACACAACAGGGGCCCAAGAGGAGCAAGGCCACGAGGGCCAAGGATTTCCTGATGCATCCCCTCGAGTCCGGTGTCTAGCAGGTGTACACAATATCTTACGTTATTTTACGTTATCTTAAAGTTGTGGCGTTGTGACAACGCTGTAACCACCTGGCAGGGAGAGGGATTTAATTAGACAAACCACATCTATTTGATAGTGCCATGGTTGATGAAATTACACTGATAGGTGACTTAGTCACAGATTTATGGAACCATATTGCCAAAAATAAATGTTTTATGTTTAAAACCTTTTGTCTGCATCTTGGTGGACCTGAAATGGGGTGGCGAGTGGCTCAGCAGGCTACTGTAAGTCTATGCGCCTGTGAACAGAAGGTCGCCAGTTTAAGCCCTGACCTCGGCAGAACATTCTCATGTCTGTGGGTCCCTGAGTAAGGCAGTTAACACCCCACTCTAGGGGTGCTGCACATTAGCTGACCCTGCACTGTGACCTCCCCCCCTCCCCCCCCAAGCTATGGAGAGCAAGATAGGGTCAGCCAACAGGAGCATTCCAATGTACCTGTACTTGTGCAAATGGCAAATAAAGCATGTTTGTTTGTTCCTCTGCCAGTAGTGATGCAAATAATGACATAAACATTTTTAAATATATTGTAATATGCAATGTTCATAATGAATACTTTAACACATATTTAAACTGAATTTTCAAGGATTTTAATTTGTAGTTTAATGGGTTTGGGATCTGTGCCTGTGTTTAGAAGGTTGTGGGTTTGAATCCCAGGCCAGCGGGGTAAGCACGTCACTGGGGGGTCTTGAGCAAGACCTATAACCCAAACTGCTCTGGGGCTGCTGGGTGAGGCAGGTAACACATAACAATCATACGGTTGTCAAAGCGTCGGCTTGACATAAGTGCAGCTAGGCTGAGCTTCCAACTAATGACCAGTCACAAATGTAAGCGGTAGTGGAGCAGGGCACACGGCAGCTACGCAACATCTTGAACATGGAGAGAGAGATGATTGAATGTGGTCTGACAGCTCATTCCATATACCTTATTGTTCACTGCACTTTCTGTAGGGGTTCCAGTGCCCAGTTTTGACACGGTGACCATAGACAGTGACTTGGACTCAGTGCAAACCGACCAGGTCCACAAACACCTCCACAGTGCCCTCACCAGCAGCGCAGGTGCCGACCGCAACCTCGACAGCCAATCACGGCACATCGGCCTCTTGGACTGCGCATGTTACCTGAAAAATTCTAATTAAGATGAAAGCAAACTAGAAACCACTTAATTTTGTAATGATGGGCGGCACAGTGGTTGGCACTGAGCCTCACAATTCTGAGACCTGCGTTCAAGTCTCCGCTAGGGTTCCATGTGTGTGGAGTTCATGTTCCTCCTATGTTGTCATGCGGTTTCCTCTGGGTAATCCAGTTTCCCCCACAGTCCAAAAACATGCTGAGACTAATTGGAGTTCCCAAATTGCCTGTCAGTGTGAATGAATGGTGCATGCCCTGCAATGAGTTGGCAGCCCATCCTGGGTTGTTCCCTGCCTTGTGCCTGTAGTCTCCGGGATAGGCTCCGGACCCCCGCAACTCTAAATGGGATACGCAGTTATGGATGGATGGATGTTGCATGATTTTGTTTGCATGTTCAGTGGTCTGTCTGCCCCTGAAACCACACCCACTGTCCCCATGCACTTTACAGCCTGGTGCATCCGGGTAGGTGAGCTGAGCTGTGACCAGAGTCACCTGGACTCGTACATACTGGGTCAAAGGACCAGACATGGTGAGTATTCCAGCAGGCACAGGTTAGTTAAACAGCACAGGAATTCCGGATGCAGAGCAGTCAGAAATAACCAGGGAGGCCACAGAGGATCAGATGAGTGGGGCAGATGGCGTGCTGGATTTTATTCATTCACGCTATTTCAGGTAAGTGGGTGCGTGCAGTAATGTCTAACCTCGTTTCCTGTTGTGTTCCCGAGTGCCACCAGGGGGAGTGCCCAAGTCCAGTGCGGAGGCTTCACGCAGAACCTGGCTGACCCGAAAGTCCCATCCCACCAGAAGGGGGTCCCGTAGGTCTGAATGAGAGCATCTGTCACAGACAGTCGCTTTGCCTCGCTGTCTCTTGGCGCGATTTCGGAGGGAACAGCCGGGCCTGTCAGTGTAGTTTACATCCCCAGTGACGGTGATGGAAATAGCTGAAGACGGCAGCCATAATGAATGAGTAATGAATTATAAATTGTAATATCATTACTTTGCCTGTCCATCACTGGCTGGTTTCTGTCTTAGGACTCGGGGTATATCTGCCTGCATCCCGCTTTCAGGCGACGATGAGGACAGTGTTAACGTCGGCACGGAGAGGGGGGGCCACAGCACCTGGGACGTCTCCCCAGAACAGAACTCTGGGGAACCAGGGACGCAGAGCTGCGTCTCCCTAAGACGACGGGCCAAACAGGACATGGGGGAGCATTTCCCCAATGTAAAAGTACACAGTTCATTCTTAAATCTCATTTTTTACACAGTCGCAGTGTTATTTTAATGAATAAATGCAGGGGAGTCTTTTTACATGAAGGGAAACGGGGTTTTGTAATACTATATAAAATAAGCAATCCAAGAAACACTGAGTTTCAGTAACTGTCACCACATCCCTCTAAGGTGGCTGATGGATGGCTGGAGGGAGCTGGATTGGACAGGCTGCCACTAGAGGGGGATCTTTGTGCTCTTAGAAGGGTAAGTCCCACTGTATCAGTGCTTAGGTACAGTCAGTATATGCGCCTGTATCAGTGTTCTCCAGTAGAGGGTGCCGTTGTTTTGTGCTGCTTAAGGACTGTGCTAGAGTGGAGGAAAGGCTGGAACAGAAGAGATCCCAGCTACATGAAACAGAGCTGTCCCTCAGTGTCCTGCTGAAGAAGAAGGAGGTAGGGAACAACACACACACACACACTGGTTTGTATTCATATCCTTTTTTAGGGATGGTCCATTCATTTTTATGGGTAGAACCCTAGTCCCAACTACACCGACCTTAACCCCTACCCAGCACTAACCTTAACCATAAGTAACCAGTTTTATTTTAGATGGTTAATTGAATAACAGATTATTATAAAGTTGTGGTTATCCTTATGGGGACATTTTACAGGTTTTTATTAGGTTGTGTGGATGGAGTGGTGACTCTGAGGCTAAGGATCTGTGCCAGCAACTGGAGGGTTGCTGGTTCGAATCCCGTGAATGCCAGCAGTGATCCTACTCCGTTGGGCCCTTGACCAAGGCCCTTAACCTACAATTGCTTTGTCCTGGGTATGATGTTAATCTACATCCAGCCCTATAAGGAGGTCCTCCAACTTGCAGGGGAATTTGGGGGTTGGTGGCAGGATTGACACTCCACCCACTGGGGTAAAAAAACTCACATTGGTCCATTTGGACTGATGGTGCTGAAGTATCACCTGCAGCATGGTTGCACTCAGGTTCTCATCTCTGAGGTGGGGTGGTGGGTGCAGCAACGCACTGTACTCTGTGCATGCTCCTTACCGCTCTCTCTGTCACATTGTGGGTTAATCTGGTTCCCGCAATATAATAATTACAATAACACACACCATTTGTCTATTTCACTTTCAATCAAAGGATCTGCTAAACTGAAATAATCAATATAACAATAATCCCCCAATGACTTATGACAAAACAATAAGACAGTATTCCTCATAGGAGTGTTATATATCATTTATACCATGAATAGTGACCAGAGCTCTAGAAACATCATTTTTTTATATTGTAAATGGGCTTAATAACCAAAGGGTTATGCTCTCCTCTCTGATCACTCTCGTCTCCCAGCATGCGCTGCAGGAGCTCAGGTGTGTACAGGCAACAGTGGAGCAGGCAGAGAGGGAGGCACGGGACCTGGAGGCCAGCCTGAGTGAGAGGAGGCGGCAGGCGGAAGTTGCCAGGTACCTTCCCGCAGCTCCGCGGTGGTCACATGGACTGAAGCTCTTAGTGCTGCTGAGGTGACTGTGTGTGGGTACCAGCAGGTGGCAGCGGTGCTCCCCACAGCTCCAGACGGGCTGTGTGCAGGAGAGCCCAGGCTGGGAGGAGGAGCTGCCTGGTGAGGAGAAGATGCAGGTGGGGAGGATGAGTCCTTCTGTCCACTTGCTCAGGATGGCAGATTTGTACCTGTAGTAATTTGGCTCAACCACAATGCAGCAATAGATCATCAAGTAAAATTGCAGAGCTAAAAACCAGTCAGCAGCCAGGAACCAGTCACGCTGTGGTGCCCTGGAGCTTTATACATGCCAGACTATCCATCTGGGCTGGCTGGGCATCATCACTGAAAGGTCATTATTATCGCTGCATTTATTCATCATCAACTCTCTAGGGGTAGATAATATGATCTGGGATATATATTTTATAAACCGGACTTAAGTGCAGGTTGTGTAGCTTCTCACTGCTACCTGCTACCCCTACCCTGAATAATGAATTTCTCTAATGGTATATTGTTTCTCGACACACAAGAATCCCCGTCAGGCTGCTGCGCCCAGCACACTGGAGAGGGAGGAGGCCGAGCGGCAGCTGCACAGAGCCAAGGCAGAGCTGTTTGCCACTCAGCGCCAGGCCAGAGACAAAGTGGACGCACTGCAGGAGGTGAAGGGGCCCCAGCGTTACAGGCGGGCCGTGGGGTTAAACCACAGCGCACTTTATTGGTTATTTAGTTACTGTATGTCAGCTGCTGATTTTAGACATTCTAGGGATTTTGCCTCCATTACACACTTTTTCCTAACTGCCGTGTCCCTCTGTTTAAAAAACTGTTATTTTGTCTGGCCCCCAAACTCTCCCCCAGATTGCTTTTGCTCATGGAGGCCATCTGTTCATTGTAGTGTGTGTGTGTGTGTGTGTGTGCGCAGTCATGTATATATTATACTGTGGGGACTACATGTGATAAAAATCTGATATTTTGATGTGGCAGGGACCATCATTTTGGTCCCCACAAGGGGAAATTCTTATAAAACTCTGGGGCTGCAATCATTTTTGTTTGGTGATTTATGATTAAGATTAGGGCTGGGTTAGGGTTAGGGCTGAACGATAAGGGGAAAATACCTAATCGTGATTTTTCTGACAGATATTGTGACCGCATTTTGATTTGCAATTTCATTATTTATAAGTCAAGCTTCAGTTCAGTATTCGGTGTGTAATAGATTTAAAACACATGACACAGCATGAGATACCATCAAAATATTAACTGTTCTATATTCTAATGCAAGGAGGATAACTTAAAGATATGAATTGCTTCCAACATGTATTTATCACTTTTTGAATTATCAGAGAACAATCAAACAGAACAATTATCATAAAAACAGTAGCAATCCTGCAGCTAAGGCTGCCTGGACCCCTAACAATAGGACTTTCTGTAAACAATCTCTGACCATGAAATAGGTAGGTAATTCACTTATAGCTCAGCAGTGGAATCAATATTTTTTCGAACCCCGAATGTAAGTTTTTTTTGGGCTTCACGTGTTTCCACTTCTGATTGGTTTACATGACTGGCACGTGAGGAACATGGCACTTCTGATTGGGGAGAATGACTGTCACACGAGGCATGAATGGCATGATGGCATGAATTTGTAAAACTACAATGACAGTTTTAAACCCTGGGTTAGACGTGCTGTATAATGCGTGCTGTATATCCTAAATCGTGACCTTTGCCGAATTGTGTTGTTTCAATTCATGATTTTGATTTGAAATCCGTAAATCGTTCAGCCCTAGTAGGAGTAAAGGTTTTCACTGTTGGGATTAGGGTTTTTGCCATATAAATGAATGGAGAATCCCCACAAAGATATCAATATAAACGTGTGTGTGTGTGTCCTATATAGTCACAGTCTTGTGTGTCTGTGCATGGTAGCGCTTGGAGGAGCTGCAGCAGGAGCTGGATCTGCGTGTGGAAAGCGAACAGGCCCTTAGGGAGAGATGCTCCTGTTTGGAGGAGCAGCTCCGAGGCACATCGACACAGCAAGAGGGGCAGGAGAACCAGCTGGTATCAATATTGCCTTCAAATCCACGGCTGCCCCAGCTCACAGGGCTCTCTGCAGACCTTCATCTCCAGGCATCATCTTCACATTGTTTGTGCTCTCATCCAAATTCTCCTTCCCACAGGTACTCGGCAGGTCAGAGCAGACCCTAGAGGCTCGGCTGCAGGGGCTGCAGTTGGCACTGGAGGAGAAGGCAGGCTGGGCAGAGGCGTTGGAGTGTGTCGTGGCCCAGAAGGAGCTGCAGTTGATGGGGGCAAAGGCCGAGATCCGGACCATGAGGGAGGAGCAGTCTGCCAAGCTGAGGGAGACACGGGAGCAGGCGCATAGGGAAAAGGTCAGGGGCCAGGAGTCAGGGGGTCGGCACAGCTGAGATCAGTGAATCTGCTAGTGATGTTATGCAAAGTGTGTTGGGTGTCTGGTACTTTGGTAAAAACATATAAAAGTAACATGGTTATTTGTCACTGTGTGTGTGCATGTGTGACGGCAATGCGGGTACATGTCACACATGGGTCGGTGACAAATAACGGTTGGCAAGATGAGCAATTCAAAAGTCTTTTAAAAACTTGTTTTAAAAGCATGCATCAGATTTGTTAAGATGTACATTTTGTATTCATGTTGGTTTCATGTCATTTGAAATGAATTTGCACCATTTTTTACAATAGGTAAGACTGAACATATCAAATAGTGTAACCACAAAAGAATGAGAAATATTAAGTATACTCATAAAAATAATTGCTTCATTTTAAAAGTAAAATCACAAAAAAAACTGATTTCATTAGGATTATCTCTAAATTTAAATTTTTTGCATTTTTGCAATATTGAGCAGGGCATATGATGAAAACACCTCTGTTTTCTAAATAATCTTTGACAAATTATGTGAAAACTGTTACCAAAAATGTTACACTGCAGCAGAGAAT
>JAODLD010000046.1:37009175-37019385 GCA_026781065.1 Mormyrops boulengeri | reverse complement strand
AACGGTGGGAAGGAGACAACAAAGTGTAGGGGAATACAGAATACAAACAACCATAAGAAACATACAAGGACATCAAGCAACAAAAAATTATAACAACACTATCAACATTAACAACAATAATAATAATAATAATGATGTTACAAATAGGTATTATATACATGTAGCATACACAGACGTGGTCCAACACATATACATGTATATATCAATCCCTATATCTATAACATACTCTAAAAAGAAATAATAATAATGATACTGATCACTCAACCTCGTGTGGCTGTTTCTGTGTCTGTGTGTGTCTTCTGGCTCAGGAGCGTGAGCTGCAGAGACAAAGGGACCTGCTCACAGAGGAGAAGGAGCAGACTTTGACCTCACTAAGGGAGCATCTGATTCAGGTATACATGCTCTATGGCTGCATAAAGTTCTGCACTGTTTACTGACCGCTATGGCGAACTGGAGGCCATGAACATCTGACCTGTTGGTCTTTAGCTTGATGAAGGTGGAGAGGCTGATGTGGTTGCCATGGTGATCCATGCAGGAGCACATGGAAGAGCTCAGCAGTCTGAAGAGAAATTGGTTACGCAACAGCAGCCATGAGGAGGCAGGTGGTCTGATCGCATCGCTACGGCGACAGCTGCAGGATAAAGATGAGGAGCTGCGGGAGGTGCAGAGGAACATGGGCCACTGGAAGGAGCAGACCACGGCTCGGCTGGCACGCAAGTTTGAGGAAGAGATGATGGCCGAGCTGGAGAGGTGAGGAAAGGCAGAAGCCTTACAGCAGCCCAGCTAGGAGGGAGACCCAGGAAATCAGGGCTAGCACCAACGGGCTGGTCCTGAAGAACAGCGAGAGGAGGCAACCAAGCCAAATAGATCAAAGTTTAAATAAAAGCATAATGACACCCAGCATGAATCCACACCTGTAGGGCAGCATGTGGCTCAGTGGGCTAAGCCTGTGTGCTTGTAATCACAAGGATGCTGGTTCAAACCCAGCCTCAGCCTGTCTGCGGGTCCTTGAGCAAGACCCTTAACCCCCAGCTCCCTGAGTGCTGCCATGGGTGGCTGCCCTTCGTGGACAACTTACTCTACAAAGAACAAGTTGAGGGAGGCATAAAGACAATTTCCCCACGGGGATTAATGAAGTGATGATTATTATTATTATTAAAAATAAGGTCAATGTGGAAGGAAGAACTCATAGGTTACACAAACCAGTGTCCAGGGACATTTTACTAATGAGTAACAGATCCTAAGAATCTATGTCTATAGAGCATAGCTGACATATGTGAAACACATGATTAACTATAAATAAAAAATTATGACTAATATAGGTTAGACTGGGGTAGTCCTGTTGCCTCACACCTCCAGGACTGGGGGCTTGAATTGCCCCTCTGCTGTGTGTGTGAAGTTTGCTTGTCCTTCCCTTGTTATGCGAGTTTCCTCCAGGCAGTTTGATGTCCTCCTGCAGTCCAAAGATGTGTGATTGTGCTCACTGGTGTCTCTTATTGCCTGTAGTGTATGATGATGTGTCTGTGACCCACCATGGACTTGCATCCCACCCTGTGCTACCTGGGCCAGGGCAGATTGGTCCAACATGTGCAGTTTGTTTGAATACAATAACTTTGTTGCCCCTTAACTACATGACTCTTATCTTATGTATTATAAAATTATTTGCAGTACTACACAGTTGTTATATAAAATGTATGTGGGGGATGTACTTATATGAGACTTCTAGTGTTAATGTAGAATTAATGTAAATTTAATTAACTTGCGCTTATTGTTAAATTTATAAAATTTAACATAAACGTCATGGACAGCAGATGAGATATAAATGTATAGAAAGGTTGTATTGTGATATTTGTTTCACATGTAGAATTTGCTTCCTCTAGATGCAAAATGGAGTTGCTAAAGGAGAGGTAATGAGTTTCATCATTGGGATGCCAGCCGGAGTTGTGGCGTAGAGGGGTAGAGGTAGTGGGATCTAGCTCCAGTCCATATTGAAATAGTTGAATATATAACACTAATTACTGCTTTATTATATTGGAGTTTCATGAAGCAGAGGTTTCCACACATCTCCCTGGGGGACCCTCAGCTGTTCCTTTTTCTGGTTTCCTCAACTAGACCTCACTGCTAAACCGATCAAGTGAGCAGTCGATTGGCTGAATGGGGTCTGAAGGTAGAACAGAGCAGAAATGTGGATTGGTGGGGGCTCCCCGAGGAGAGGACGGCAACCCCTGCCGTAGAGCATCCTAGATCCTAGAGTGTCCTGTGGTTAGTCTGTGGTTGCTGTGGCAACATGCAGTGTCCTCCTGGACTGTTGACGCCGCATTTTTGTTCTAGGAGAGTCCCAAGGACCAAGAGGGACAAGTACACGCAGCTACAGCGATGGGATGATGAGATGAGGTTCACCATGGTAAACGTCTAGCTGAAATGCATATGTGCTCGGTTCTGATATTTTTGAGTGATCTGCACCTACTACAAGAACAAATAATGGCCCTGATAATGACAAATGAAACTACTGCATTGTTTTGGTATTCAGATTAATCCTGTTTACTGTGAAGGGCTATGTAAAAAAAAATACACACCAAACCCTTACAGTGTAATTCTGACACCAAACTGTTCCTTGTCTCCTACCCCACTGGAGCAGAAGGGGCCTGCAGGCCTGCGCTCTGCTTCATCGCCATCCCTCCTCTTCAGCGATCCCTGTAGCGTGCCTATAGCCCCAGGCCTGGCTTCCCTGAAGCTGCTGAAGCACCTGCGAGTGCGAGTCAGGCAGCTCCGCTCCGAGAGCTGGGCCCACACCAGCACGCCTGCACCGTGGGCCACGGCAGGAGACCTGGCGGGCTCCTACATGGAGACGGTGTGCAAACTCCAAATGACTGCAGCCATCGCTCTTAGCACTGTGGTTTTCCCCTGACTCTGATTTGCAATTATGATCTACCTGTTATGTTGAAAGTGAACCTGGTTTAGTTATGAAATCATGTATCGGTAACATCCATAAAAAGGAAACCCTCCAAAATAACTTAACTGAATACTGGGCCACCATGATAGCTTCCATGCACTTTGGCAAAAAGCAAGCAAATTCTTTGAGGAACGAGGTTTCATTATTCAAGATTTAGTTATTTCTCCTGGCATTGATAGATAAAATAACCGGCTTCAGTTTGTAAACATCTAACCAACCAGCTTATTTAGTGTTTCTTGTGATAGAAGTCAACATTAATACTTGTGTTTGGTGCCAGCAGATTTCCCCAGCACTGGAGAGGAACCGATCCCACACTAGGATGCTTCCGAGTTGATACAGA
This sequence comes from Mormyrops boulengeri, assembly GCA_026781065.1. Lineage (NCBI taxonomy): Eukaryota > Metazoa > Chordata > Actinopteri > Osteoglossiformes > Mormyridae > Mormyrops > Mormyrops boulengeri. The sequence continues at coordinate 37,016,092 of JAODLD010000046.1, read as the reverse complement.
CTCCACCAACCACCAGTGGGCCTAGATAAACACAGACAAATCAAGGATCCTCATCAGATTAAGCTTCATAGCCCTAACACTCCATGCATGAAGTTCTTCACCTTGCATTGCACGCCGCTCTGAAGGCTGCAGTGCAAGGTGGGTTTGGTAACTGCTCTTTTACAAATGAATCTGGATCACAGCGCTCTACATGCACTATAAATGCATTCAGTTTTGCAGCAATCAATCACAGTGTCATGCAGGAAGTTAGAGTGCTTATCTGTTTAATTGGTAACAGTTTTGTCATACAGTTTCATGTTGATAATGAAAAGACATTTTAAAACTCTCTTTACTCTAAGGAAATGTATTTACATTTTTGCCACTGAAATTTCATTAAAAAAAATGATCAATATTCAGTGTGACAATGGTCACACTGATACCTTGGAAGGGAAAAAGGACCACTGTCAGTCTTCACTGTGCTTATAGTACTCTTGAGTGCATAAGTCACTTTCAGCCACACTGCTGTTATGACAGCGGGAAATGACCACTGTCCTTTATTTTTGAAACCAGAGACAAATAAACTGTAGCATTGTCAGGATACAAAAGCAGATGCAAGGCAGGCGTAGAGCTCATTACCACAGAAAATACCATCCATCCATTTTTTGCATTGTAGTGCAAGACACTGACCCACTAACCCAATGCAAATAACTTCCAGTAAGCTTCAAACTGAAATTAGCCTACAGATTGATGCCATAGAAACACTTTCTTTTAAACATTTAAGCCTAACCAATCTGACTGCTGAATGGAAAAGGGCATCTTTAAAGCTGCGGAACACAAACCAAATGCAAATGACACATCTTACCTTGAATGCGGTAAACCAACTTACGAAATCCTCATTAATACTAAACAGATGATCCAACTATTCTCTCGAACACAATAGCAGTTTACCCAGGCATGAAGTAAGCAAAAGCATGTGAAAACGTACTTACAGCAGAGTCGCTGAAGAGATTACAGAAAGCGTACGCGATATGGATTAAAACCCAGATTGAAGAGAGTTTGTCTTTCAACAACGGGTGCAAGGGTGCAGTTATTGGGTTCAATGGCGTGGTCCCTCAGGTCTGCTGCACCCCATAATGCCGCGCTGAAGGAGGCCCAAACGGATGGAGTTTCCACAAAGGCGAAGCAGAAACAGCTGGGCACATACTCCATGGTGCCCGGCTCACCAGGAATCTATTTGGCCCAAAACAGTGCAATTAACTGTGCACCAGGTCTGTATGAAAAACCCAGGCTGGCCCCCATGCTCGGTCTGAGAGGGGATAGGGGTAATGACACCCCCAGGACTCTACAGCTCCATGTCCTCTTCAGCAGGGCCCTGAGCCTGGGGGTTACAGAACAACATAGCGTGGGGCTCGTGTTCACATAGCGTGGCATCTAGGTTAGGGGGCACGGGGATGGGGGTGGGGGTGTGCCGGCACGCCGCCTGCTTCCTCTGCCTATGTAGGGATTCCTTCAGCCTACGTGGCAGAGTCTCCTCTGGGGGGCGCCATAACACCAACTCCATGCAGGAACGGCTTCTGTGGGATGCAGGGGTACAGACAGTGAACAGTCTGGCAAAAGAAGCAAATTAAGTTACATCAGACTGGGAAGGTTTCAAGAGCAGCAATATTTGTAAAATAACTGTTCAGCTGATGCAGTAAATGCATTAATTTTCGAAACTGTAGAACATCTACCTCAACTTTATTCATAAAGCATAAAATTGTAAAAAATGGAAGCTGTATATAAAAGTACTTACACTGACTGTGCCACGGTGTGGGGGAGGATGTCGCCCAGGCCCTGCTGCAGTCCCTCCTTCAGGCTGTCTGACATCACTAGCACCGGCCGGTTCTGTGTTTGATCCACATCCAGGTCTTCCTCATCCTCATCATCCTCCAGGGTTATCCTGTATGCCATTTTCACATGGCACATTAATGCTTGGATCATTTATACAATCAAACAGGTTTTGCTCAGTTTTTTTTTTTAAGCATTATGACACCAAGTATGGGCTGGACAAATAGAACATGACTGAAATGACCAATAGACCCTCCACTGTCCCCTAGGAGTCACCCTTGCTTACCGGTCTTCAATCTCCTGCAGGCGCCTCTGGGCGGCCTCTACCTCCATGCAGGAACCCTCAGCCTCTGTGCAGGGAAGTGCAGATGGGGAGACCAGGTACTGCGGGGTGGGTTCAGGCAGAGGGCTTGCAGGCATTACTTGAACAGGCTCAGTGCTGGCATTTCCCCAAGGCAAGTACGGCCCTTGGCCTGTCAACTTCCTCCTTTTGGGACTGCAACCACTAAGGGTAACAAAGTCAATATACAACTTCAGTCATGAATTATGCAAAAAAAACTACTTTCACAATCGGTCAGGTAACATAAACCTTTAAATTAGACTTTACAGAGAGAAACACAAAATAATCTTGCAAAAGTCAACCCACTGATCTATTTTACCTTTGCTCAAAATCAAAAACTGCTTTCAGATTATGCATCCAGTCAACACAAACACTACTGAGCCGACGCACACTAGAGCGAAAAATTGAAAACACTACTAGCCAAACTGTTTCTGGCATGCAGAGAAACATATTCACTGTGGATATAATCTTTTGCATGTTGAGATGCAAAACTGGAATTCAACTGCACATAACTGTAGTTAAAAAAATATATTTAGCAAAAATGTTTGTATATAATTTTGTGTAAAGCAATGTGTAATTTTTTATATTATTCAGCACCCAAAAAAAGTTTCTGTAAAGGACAAAATAAAAAATTCAAATGAAAGGTATGTTACAGTGAAATAATGTGCAACTGGCAAGCAGCCAAAGTCAAGGAAACATGTTGATTTTAGCATCATTAACATGTCACAGGGTTGGGTCAGAACCGAGAACTTCATCTATATCACTGGCAATGTTCTCCCCTGCTAGGCAACAGAAGAATCCTCTGTTGTGACCCATCCATACCTTAACATCAAAACTCAACTCACCTATGGCACTTGCACTCTTTCCCAGCATGTATTCTCTATCCTAATCACTCATTGGCTTCATCACATTGTTGAGAAATGTGTAAGAACAATTTTGAGTTATTGTGTTTTAATGATGACAATTGTGTAGTTGTATTTGCCATTTTGCATCAATGTTTGTCACAGTGAAAAATGTGTTTTGTTGAATGAGAATGTGTTTAGTTTTGCAAAAAGGGTGAAATCAGATCTTCAGATTGTCTGACTAGGTGAACATTGCTTAAGGTTTTCATAAAAGTCAAAGTAATTGAGTTTGGCAATTGACAGTTTTGTCAGAATAGGGTGTAATGTTTCAGAATTTCAAAAACTAACATTAAAGACTAACAACCGCTTAGAGGACTGGAAAACAGCCTCCATCACCCATTCTTTTCTCTTACTCACTCGTCATCATTTCTTCTCTTGTGCTTTCTCAGACATCTTTTCTCCCAGCTCCTAAATACTCATAGAAAAGCGACAAAAGATGCCAAATGTTAGGAGAGCTTCTTGGATATTCAACTGTACAGCTATACTTTACTGCTTAGAAAAAAGTTTTAGAAAATCTCACAGAAAGCAATGCAGAACAGGAAACTTATTTAAGGTCTTTCTGCAAAGACCAGTGTAAAACTATGACAAAAGTCTGAGCTGAGACACTATCGGCTCATCACTGGTAACACGTAACAAGACAAAGACACATTGAAAAACATTACTATAGATAAGTAGTCTTAGATTAACGCAAAGTATATTACTCAAAATCTCCCTCACCCATCACTAGCTTTGAGGAAATTGAACAGCGCATTAAACTTTATAGCTGATATCATCAACAGATAATCTCCATCCATTTTGCAGCTGCTTCTAATACATGGTTGTAGCAAGTTTGAAGCCTGCCCCAGCCAGAATAGAGCATGTGCCTGGGAATATCCTGGATGGGATTCGAAGGCATCACAGAGCATCCCCCCCGGCATATTATGGGATAATTATTCAATAGTAAAACTGCATGTTTTTGGACAAGCCAAATATTTACTGTGAAACCATGCACCTTTAAGACTGATTTAGAAATATGCACACACAGTGACCGAGACACTCACGAGCTTTGGACTGACGCTCCCGTAAGGTGCTTGTGGTCAGAGGCCCCCCTAGTCACCCTCATGTCTGAGGTGTGGGCCAGCCCAGGGATGGGGTACAGTGATGGCAGGAAGCCCAGCTCACTGCTGAAGGTGTCAGACCTGTGCATGTCAATACGGAGCCCGAGTCTCCAACCACTGCTGTAAGTAGCTTCACTGTGGATGAGAGAATCAGTTGTTAGAGATGAAGAACTGCCATAAATATAAAACCCTGAAGTAAAACACTGTAAAACTGGTTTCAGAAAGGGGTGACTATACTGTCACATATGTTAATATTATTTATTAATTTTGAGTGCCTGTAGCAGAAGGCCCTAATCAGGGTTGGTGTTTAGTTCTGTGGGTTAGAACTTTGCGCCCATGCCTAGAAGGTCACTAGTTCAAATCCTATGGTTAATAGAGTAATGATCCCTAGTATGCCACTTTACCCTAGATATTGCACCAGGGGCTTGGAATCAACAGCTGACCCCAAGTTTTGCTCTCATCTGTACATCTATGCATTTCACAGGACAGCAATAACATACAAAAACAAAAGAGCATTTATGTACTTGTTCACATGGTGACCAAGAAGTATAATTTATGGAGAAAAATAATTCATATTTCTAGGATTGAAATTGCTCACACCATCAAAATCTGAACACATGCAATTTTTTTGCAAAGATACCTTTCTTACACCATTCTAAGATTTCATAAAAGTAGCAAAACCAACACACACAAAACCAAGAGGTTTTGGACTTTTTCCATGCGTCTCTTTAATAACTGAAATTAACATTTATTCCAGAGACTAGACTCTGCTGCCAAAAAAAATCTATGTATGTTTCATATTTTATGAAAACCAAATGAATAGAGCGCGATTCTCTCAGCTCATATATGAGAGGCACACTCACGAATGGGACAGTAACCGAGCCAGCCTCTCGGAGATTTGCATGAAAGGACGCGTGGGAGTGACAGACCATTTAAAACAGCTATGCGTGCAGGCCCCCGGAGAACTTTGTCACGTGGTTTCGAACCCCATACAAGGACATACACGGTAGAGCATCCAAGGAATGTCTTGGTTATCTGAAAGACTTCAGATAACGTAAAATGTTAACTAACATCCACACCTTAGCTTAAGCATAGCTGACGCAGAGAGTTAATCAGTAATACCTGAAAAAAACAGCTGGCATTTTCAAATAATGACCATCACTAGCCACGCGTTAAACTGTATTAAACAATGGATTAAAACACTGAACAATAATGAATCCCTAATATGTCAGATATGACCACCACATTTTAAAAAAGTAAAGCTATTCCACTGTAATTCTCAACCATACCTTCTTTCACAAGACATTAGCTCTCTAGCTATGCAAGCCAACAAGTCTCAAATTTAATTAAAAATCTTCAACGTAACCATATCAGTGTGGTTTCTAGAAATTGATGCATAGCGCTTAAAATCGCAGCCATCGTAATTTAAAGAACAACTATTTTTTTTATAACTTAACAACTGAATGAATTACCATCCGGCATATATAAACACTGGATGGTGTACACAGGACTTCACTTTTAAAAAGGACGTTACTGCTTGACTGATATGCACGGTACCTGGAAGCTGATGGCAATAACCAAGTCTAGCTGGCCAATACTGTATGCTAACACGCAGTCTTGAGCCATTACACTTAATTTAAGGTTAGCCGGCTAAGTATGCATACCCTCATAAAATGTGCTATAACACGCAGACGTCCTTTATACAGCTAACCATCTTTGCTAATCTGATCTACCAACTGTAGTTTATCGAGAGGCTAATAATAAAAACATACTAACGTCTGCACACATTTCGTTTCCAGATAAGCGAAAAGAAATTTTTAAATGTAGCAAAACTCTTCTTTCTAACAGAATCTAAATATTCATGAGAAGAAAATTACCCGGTGTAAGCAAGCTGCGTTTTAATTAAAAAAAAATCTCCTCAGATACGACAGAACGCTAAACCCCGTTGCTGGTTACTCCTTCCTCATAGCTTGCTATTTTGGTACACGCTCATTGGTTCGTTAGATTCTCCATGTAGGCCCAAAACACCGCGGCTCTCGTCACTTCTAGAAAAGTCAAGCGGAAAGGTTCATGGGAATTGTAGTTCTCTTGGAAACTTATACGACCGTTACGTCCAGAAATTTCGAATGGTGACGCTACAGATGAACTGACGTAGTTATTGGATCTAAAATCCTACGCCGAGGTCTTAGCCGTCGTCGTGTGTGAAACCGAATACGTTACGCAGATTTCTCTGTATTTTCCCGATCTCATGTATTGGTGTCAGTTTTTAATGTCACTTCGCCCTTGAAGGTCGACCTGCCACTGGAAAATGACCTTACGGTTAAATGGCCTTAAATATTCTTTTCTGTGTATTGTCATATTTTAGTGTCGAGGTTTTTATTCAGTTTCTATGCAGTTTCTCTTGACTATTTATGTTACACAGACTTTAGCTCACACTCCATGAACAGATTCCCAACCCGGTCCTCAGGGACCCACGGATGGTCCACATTTTTGCTCCCAGTAGGGAAGCTGGGAGGGAGCAAAAACGTGCACCGTCTGTGGGTCCCCGAGGACCGGGTTGGGAAACACTGAGATAGTGTATTGGCTTTGTCTGGTATATGAACAGCTTTCAGTTCATAGGTAAACTGTCTGCTACATATTTGTTCACATCTTTCAGTTTGTGGTTTAAAGTTTATGCTCCTTTATCAGAAGAACATAGAACATAAGAAATTTACAAACGAGAGGAGGCCATTCGGCCCATCAAGCTCGTTTGGGGAGAACTTAACTAATAGC
>JAODLD010000046.1:36976490-36994749 GCA_026781065.1 Mormyrops boulengeri | reverse complement strand
CTGTGAAATTAAAAATAAAAATAAATTTGAAAAAATCTAAATTGTAAGATGTTTTATTTCCTCCAAAGACATAGAAATTCACAAATAACCTGAAATTTTCCTTGGGTCTCAGGAGGATATACACTGATATTAACGTTTAACACTTCATTTTACTGCCATTATATTCTGATAAAAAGATTACACGAAAAAATAACTTTTGAAAATATTTTTATGATTCGTGTAGCGCATAACACTCCATATATTAACTACACAACAGTTTCGTGCACTCTGCGTTGTTATCCGCCAGTTACCCAGGTTACGGGCACCAATACATTGGATAGGTGGTGGCAGAAGATTTCTCCCCTCCCCTGACCAGAAGCGCGACCTGATCCACTAAAGTGACGTAATATTCAGCCAATCGACATATCGACACGTGGAATCTGTCCAATCTGCGAATTCAGTGGGCCGACCAAAGTACGGTGGCCGCATTGCTTCGCTGAGCTATGTGGCCGTCTGTTTGGACGTTAACCAGGCGCCGGGAGGCATGCAATTGAAAGGGAAGGGGAGGGTAAAGTTGTGTTTCCGCGTCGAAGTTGCGGCGTTAGTTAATGTTAAGGATAGCCCATTGCCTACTTATTGTGCGTCCCGGCAGTGGAGATGCTCAGCTAAATTGTTAGCTCTTCGGCCCGCTTTTCCTGCATTAGGTCCGTACAATTATAGGGTGGAAGATGCCAGTTTTCTTTATGTCTGATCTGCCCACTCGCGACCTAGTTCCACTGCTAAGTGCTGCTATCTGAAGTGAAACCGAAATGTCAAGGGGCAGTCCTTGTGATCGGTAACAGGACGGCCTATTTTTTTCTCAGCAGTACTGGTCATCGTGAACACTCTTTTGGTATTTACCAAATCAAGAGGATTTAATTTTTACGCTGTCGCCCGCTGTGCTGTGAATCCGACCTGAGGTTCGTGTGTCAGGTACTTCCGTTACATTGTAACTCAACGCCTGCTAGTTTGGCTAGCCTGTTAGCTAAGCGTGATTGTGTAACAGTAGTTAATCACTATGTGGAGCTGAAATATAAAGAACACGTTATTTAAACGGTATTTAAAGTTTGACAAGTTGTTGATGTTAGCCCGTCGAACCAGATATGTATATACACCGAGTACTTTTGAAAATCATATTTTGACATCGTGTTCAATGAATTGAGTTTGTAGTATAAAGATCAGTCTCGGAAACAAAGTTGTTTGTGCAACTATTTGACTCGTTCGGGTCTTGGCATTTTAATCAAAGAGTGTTTGAATTTGAATTAAACGAAAGTGAAAGTTAAATAAATGGCTTCGCTGAATACTTATTGTTCACATTTTCAATGTAGTTCTAACCTTGAACTTGATTTCTGATTAATATTTTTGTTTTCACCCATGAAAAGACCATGGCAGACGACAGCACCCAGTTCTGTGGAAACTGGTAAGGATAAGAAAGGGTGGGGAGCGAAGTAACTGAGGCGCAGACAGGGAACCTAATAATAAGATAAACAGGGCTATTTCACTAAGGAAAGGAACGATTCGACACTTGGTAGGAGGTCCAGACTGATTTCCTCGCGTAAAAGCACTTACTGTCTTGACTGTCGACACAGCCAACGCAACATCCCGGACGCCAGTTTCAGAACGCACGAAATCCACTGCCGCCGGAACATCACGCTTTGCGAGCTGTGCGCTGAACCGGTGCCACGCGCGTCACTGCAGAGTCACAAGGATCAAGAGCACGCGCAGGTCAGAGGGCGGGGCTTGACGGCTCACCTGTAAACAAAAACACTCAGCACTATTTTGTCTTGTGTGCCCAGTATATCTGGAGGGGATTCATTTACAATTAGACCGGCTAATCCAGAGGAAAGGGTCGGAGTCAATGGTGACAAAAATTCAAAGGCTAGGTATGTAATGGCTGACACACAATGTAGTCTGCAATGTGGTTTGTGGAGACGGTGTCTAAAATTATGATAGTAAAGGAAGTGGTAAAAATGCCAGGTGTACAAGGCAGATTTGGGGCAGTGTATACCGGGCATCTATTCAGAAATTCTAAATGTTTTCTGGGTTCTTTCCACCCATGGCTGCAGCTGTATGCTTCAGGAAGGGGATCCAGCACTCACATGGGCACGTTATTCTGCAATGTCCAGTACAAGATAATACTGTCTTATGTAGAAATGTCTGCTTTCTTTCAGGTGCTGTGTAAATGTGGCTTGACGATTGAGAATAAATTAATGGATGACCATAAGGTAACTGAATACACATATTGTGTGCTTATACATGTTTAATTTGTTTCAAGCAGATGCACATATGTTTGTATAATGTGTCTGTATGAACTTGGAAATTGTGGAAATGGAAAATTCTTCTTGTGCCCTGCATTTTGCGTTTTCCCCTACCTCTGGCTTTGCAGCAGTCGGAATGCGCTCAGCGTCTGGTTGCCTGTCCATACTGCCAGCTAGAGCTGGCCTTCAGCCAATCCGGGAAGCATGAGGAGTACTGTGGAACGCGCACAGAGCCCTGCCCCACCTGCAGGTGCAACGTCATGCTGAGGGAGCAGGTTGTTCACGCGGCGCTGTGTAGCAGCACCCCGCCCCCAGAGAGTAACAATGCCCTGCCTGCCAGAAGCCCCGTGGACCCTGGTGCTTGGTTTGAGACCCACGCAGTCAGGAACCTGCTCAGGCCCCAGCAGACAGGCCAGAGCCATGGATCCCTAGGTCCCAGGCCTTCAACCTGCCCGCCAGACAGCACAGTACACAGCATCACCCGGGCACTGGGGCAGCTGGGCCAGACAAACGTTGCACCCAAGAATACAGATTTTGACCGCAGTAAGCTTTACAAAAGTGAGAAAGGCAGGCAGATGCTTGCTTGTCACCACTTTCATAAAAAACGAGACCCCAACCCCCTTGCTTAGGGTATGTCTACACTGCTGTTTCAACTGATTTGATTCAAACTCAAACGAAAATGATCCTCATCCACCCAGGTGTTCTCACATTGTTTATGAAAGTATTTCCGTCCACGCTGAAATGAGCAAAAACGTGTATGACGTAGCTATCAGGCTACATCGGGTGCGTTCACATTGATGAAAACAACAACAGAGATGTGCAGCCGTCATATTGTGTAACGACCTGTTTAGCTGCACGCAGGTCAGTAGCAGATTCAGCGACTGAAAACAGGAAAACAACACTTGATGAGGGAAATGGGGTGATTGATCCACTGGTGCCTAATTGACAAATTTTATTATCAGAATATCGTTACTGGAATCAATATCTGCAACACCAACCTTGGTATTGGATCAAATCAGATTGAAATGAAAATCAGTGCTATCGCCCATCCCTACTGTTTACATCCATGTAGCGTGACCAGGTGATCAATCAGACGAGGGGATCAAATGAAGAAAGGGCCACGTGATGAGTAAGGACCAATGAGGGCCCTTTTAGAGTCAGCGTTTTCGAAAGACTCTCTTTCACTCATCCGCACTGTAAAACTAAAATGGAGCTTTCAGAAGTATATGCCTGAAAACTCTGGAGCAGTGTGGATGAAAGGCAAAAATGGACACTAATGTCTGCGTTTTTAAGCGAAAATGCAGCAGTGTGGACGTAGCCCTAGAGACAACCTGTGGCCATATCCTTCATTGGATGGTTTGGCTGTTGATTGTCATGGTTGCTTGGCTGTTTATTTTTATAATGTTGGTTTACTGCCTTGAGATAATTATTAATGCTTATTTTCAGTGAGGGAGCGAGAGGCAGAACTGTGGGAAAACAATAACAGCAGGGTGCCATGGCCAGGAAACCGGTCTTCCCCAGATGACACCTCCCATCTGGACTACCTGCTGGCTCTCAGCCTGCAGAATGATGGGGACGTGGGAGACCACCAGGCTGAACCTTTGCGTGACCCCATCCCAAACCCTCTGGAGAGCCTGGGGAGACTGCACTCTAGGGATAGCAGACTGGGGAGGACCTCCCACATACACCCATTGTCCTCCCCCTTCTCCCAGCTATGCCAGTTATCCAACCTGAACAACAACTACAGCAGCTCCACCGCAGGAAGTGATGTCGCCCCAGCCAGCGTGCAGACAGGTAATCTCTGCTATAATCTGCGTCACAGATAGATTTGCAAATAAACTTTATTTATCCCCGAGGTGAAATTCAGCAGTTTGCCTCAGAAGTGCAGAAAGAAAGATATAGCCCATCAATTTATTTTTTAATTCTATGAACACTGTGGTTTGCTTATTTCTCTCTTAATGTCCTTAATTTTCAGTCTGACTTCCCTCTACGTTCTTTCCTGTCTGATCTCTCCCCCACAGACACCATGTTGCCCTGTGAGTTCTGTGAGGAGCTCTTTCCAGAGGATTTTCTCATTCTTCACCAGGTTAGAATAAAATCTCCATCTGTTTCTGCACTTAAGCGTATGTGAAGCTTCAAGCTAGATCACATTTAATGTGGTTGTTATTTGTAAATTGAGGTTTCTCTCAGCTAATTATTATTCTCCTAGAGTATAACCCAAAGAAATTTAGACCCATATGGCACATGGCATTCCAGGAATTGACTTTGGTTTTCTGGTTTCAAAAACATGCCAAGGTTTGCCAAATTGCCCGAATATGTATGTGAATGGTGTGTGTGCCCTGCCATGGGTTCGTGCCTCATCCCGGGTTGTTGTCTGCCTTGTGTAGGATATGCTCAGGACCCCTGCAACCCTCTATAGGAAAAGCGGATATAGAAAATGGATGAATGGATCATAATAGCTGCCATATGATATTTCCCAGCATGCACTTTAACTTTATTTACAGTGATCTGTTGTCATGCTCCAGTGTTGTTCCAAATATCTATGACCCTCTGCCTGGCAGGGCGTGTGTTGCATTTCTATATCAATTTTTTTTTTCTTCTGCCTTCCTCGCAGACTGGCTGCAGCCCTACCGTAGCCTTTGCATCTTTTAGCAAAGGGACCCCCTCTCCTTGTCCTGTGGACAGGACTACAGAGAGTTTTGGAAGTGGTGCCTACAGCCCACCCAGGACCCCCAGCCCCACTGTTTTCCCTGATGCTGTCTCGTCGCAGCCCTGCAATCCACCCCCTGATCCTGCAGGTTGTTCTGTGCTTATCCCCTGTGAGTTTTGTGGAATTGCCCTGGAAGAAAACATTGTCTTTCACCATCAGGTAACAGCTGGTACTAAATTACATTTGTGAGTCTTTTTTGAGAGCATCTATGAAGCTTGCTGTTCAGTGATTCAGTCCAGCATATTTACACTCTGATTAAAGGTTATTGTCATTGCCAAACATTTGAAACCCCCTTTAAGCAATGTAACCCTTAGAACCCGACAAACACAAAATGCATTTGATTTTTCGCACCCATTAATCTCAGGCTCGTAACTTTGGATAGGTATAACACACAGACAAGTGTTGGTGAAGGCAGGCATATATTTTAAACATTTTCCAACAAAACAGACCCCGGAAAACAAGGTGCATATTCGTTTCCGAAATGATCCACACACTACCAGCCATCCTCAGAACAGTAAATATAAATAAAGCAAATGTATGTTACTACTAAAATATTTGTTTTGAGCTTATATTAGGATTTGGTGTGCATTGTTTGTTTGTTTTTGTGTGTGTGAGTGGGGACATATATGAGTGTTTGTTGTGTATGTTTGGGATTGAGCTTTTCTATTTCAATTTCTTTCAGATGTTATAAAGTAAAAAAATGAAAGAAATATAAAAACCATGTATTGCTGTCTGTCGGATAACATCAAGTAACCAAATGGATGTAAAATGAAACATACTCATTTTCGCCTGGCACTAACCATGCATCCCTTCACAATACTAAGCCATAGAAAGGTCCCCAATGAAAACCCTGTATTCCCACATCACAGAGACTCTAATCTCAACATTTATAATATTATATTTGTAGTGCCTGTAAATTTTTATATTAGATGAGACTAAAATTGAAAAATTTCAATAGGTGTAAGTAGTTTTATCTCATTGAAAGGAATATATCGAGACTGTCGGCATTTACGCATTAAATTGTGACATATCTGAGTAGGCCAGAATGTCCTGAAAACAAAATCCTAAAGCATATGTGGCATAACTCATGTACATACCATGTAATAAGCCAAAAATCAAAGGGACTGCTCAAAAATGGATAGGGTTCAAAGGGTTAATGTAGCTTTTTTTTCTTTTCCTTTTTTTTTTTTTAAAAGGATATGTGTGATTTTCGTCCCCATACTGCATATTTTGAGGATGAGCTGTCAAAGGAGAAAGCGCTGTTTTCTGCCAGGACAGACAGAGAGAGGGAATCTCCGGGACCACAAAGACGACTCAGGCACCAAGGTAAGATGTGTGCATCTGTTGCTTTTACAGAACATAAAAACAATTTTGGTTTTTACTTCGCATAAATCCCCGTTGTACTCCTCTGTAAACAACAGCAGACCCAGAACAGGACCCAGAGTGGCTTGGAGAGCAGTTGGAGCTCAGGAACCAACCTGGGAACTTGAGGGCAAGCTCTGGGTCTGGGAACTGGAAAGGAGGCACCAACAATCAGCAGGCTTCACATGCACCGGGGACTATGTGGACACAAGGGAGGGAGGCTGGTGGAGGACGGCCTGCTGGCGGAGCCAGCTCTACTGAAAAAGCAGGGTTAGATCTGAGTTTGCACATGATCATTGTCACCTCTGCTCACATGAAAGGGTTCATATACTGTGTGGGGTTTATGGGCAGAAATGCTGGGGAACATAAAATGGCACGGGGAATAACAGAGAAGCGAGTGTTTTCAAGCCATTCTCATCTTAAAACTCCAGATGCTTTTGCTAAAAGACAAAGGGTCTTCGCCTCTCATGGGTGGAACACTAGGCCTTGACAGACAGCCATTGTCCCCAATTAAATGGTCCTGATCCCTCTCCTCCTGACTATTTCCAATTCGCCAATACAGGCCAATGAGTTTAATGATACCTGATTTATAAACATCACGCAGATGCACAAAAAAAATGAACCTGGGTCTGTGTCACCTTCACCTCCATTCCCCTTTCAGCAGGGGAAGGCCAGAAGGTCGCAGGAATCCGAGGAACCATGGCACATCCACGGTTGGTATTTTTTTTTATTAACTTCCTGCCTAAATGCAGACTTTTAAAATCACAGTTTCACTTAGAATTAAAATTCATGCTTTGTTTAGACTGAAGCCCCCAAAGTGCAAAATCTGGAAAAGGAGGAGGAGTGATACCCTGCAGATGGACCACACACTCTCATCTATCCGCCTTGGCTGCCTACCTGTCAGTCTTTCCTTGAACTCCTTGTCTTCTTGGGTTGTATTACTTGTTTTATTTTCACTTGTATATATGTAGGATTCCTGTGTGCTAAATGTATTCCCTTTTAAAATGAGTTTTCATTATTACAATCTTAACAATATCCAAATTATCCTAAAGTTGCGGGCTGAGAGTAAGATTTACTTGGAAGTGCTGTCGAATATTTCGCATATCAGATTATATATGCTGAATATAAATTATTTGTACTCTGAGTTATACTGCTGTTGATTAAACTTTTTAATATATAAACGCATTTACCTGCATTGTTCGTTTTACATTCCTAGACTCTGTGTTTAAATGCCCCTGCAGTTTGAAGTACAATTCAAATTGTAAAACCCAGGCTGCTTAACTATATCTAAACACCATAAGGGCACTGTGTACTGTATGAAATTGAAATGTTCAGTTGCATAAATGGGTTTAAATATAGTAGTACTGGCTTTTAAGTTGCTTTGGATAGAAACGTATTTAAATCCAGTTTGAGGGAGTGTAATGTTTAATGTCGAAGCAACAAATTACCCCTAAAGGTATTCCGGTAATATTTAAACCCGAGTAATTTGCATTTCTGATTTTGTCCGCACGTTGGCGCTCATTCTTTTCAGTTCGCGTGGTAATGAGAGGACTCTTGAAGGTTTGGGCTGAAAAACTGCTAATCTGTGCTATAGAGTTATATATTTTTGCAATTCTTACAGAATTAACCTTTCGATTAACCGTGGCATAACTAATATCAGTCAAAATACAGTACATACGGTTTCGCCCGGTTTCTAAGAGTGACTTGCACTTAAGTGAAGTGTGGCGTTTGCGTCCTGTTTTTGTAATTCACTACATGGGGGGAAAACTTAAATAATATATATATTTTTTTAAATTATATATTCAGTTTCAAAGAGTTAATATCACCTGTTTATGACAAGTCTGATGCTTTCTTACGGTTCATTCCAAGCCGTTCACTACGACCAATGGGCGCTCGGCGTTCTCCGCGGGGGTGGGCCAGCTTTCAAACGGTTATACTCTGATTGGCTGTTTAGTTAGTTTGGGCGGGTGTTTTGGCTGGGCTGCTGGAGCTGGGAATGGGGCTTTGGAGATCTAGCATTGTTTCGAGCATTTAGCGGGCACGAGATATTGAGGAGTCAGAAAAAAACGGACATTTACAGACAGGGCATTCAGACAGTCTCCTCGGTTGAATGACTTACAGCTGAGGCAGTAAAATATGGACACAAGGCGCACAGTACCGCGGCTGCACGCTTAACGCGGGCAGGTGGGAGACAAAACTCGGGCAGGTGGGAATAGGAACGATACGAGTTATTCTTCTCATTCCGACTGAAATTCGGAGAGAGTCGCGCTGAAATTGTAGCAGCTTATTGGGTATTTTTTATTGCGGATTCCGAAAAGCTCAGTTGTAAAAACACAATAAACGGTACAAACCTTAAGCTGCGGTTCTCCCCCCCAGGCGCCAACCGGTAACTAGCAGTCCGTAGGGATACGTGCAGAATGCGTTAACCGTCACCTGGCGGAATTAGCAGCTGAGTCTCCACCGCGCCGTGACCGTTGGCACCGTTTTACTCCAGGACCAGATACTGAATACGTAGTTTGTCTTCGTTATTTTTTAGCAAAAAAATTTTGAACAGTAGTTAGAAGTCCCGGTTCTACAGTTTTGGGTGATTTGTCAGTAACTTGGCAGTATCATAATGTCTTCAGAAAGATATTCGACTCTGGATGAAACGTCTCTGCGAACTCTGGTAAGTTCGTTGTCAGGTCGGCACTGACTTGTATTAACGATCAAGTGATGTGAAACAACTTAATGAACTAAAAGAATTCAAATGACCACTTCTGTTATTTCTTCGGTGAAGAGCCAGTCACAATTATGATAATTTACTGTATGTAAACTCACTTTACAAATCTTACCGCTATAATGGGAATTATATATATATATTCATTCTCATACAGCCAGAATAGTCGAGATTTTTTTGCTCATATGTGTTTAGACTGGTCTACTCCGTGATTTAAGGGCAATCAATACAGTAGCCATTTAGCAATAATAACCGACATGAAACTGACACATTGCAACTGGGCGATTTTTGTTTTTCATTGTTTTCCCTATCACAAACCCAGCTGCAGGTTGTCCATATTCCCCCTACGATTATATATGGGGAAAAAATCAGTTTCAGAGGTGGATCAGGAGAGGGGAGGGTACATTGCTGTCTGGTCCATTGAATTGTTTTTGGGGAGAAGTTAACGGACCATAGGGCACGAAGACACCAACTTGAAGGAGGGAAGCTTAGATTCTGTCCAGACTGGTGCGACTGCAGTAGGGCTCCCAGTTCTTTGGCGGCATTGCGTGCTTTAGAAGTCCCTCAAGGGAGTTAAATGAGACTTTATTCTAAAGCCAATCAGTTAGTGTTTATGGGGCATCGGGCTCCGGGTAATTAAAAAAAAAAAAAAATGTCGATTTGTCATTTTTTTGTTCCGTCGTGGTTATTTATACATATTTAGCAAAAAGTTGTTATAGGCATGTGTATTAAATTCATCCAAATGTGGACATTGAAATGCTGTTCTATTTGAACTCTTTGAAAACATTCAATACAACGTGAAGCATTACTGAAATGGTCACTCAAAAACAAGTTAAATGGTTGAACTTAACAGGCAGGAGTTATGACTTTTCAAATTGAAGACACTCCCTTTCTTGACACGTGCACATTTGTCAGCTTCATATAAAGATTGTTAGTCATTTTCAATTAGGACTGGGTGCTGAGGGTGCAGACGTGTAAGTGCTCATCTTGGCTTAGACTTTAACTTCTGTGCACTTCGAATACCTGAGAACTGGAAAAGGCACATTACAATATGCAGATTATTCATTGTGCCTCACATGCATGGTTCCTGTCATCTTCACTCAACTGTTACATTTGTAAAGACTGTCAGATGAGACGGGTGCCATACATGATGATGTTTTTGAAGGCTGCAAAGGAATGCTGATAAAGACATGCTTAAACATGTGCTTAGTCCCTCACAGAAATCATCTGGAGTCAAACACTGAGAAAGGAGTGTCTTTCTCTGCCTATGTATGTGATGTCATAAAGGTTACACAGTATCTGACTAGGAGATGACAGTCTTATCAACACTGAATTAATTTCATGTCATTTAAGCTCTGAGTAATGGTCACCTAATGCAACTGTAAGGACTGTGCTCCACCAATGTCACTTTATAACTGCTGAGGTGAGGTCACTGGAATGGCTACCCCAGCTCCCGCGATCCAGGTTTTTCCTTTTGTGGTAAAAAAGATCTGCAGACTTTGACAATAATCGGTGTTCCTTTCCCAGGAGCTGTGCCCAGACGCAGTTTCAAGTCTGACAAGGAAAAAGAGCATCTAAAAATATAACTTTTTCCCACTTTGAGAAAAATGCTTTTAGGTTGAGGAATACCATCTGCTGGTGAGACAGGGACATTCAAATACTGTTTTAGTTCCATAACTGAATTGTTTGACACCTTTCAACAAAAGCTGGTCTTTCACACTTCAGTACAGCAGGGTAAGAAGTGGTTAGGAATGTAAGGATTGCTAGACTGCTGATGAGAAATACATTGCCAATATGAAATAGGTTTAAAAAGGTGTAAAAATGATTTTTTTAAAGTTTTAATAGAGTTGTCCAGTTTTGGCCTAAGCTCTTTGACTGTTACTCACTGGATAGGTATTGTGCTGTCACTTGTCTGGTGTCTGTAAAAACCCAACTGAGTCTTTTTCACACCTTCAGATCATGTATGTCTAATTTTATTATTTAATTTTTTACATTTCAGTTTGGTTTGACTTAGATTGGACTAATATCTTGAATGGAAGTCACAGTTACAGGTGCATGTCTGTCACTTGTAACAGATAAAAGAAATCAGTGGCAGTTCATCGAGTTTAATCAAATCCCTTCTCATTTTCATACCAGAACTAATTACAGGATGCAGCAATTCAGATTTATCTTAAATGGTTGTACTGGCACAAAAGTTAAGACACGTGCATTTGCCTGTGTGCCCTGGAATTAGTAAGCCCTGAGC
This sequence comes from Mormyrops boulengeri, assembly GCA_026781065.1. Classification (NCBI taxonomy): domain Eukaryota; kingdom Metazoa; phylum Chordata; class Actinopteri; order Osteoglossiformes; family Mormyridae; genus Mormyrops; species Mormyrops boulengeri. Next base: position 36,983,440 of record JAODLD010000046.1, on the reverse strand, counting down.
CACGCAACTTGGAATTTTATATGAAGATTTTGGTGATGTGTCAAGGCACCCAAATCCAGGCACAATGCCGTGTAGAACACGTGTTTAGATGTATCCAAAAGAGATAAAAAGGAAGCTGAATCTTATCTGGGAAAGGAGATATGAAAAGAAAAATCTGTTTTCATTTATGACTTACATTTTCACTTATGAATTCAGGCCTGGGGCTTTGTTTTTTTCACTGTATACAGGTTTGATGCATTTATAACTATGTGTAGCAGCAGCCTAAAAATACAACTTTCAGAGGCCAGAGAAAGGGCTTTTAAGTTTTTGTTTTTTGTTTTGGAAGGCTGGGATAGGCTTGTGGGAGAGCTGATAGCTGGGATCTAGGGATTTAAAACTGGTGATTTATTTAGTGACCCTAATACAGATATAATGTTTATTCAACTGAACAGCTTAAAGTAGATATAATGCCATTTATTGCACTAAGATCGTGAATAATCTGTTTTATTAAGGCTAGGACACAGCAACATGTTTCTTACTGGCTGTACCCCTCAAATTAAATGTCACAAAAGACATTTCTGTCAGTTAGGGCTTGATGCAAAAAAGCATTTTTTAGCCTTAGTCTATTTTTTTGTCTAAAGCTCCATCCATTTAAAATCATACCAAACCATGTCGTGATAACAGAGGAGAGGTAATTGCTTTGTCAGATACACTTTTGTTGTTCTGGTGATAAACCCTTTTGGAACAGTACCAGCTCTGCAGTTTGTTTCATGTGAACCGCAGATAAAATATCATAGCCCTCTTTTTTCCGACAGTGGCGATTACCTAGTGGTGACTGCTTTTTTTGGTTGAGTCATGGGCAAGAATAAGGCAGCTGTTTAGTTTCATGACTTCACAGACAGTAATTTTGTGGCAGAAAACTTGAGCTCTTTCCCTGGCCACAACCATCCCCTTTACGCACCTGTTCTAATAGGTGTGTGCACCTGTGAATCCAGACAGAAGACAGCCTCGTTGTCTCCCCCAGGTCTGTTTTAGTGATAGAGCAGTCCTGCCTATGGAATGCCATAATACTCAAAATGAAGTGAATATATCTATCTATAAATAAATATTTCAATATTTAAATGTATCCTTTTATTTTAAAATAATTCCATAAAAGTATTACATTTCATGTTTGTCTTCTATATATAATTTTTAAATTGTATTTCGTAATAATGTTGTGACGTCGTGTACTATTTCACATAATGCAAATGTGATTACTGAAATAATTCAAGCTATATTTCACAATAAGTTCAATTTTCCACGTCGAGATATTTCTGAATGACGGTTTTCTGAACCAGCTTTTTATTTCATAATGCCTCGTTACAAAATAACAATGCGGACTGTCAGTCACTTTGTGACTTGCTAATCCTTTACAATCTATTATTCTGCCAAGCAGATATAGGAAGTAGTTAGAAAAGTCTCTGGAAGATATGGAGCATGTAAGGGAGGTCAGTAGTTGGTTGTGCAGATTAGCAGAGCAATCACAGTAAAGAAGCCCTGTCATGCCAAATCTCTTACCCCTTTGGACCACCGTCAGGGTATAAACTGTGAGACAGAATACCTCTCGATATGGCATTTTTTCTCCTCGTAACACATAAATTTTCGACCACTAAACCGTACATAGAATCATTACAAGAGAAAAAATGATTCCCCACCCATATGCACAACAAATATATTTAAACATTTGTTTTATTGTTTGTTAGTGCATATGTGAGTGAAGTTTTTGGAGGTTATTTTCTGCTCTCTTAGGCCACCAGAGTTCTAAATTACCCACACAAATGAACTGCTCTAACTACTAGATCCCATTTGTGTGTAACACATGATCGGTACCTTGAGCCAGCATAACCAAACCGTGTAGGTGTACAACCCAACGCAGCTCCTATGTCAGAATGGGGTCGGTAAGTAACACCATCCAGTATTATGGCTTTAATGGTCCGAACGTCTTAAGACATTGAAAATGAATGTTTTACTGCAAGTTTGACGTTTTGACCCCGATGGAATTCCATAGAAAATTAACGTGTTAACTCATTAATTTTCGATGCCTTAAGAGTACAAGTTTGACGTGTTAATTTAGAGGTTTTTGACCCCAATGGCATTCTGTAGTAATATTGTGTGTTACATGTTCTGAAATATGTGTAGCTGCTTGCATATGCCCTTGCCTTATATGCCACAGTAGCCAAACATATGAAAATTTAAGGAACATCATTGGATGAAGCCCTTGAAGACTGGCATTTTTACCATGTCTTGAGACGTATCACGTGTCACGGTTTATACCCTGATGGCGTTCTATATGTCAGATTTTTCTGTAATGCAAGTAGTTCTGATTTCAGTCCCTGGTTTGGAAAACTCATTCAGAAATACATCAGTGTGAAAAGTGAACTTAATTGTGAAATATAATTTGAATAATTTAAATAATCATATTTGTATTTCTTTGTTTATTGATATATTTATTTAGAGTATTATGGCATTCCATACTGCATGGCTACTTAGATGATACATATGCCACAGGTTGGAGAACAGCAGTCATTGTACCTGTATTTCAGTTTTATTACATTTTTGCAGTTTTTGACTCTGTTTTTGACAGCTTCTTTGACTCTGGTGTCAGGGCCATATTATATGCCTAGTACAAGCATACTGATGCATGCTGGTTATGCTAATGCTAGTATTGACAGCAGGTGGTTGTGCCTATGTATACATGGCATATGCAGAGTATACCTAGTCATTGAATCTTCTTTTTGTTAATGTTATGAGTTGGGTGTCCTCGTAAGGAGGTCGTAACAGTGGGTATGCAAGATGGATGGATGGACCAGTTCATTGATTTGTTGTTATTCTGTAGCATAAATGACGACACTTAATATTTGTCTTTAGCAGTACTGCAGTATACTGTTTACTAAGTAACAAACACATTTATAAAGAAATATTTTTGGGACACCTCTGTTGGTAAAGGAAGAACTGAAAACATCTTTCTTTAGGCTGAAGCGAGTAGTGGGAAATTTTGTGCAGTCGCTTGTTTCTGGATCTGCTGACCCCATAACCCCTCTAACTCTCCAGTGGAATGGTCTCATGTTAAAAATAGCTTGACCTCAATAGGTCAGTAGCTCTAAATGACTTACAACCTTGTTGTTCGCTGTCTTGGCTGGAAACGCCATAAACACTCAAGGCCCAAGGGATAAAAGTGAATGTAGGAAGTTGTTGTATTTTTAAGTTAAAGTTTTTCCTCCCCTGTTATCCCCACAGATTCAGAAAATGTCAAGATTGTTGGTGAAAGAATTGTACTAGTATAGTACAAAATACAAATATTTATTTTTAGTCCAGACCCTGCAAATTAATTTCTTTTTTCCTGTCCTTGGCTCTGCCAGTGCAACTTGGCCTAGAAACTGGCTCTGCCTCCTCCTTAATGGCACAATTTGGGGAAAGACCTTGCTGGGGCAGGCCCCCTTGTAAGAAGCTGTCTGCTAAGGGGAACTACCAGCTGGAGTGGGAAATCTTGCAGGATGCATTCTGGTCTGGGGTGTGGCAGCATCTGTATCTGTATTGCAGTCTTACATCTAGTTAAATCTTTCAAGGGGGGTTGTATAGCATATTTGCAGTCATTGTTTTATTAGTCACTTCTGTAATCATTTACATTTCAGTTTGCAACTTTGCATTATAGCTGCAATGGCAACTGACATTTTAATTCACAACAATGTAATTGAAGGTTTGTGCACATGCTTCATTAACAGTAGTTAGGTTTTTATTAACAAAGCACACATAATCTATATTAGCTAATAAAATCAACTTTTTTCAAGCCCTTTTTCAGGTTAAGTTGGCTGATAATAGCAGAGATTGTATCAAACTTGTACCTTAATATCAGTTGCTATATAGCTGGGTCATGAAATGATCTCAAAAGGCTTTTGTAGATGAGCTCAGATGTTTTAGAAAAAGCTCTGCTGAATTTGAACCATCTACAACATTCTTGTTTTTTTTTAAAGGCATTTACTTTTAAGGGCATTTACTTTGATATTGTCAGGGCTGCCACTAACGACTGTTTTTAATAGATTAATCTTTCGACTATTTTATCGATTAGGTCAGTTAATCTAAATGATTAATTTTCCTTCAGAAAATCAACTTGGCCGTTTAGTTTAAATAAATGTTATTTTGACAACAACAAACTGTATTCCATTGCAGGGCTTTAGATAATGTACGCCTGCTTTTTGGAACCATATGAAAATTATTTTCGCATGCAATTTGATAAGCAGATTGGTAGTATGCCAAAAAATAATTAATGAGATGCGTATTGAGATGCCCAAAAGTTACTAATCTGTATAAATTTCACGTATCCTTATACTAATTAAATTCGGTTAGTGGAGCACGCTACATGCGACATAAGCTATAAGCACTGAAGTCGCGATGAAGGAAGGGACAGATCAGCAGCCACATCTTTTAAAAGAAGAGATGCTGTGGTTAAACTAAGTAGAAAGATGTTTGTGGTGTGGCGGTACTTTTTGCAGATTATAGTCCGAGATGGTTTTTTCTGTAAATATGGTTTTCATTTTTATTTCATTTCGCGAATTATTATTTACTGTCCATTTTGGTTTCAGTTTTAGTTTGTGATAACGACACGTCCAAAGTCGAACGCGCACGAACGCACACACTGACACCGTCAATAGATGTAGAATACCCCAGATTGTAGTCTAAACATTTTCACAAACATTTATTCAATGGAAATTCTGACGTAGCAGGCAGACAACTGTATGGCTTTAATAATTGATGTATTTAGCAACTACAAGGACAAAAAATATTAAAAAGCTCTCCATTTAAATAAATATATAATTAAATAATTTAATGAACATAGACATCATGGTGGGCTTGCCTATTCTGGTGGTCTAGATTAATTATAATGTTAATGAATTGAAGCGTTTTAGAAACCATAAAGGTAATTTTATTAAAATAATAATAAATGATGTGTCAGTTTCAAATATTGATGTCCACACATTTTCATTATCAAAGTCATCGACTACGTCAACTAATTGCAGCAGCTCTACTTTGTTTAGGGCGAAGTTTGCCCTTGAGATCTGTTTTGTGTGTTCCTCTGGCTCCCTTTGGATAGTGAGGGTTGTGCAAAGTTGTAGAGCAATACAAAAGGATACCGAAGTTTAGAATTCTGTTCCACTCTACATTTGTTGCTTTCTAAGGCCAGATACTTTGCCGTATCGGGATTTTAACGGTAAGCAATTTATTTTCAGGTACATGCAGTGAAAACAACTAAACTTTTTTTGCATGTTTTTAAATTTAGATCTCCAATCCCCCTCAAAGAATAATACAGCCTAATTAGTTCAAGTGATATTAGAATTTTATATCCATAAATAACTGCTCAGGTGAATAAATTGAGGTGAAGAGGACAGATTACATCACATTTTTCTGAAAACCAAATCAGCAGTCCATCAGACTATGCTGGAGCAAGCTTCTTGGATTTGGTGCTGGGTTTAGTTTACGCAGTTTTACAATAACCTAATGTAACTTCAACTAATGCATGGAGTATAACTAATGCAGTTTTCAGCTACAATGTTTGGGTCAATTTTATAGCAGGTGTTCAGGTTCCTGAAGTACCATTTCCTAATGTACTGTCACCAGGAGAGCAGAACTGTTACATCTTTGGGCAGGCTGCTTTATCTGAAATGTTTAAGTAGCTGTCCAGCTCTCATTAGGGTAAAGCTATAGGCAGAACTGTGGGGATTGTTGGAGACAAGAAGGGGAATCGCATGCATTGCTGTGTAATTCGTGAATTTATGCAAGCATATATATGTTGTGTAATTCCTAACACAGCCCATTTGGTGTGTCCCCTCAACATTATAAAACTTATTCCTGGTCAGACTTTTTTTTCCTCTAAAACCAGGGTTGAGGAGGCACAAAGGGAGATAATGATCCAAATGACAAGCGACTCCTGTAATTACTCTAGCTGAGCTCTTGTGGAAGTGGATGTTTTATTTTCTCTTTAATGGCCAACAGATTGGCTCACAGTGCTGCTGTGAATTTTAAAGAACTTTTTTAAATCCTTGTTTTTTCTTTAGGTCATGAATTATCCTTCTGATTATAATTAATAGAATATTGTCTTGTTACAAAAAGAGAACCTATGTGATTTGAACATCTGAAATTGTCATCCTTTTACCTTGGAGGCTTCTAAGTGAAAAATTTCAACTTTTGTAGAGTCCTTTTGTGTGTTGTACTTTTACTGATAAATTGGCAGTGGTGGCTGTTTAGTGCTGTAGCCTAATAAGTTGATGGTTGTGTATTTAGTTTCTGACTTTGGCTCCCATTTCCACATACATGTTGCCTTTCCAGAATTTCCCACTTGAGATTAATAAAGTACACCAGTTAAGATGGCCCCTTACTACTTGTCGGGCTGATATTCATTTTTTAAAGCCAACATCAGGTAATAACTACACAGACATTCCCAGTGACTGGGCTCTTCATCTGAAATTGACGTTTAAAAAATATATTGATGGTGCCTGCAGAGGTGCAGTGGTTAGCTCAGCCACCTCACACCTCTGGGACTTGGGTTCAAGTCTCCGCCAGGGTTCCATATGTGTGGAGTTTACATGTTCTCCCTGTGTCGTCGTGGGAACCCCACGGTCCAAAAACATGTTGAAGCTGATTGCAGTTACCAAATTGCCCACAGGTGTGAATGAATGGTGTATGAATGTGCCCTGCGATGGGTTGGCACCTCGTCCTGGGTTGTTCCCTGCCTTGCGACCATAACCTCCAGATAGAGGTCTGCCACGGGGCGGGACGCCGGCGGGACTCGCAGGATGCGCCGCAAAAGCATGCGGCGCGGGTCTACATTTGAGAGTTTCATGCAGGAGCGTTACAGAAACCTGCGGGAGCGGGATGAAAAATCAGTCCCGCACAGACCTCTAATTGGAATAAACGCAGAGCCGCGCCACAAATTTCAG
>JAODLD010000046.1:36937572-36964437 GCA_026781065.1 Mormyrops boulengeri | reverse complement strand
TGTTTATTACATTGTGGGGGACATTTGGTCCCCACAATGTAATATAAACATAATCCACACACACAGACACACACACAGCAAGTGCAGAATTAAGAATGTGAGGCTACAGTGCTATGCATTGTGTTACCCCTATATAAGGTTTAAAATGGTTACATATATTGATGTGATAGTGTATACAAAATTTATTTAATTTGCTAGTAAGTAAAACAGTAAATTATATCAATTCCTCTGTAATACTGATACTGCTACCTTGAGTTTTATAACCAAAATGGTATGTTTTCAGTATCTTTTGTAAATTAAATAGTGATGCACCAATAAGGATATTTCTGCCTGATAGTGATAGCCAATTAATTTGAAAACTGACACTGATACCAATTGTTTGGGAGGTTATGGTTAAATAGGTTTAATCGCGTTACAAAAAGATGAAAAAATATTTATTTTTTATTAAAAAATTAAGGGACCACAGCACATCTTCTGTTATACTCATTTTCTCAATTTATGGGTGTGTGTCTGTGAATAATATACAGTATATTTTTCTGCAAACTGCAGTATGGTTCTTCCCTGTTTCTCATTAATGAAGGGCTTCTTCCCTCAGTCCTGCTTCTAGGAGCCTGATACAACCCTAGCAGTGCACCTCACACCTGCACTTAATGTTTCCTGTTCCTTTTGAAGTTCACTTGATGTCATTTTTCGATTCATGAGAAACTGTCGGATACGTTCATCTCTGGCATCTCTGGCATTAGAATGTCGCTTCCTCCTTTTACCTCTTACCTTCTACCGTTCCCAGTGTCTCCTGCTTCACCTTATTCTTATTTACTGCTGTCTTAGAAATTTTGAACATGAAAGCATCCTGCTGCTCAGCGTAGCCTTCTGCCTCTCTAATTTTCCAAGTAATATCTTTTGATTTTGCACTGTCTGCGCTGAAATTTGTTGTGTTGAAATGTTGAGTATTACAGTCAGTCCCGCTACAATGCATGATATCACACCACAATTCTGTTCTAACAACATTGCTACACTATATTGCCAAAAATATTGGGACACCCCACCAAATCATTGAATTCAGGTGTTCCAATCACTTCCATAGCCACAAGTGTACAAAATCAAGCACCTAGGCATGTAGACTGCTTCTACAAACATTTACGAAAGAATGGGTCACTATCCAGAGCTCAGTGAATTCAAGCGTGGTACCGTGATGCCACCTGTGCAATAAGTCCATTTGTGAAATTTCCTCGCTACTAAGTATTCCACGGTCAACTGTTAGTAGTATTATAACAAGTGGAAGCAATTGGGAACAACAGCAACTGTGGTAGGCCATGCGGGGACAACGCATACTGAGGTGCATATTATGCAGAAGTTGCCAACTGTCTGCAGAATCAATAGCTACAGACCTCCAAACTTCATGTGGGCCTTAGATTAGCTCAGGACCGGTGCGTAGAGAACTTCTTGGAATGGGTTTCCATGGCCAACCAGCTGCATCCAGGCCTTACATCACCAAGTGCAATGCAGAGCCTCGGATGCAATGGTATAAAGCATGTGTATAATACCTGTTAGCTAGCTAGGTGAAATACTTAAAACACAATTTACCTAATACAGAAGAAGTCTCTTTTCCCTACTCACATAGACTGCCCCCCCCCAACTCTGCCCATTTGGCTTGTGTCCTTCACCCAGGAAGTATACATTTTCACATAAAAATTTGGAATTAGTTTTTAATGACAGAGTACCAGGTGCATTGTATGAGTAAACAAATTCTATTTCATAATTATTTCACATTTTTTAAATTAATTTATGTTTAAAATGTTAAAGTAGGCCTATGCTTTCTTCTCTAGATATTTGGAGGGGGCGGTACCCCACATTTTCACTGACATGTTTTATTGATTATAACCGTATATTATAGATACACATAATGAATGACAGACCAGAAGTATGATGGTGGTTCTATAAGATTATAATGGAGCTAAAAAATTCTTATCTAGTAATGTCGTTACCGCCATAACGTTGTAGTGCAACACATTATGCTGCATTCCAATTACCTTGAAGGTAATGCGCAAAATTCCATGCAATGCGTTATCAACTGATATTGCTAACAATGGCTAACAATGAACCTGGCTAGAACTCGTATTGCTATAAATGGCTTCCCGACTTGTTGTACTGGAACACAGTTAACTTGGGTGTGACGTCATTCTCAGCCTTGACTTCTGACTTCCAAGGTAAATGGAATGCAGTACACTTACGATGCTCTCACAATGACAAAATCATGTAACAACGCTTTTCTCAGAAATCACCCCTGTCATTAACTCGGGTGTGACATCATTTCCAGTTCCGACTTCCGACCTTCAAGGTAAACGGAATATAGTACACTGTAAGGTATTCTCACAATGACAAAATCACCCAACCATGCATTTCTCAAAAATTATCCCTATCATTAAGTGATGCGTGGCTGTATGATGTATTGATTCTGGTACATTGATTATTGATTTATTACACTGTACATGCATTATTGTATTTTATACAGGCTGTGTATATATCATATTACTGCTTTTACTATATGTTTCTGTTATTTTAGGCTTCATGTGTTATTGGCTGAGAATGCTCAAAAATTATTCCCATGCAAATGAATGGTAATTGCTTCTTCGCTTTATGTCATTTTGGCTTATGAAAGGTTTCATAGGTATGCTTTACTATCGAATAGTGGGGGAAACCTGTATCATATAATGCTGAATAGTTATATAAGGAGAGCTGTGTTATGTACTAATAATTTTAACTTTATAAGAACATAAGTAATTTACAAACGAGAGGAGGCCATTCGGCCCATCAAGCTTGTTTGGGGAGAACTTAACTAATAGCTCAGAGTTGTTAAAATCTTATCTAGCTCTGATGTAAAGGGACCCAGGGTTTTAGCGTGTGCTACACTAGCAGGAAGACTATTCCATACTCTAACTACACGCTGTGTGAAGAAGTGCTGTGTAAGAAGGGTACGCACAATTAATTGGGCAGCACTTTACCTGACGGGGCAGAAATACTTAGTATTACGTGTAACTCATTTACTACTGAAGTACAAATCATGAATGGTTCATGAACAAATATAGTCGCTACTTGAGATAAAAGATGCGTCCTGATTCATCAATGAACAAATGTGAGATCGGTTTTTCACTTGTGTTATTCTTGTTCCTTTAGTAGTTCAGATAGGTTTATAGAATGAACAGATATAGTAACAAATATAGTAATTGTTTGATAAAACGTGTCACGATTCATTAATGATGAATTAACATGAGATCAGTATGTAACTAAGACTTAGTTTGTGGTTAATTAATACGTAAGTAATAGCGTAATACTGTGTTATTTGTGCCCCGTCAAGGAAAAGTGTTACCGTTAACTGGGGTCCCCTCTCAATGCAGAGAGCTCCATAGCACTTCCAGTGGTGAACAATTTTATGTAGTTTCCTGCCTATTGAAGCATTACAGCTGTTGTTTCAGCTATGCTGCGGTATGGTGGTATATGGAAAACTTCATACAGTTCTGGAAATTAAAGCAGGTATATTGGATGAACCGGTACACCACCCAATACTATACAGAAGTGATTAAGGTTTATTCATACTCAAAACTTTAGTTTTTTGTTTTGTTTTTGCTTGTTAAAGCCAAGCCAGGGAGGAGACAATAGGATTAGGCACAGACATGTTAGGTAGGACATGATGCAAGGCTTACCCCAGTAAGGTTTGGAACCAGATAGGTTGACACTTGCGGTTGTTTGAAATATTTTGCTTGTAGAAAGCTAAGTTTATTAAAGAAGCGTTAAAATGTTTAGTCTCCTAATTATTGTTATACTAAAAAATCAGAATTGGCCAGCAATCGGGATCAGCCAAGGAAAATGCATGCTTCCCTAATATGATTGTATTTCCCATCTTCCTTGTACATGACATTAAGGGTTTGTAAGCAGTAATGTCAGCATGCAAAAAATATTTAAAGGATGTTTTAAGTAAGGTAAATGATGGGCTTAATATCACCAACATGGCATGTGGCCACTGAATGTTTGGACATTTCATTCCGTGGCTGTATCATGATTCTGTTCCATTTGTGTCTCTAGCTGATTTCAGTTTGACTGCTTTTAATGGTCTCCTTGTGCTCCCTGAGGCCATATTTTCTTATTGTTTTTTTTCCACCATTAACATTTTGACCATGACTAAGTGGTCCTTTATAGTGTAAGTTTTTTTGGTCTTTATATCATGTTTTTGGCATTTGTTTATGGGTGATTCCATCAAATGAGTTTTCCATCAAATTTTATTTTGAATTCTTCAAAATAAAATTTCATGACACACATTTAGCTATTCAATATGTGCATTGGTCAATTTCAGACAACTTATTTTATTTCTTACATGTTTTTTAAAGTGGACGATGGTTGCATTTTCATCAGTCCTGTTACCCAAACCTAATGCAACTGTTTAAATGTCATTTGAAAGTCATGTCAACTACCTCTTTTGCATTTCCCTCAATGGTGTGTATTTAAAAAAATTAGTTACATGTTCAAAAGAAATTTGTGGTTTAAAAAAAAAATCTTAAACTTGCACGTAAACTTATGCATTAATATTGCAATCAAAAAAAATCCATTTAAAATTTTTTAACAAAATCCTAATCTCAGTGTTATCAATAAATCATCATGTAATTTATTAAATCGTTTCATACATGATTGACCATAACTGAGAGAAATGCTCTATAGTAACAGGAATGAGTACAGAGCAAATAGAAAAAAACAAAAAGTGGTCAAGAGAACTTACTGTATATGGTTTACAGCTTTTTACAGCCACAGATTTGATCTTGTGGTATGTCTCCCTCCATTTTTTCTTCTGTCTGAACTTTTTCCTCTCAATATTTTCATTTGTCTTTTTTTCTACTTGATGCTAGGTCCTGCTTGTATTTCTGACTTTTTCTGTCTAGGTATTTCTCCCTCCTCTCTGGATCAGCATCATGTCGAGCACTATAGCGCTGCTGCTTCTCTGCAGCACTAGTGGTGGATTGGCTCCCTGAAAATAATTTTTCACATTGTAAAATTGATTTTTAATGCCAACTTCAGTAAATTGGTTATTACATCCAGTCTTCTCACTCTTGCTGTTTTTCAGTATTGTTACTCTTTAAGTGAATAACAGGATTGAGTTTTAGCATTAGATTTTGCAAATTCATGGTAACATTGAGCACATTCAAGTAGCTTTCCAAAATGTATTTTTTTTTGTAATAAATAAATATATCAAAGTAATAATTTGAGTAACAGGTCTCAGTGTTGAGATTGACCGCCTCTGGAAAGAACTGAGATCATTCTATTTAAAAAAAAAATCTGCATTTTAAAATCATGATTTAATCTTGGTCCTTCTGGTAGAAGGCTATTCTGTGAGGCAGGCTGCTTCCAGGCTCAGAGTTTCTCAGACAGCAGTACACAAGAACATGGTGAAGCAGGAGACACTGACAGTAACCATAAACCAGCCAGGTAGAGGGCAGAAGGAACTTTCTAATGCCGGAGATGACCGTCAACTTATCTGACAGTGTCTCATAAATTGGAGGATGACCTCAAGTGACCTTCAAAAAGAAAGGGAAATGTTAAGTGGTGTGAAGTGCAGTTCATAACAGGCTCCTAGAAACAGAACTGAAGACCCATAAAGCAAGGAAAAGCTCTTCATTAATGAGAAGCAGGGATGACCCAGGTTGAAGTTTGCAGAAAAATGTATATCTTACACAGGCACATGCCCATAAATTGAGAAATGAGTGAAACTGAGTGAAAATTTGGCTGTGGTCTTTCAATTTTTTCCTGAGCTGTATTTACGATATCATCAAAAATGCAGAAGAGAAAGTGAGGGAACTTTACTTTTGATTTTCTTGGTCATCTGGTGACTGGAAAATGCAAGTTCCTATTGAACATGCCACTTGGGGAATGTGCCATATATTTTAGGGACACAATTATAATGTATATTTTAACTAGCAAAGTATTGATTTACTATAAGGAAAATGTGTTTAAAGCATAAATGGGAAATACTGTGGCACAACAATACAAAGAAAAATAAAGATTTTTGAAGGTTTTTACTCATTTTTCATGGTGAAGTGTAGCATTAGTGAGCAGGGATAGGTGACGAACACATTTTTAGTGTTCTGTGTAGTTTTTATTAATGTTTTACATCATGTGTCTTAAATTTGCAAAGAGGACACTTTGTATGACAATAGGAGGTATTCTTACACTATTTTTCTTGCATATTTACACATATGATGTTGTGGGGACATAAATGGCACCGATTCGGGGGAATGGCCCTTTTGAGTCCTAAAGAGTTGTGTCACTCTGCTTTTCAATCCATTTATGTCTATCTCTCTCTGTAGCTCGATAGCACAGTGAACCTGGATGAGCGACGACTCATTCACTCTGCGATCCGAGACCTGCGGCAGAGGGAGATTGAGGAGATGGAGGCAGCACTTGCCAGCAAGCGCTTCCGGCCAGCTCACCAGCACCTGCACGACGACAAAGAGAACCAGCACAGGTGAGGTCTTCCCCCATAGTGGGCCATGCTCATACAAAGCTCTTACATGCTCACAAGCAGAAACACATGATTGTGCATGCACACACAGACCCACTAACTGCATAACTCACTGACTCCTGATTTTATAAACTTCCTGTTTATAGTTCAAATTTATTTTGTTTGTATATATTTAGTTCTGCTAGCAACAGACACATCGATGTGGTTCTGCATCCACAGCAGCTGGATGTGTGTATATATTAAGACCATTTGTATACGCATGATTTATTGCATGACTTAGTTTGTATGTGTTCATAAATTTAAAAGCAGGTTAATTAAAAACATCCTAACACACACACTGAAATAGGTGATCTGCATACATCTGCACATTCACTGCCATGTGAAAATAATGGCCAACCATGCTTGTCTCCTCAGAACACGTGAATGGTAATAACATCATCTGAAAGGCTGGACAGGGCTGGTGAAAATAGACACACACACACGTATGTTTGTGGGGACTCTCCATTCATTATTACCCTAATCTGAACTATGACAGTCTTAACCCCTATAGCCCATAACCACAACCATAAGTAACCAAACAAAATAGAAGACTTGGCATGGTTAGTTTTTTTGCATTCACAGATTTTTATAAAATTGAATTTCCCCCTGTGAGGACTGAAAAATGTTCCCATAACATCAAAATAACAGGTCTTTATTACATTTGGTCCCCACAATGTAATATATAAATGACCACACACACACACACACCTAGTTCAGAGGGCAGTGTGCTGGTTCATTCCACTCCAGCATTTCAGTTCTCAAAGCAGTTACCTGGCCAGCCAGCATGGAAGCAATGAGGTACATAGGACAAAAAGCATTAAACAAATGAAGAGCAGCATAATCCCATAAATAAATCAAGTAATGATGAGAGATGGACTCTATTTCAGAAAGGAAGCAGGACAACTGTTAACTACCTTTGCTAGGAACAATGCTAATGCTAGTTAATGAAAAGCAAAAGCAGTTATTATCACAATAAGCACAGTGACGCTTCAATTCTGAGCAGCTGTCAGTTTTTCCTTCTGCCTGAGCCATGTGGATGAACGTCTCTGTCAGTGCAGATGAGATGCTCAGTCTGTCCAAAAGACCAAACATGCAGAAACAAATTAGAAAACAGTTAAATGACTCACTGCAGCTGTATCTCCATTGGACTCAATCAGCTGTATGTGTGTGCATGCATGAATGTGTGTGTGTGTGTGTGTGTTACAGCTGGGAAACTTCTTTTAAAAAGGCATTTATGATTGAATTTCTTCAAATGATAGTTCTTATATTAATTGTAGAATTATACTATAGGCCTAGTCCATCACGCAGTAGCCTGAGCTCATTGTGTGCAACTGACTGTGAAAGGTGAAACCCTATTAGCCTACTACTGTCCTAAGTGAGGAAAATGATTAGCAGACCTTAACATATAATAACCCATTTTATTTATTTAGCTATCCACAGCACGGAAACTCCAGCAGCAACCATCCAGACATTACACCATGTATATGCTGTCTTGATGGTGCTTTCAAAAGTAACGCTATTCTGGAATTCTGAAACTGGGGGTGAAAAAAAATTGAGATCCAAACAGCTACTAGACTGCTCTTTTCAGGTTTTTGGGAATTACTATATCATTAAATTCTTCTTGTCATTTACGTATTATGTTACAAGTGTTTTTACTGGCTAGTTTCAGCCATTCTGGCTAGCTAAATAAGTTCATGGAAGACTGCCTCTAGTGGCATATCCCTTATTCTACGTTAAATGACAAGGGCCATTAGACAAAACAAAAATGATGAAACGTGTGTTAGTTGACTAATACTTACCTACATAAATCTGCAAAAATTTTAAGAATTTTTTTCCTGCCAATTTCATATGAATATTTTTATTTAAATAATAACGTTGGACCTCCTAGGCCTAATGTGTGTGCTCCACCCACACCCCTGTATTATGTAAAGTTCTATGAGTATTGTGGAGTTTTGCAAGCTTGCAAACACTTGCTTCTGATAGCTATCCAAAGTACTGCTGCTTGAGAATGTGAAAAATCTTTCCTCAGCGCTCCTCATGTCCAGAAGCCTTGGGAATGCGGTGGAAAATGAGAGACGAGAATGGCAGACTGAGGTTAAATAGCTTTTTGGTGGGAAACTGAGGGGGAAGTACGGTGGATAGCACTCCTCCTCAAGCGCTTTACTAAAGCAGTCACATTTTCCATCTCACTTTATGAAATTCTTTTCTTGGGAGCTAGCTACTGTTCCTCCCCAAGCCAAGAGAACCCATTGGGTGGTCCCTCCTTCCTGTCACGCTCCGAGGAAGGAGAGTCGCCTTTGAAAAACCCAAAATGTGTGAGGGGTGGCACCCTCGATGCCCTGAAATGTCCCAGGTATTATGCTGCAAGCATGTAGGTTGGAATATGTGTAATATTGACACAGATCTATGTGTGATCAGGGCCGACTCTCTGGATTTGCTATCTGGGAAGCTGCAGGCCATCCAGGACATTGAAGAGCTCACCAAACTGGTGAGTTTGCAATTGTGGGAGCACATTTACAGAAACAAAATGCTCATATCCAGAAATACACACAGACATACATTCTATGGACTATGGAGGTACATAGACTCCCTCTTATATGTAGAATAACAGGTTTATACTAAGCATTTATTTCTGAGCTTGCCCCTTTTTCTATAACGTGGCATGCCACGTAATAAACAAGCAACAATACATTCCTCCAGACTTGTGTCATTTTTGATTTTTATCTTAACATAAAGGTTGTTTGTCTCTCTACTATATTGTCAGTTCAGTTGATTTGAACATGCCTCCCGTGTTCATGTGCACTTTCTCTGTCTGTCTGACTCCTTCTGTGTCTTCTTTTCTTTCCGTCTGTGTGTCTCTCTTCATCTGCTTCACTGTCTGGACATCTATAGCTGCGTGGTGCCAGTGAATACGAGGAGAGGAAGCTTATCCGAGCGGCAATCCGCCAACTGAGGGACAAGGAACTGCAGAGTAAGTCTCGCCGCATCCCTTAAATTGTTTTACTGAGTTGGTTTACCTCATGTGCATATTTTTTAAGGGAGTTTAGGGGGTTTACAGATGCAAGAGGGACAGATGACTGACTAAAGCAAGCGGAAAGCTTTTCTAGAAGAAATCATTTCAGTGCTTCCTTCAGCCATAAAGTTGGTTAGAGAATGGGCTGAGTACCTGGGCCTCCTGAGTCTGTGCCCCTCTATGCTTCAAAGACTTTGTGTTACTTTGAACCCCCTTTTCAATAGCTGTCACGTGACCGGGACTAAACCTTTTAGAGCATTTATCAGACAAAGAGCCTTGTACCTGTGATGATCAGAACAGATAGTAGATTCCAACCATTCTTCTACACGGTCTGCTTCTTCAGTCTGCTGTTCCAGGCTGCACTACCCTACCCACTGTGTTTACTATTCAGAACTTTCCCTCATCTCATTTTTACCTTAACCAACAAAGGTTATTCTAGAGAAAAGAGCTTCAAAACTGACTCTAGATGAGCATCTACGTTGTCCTCTTCTACATTTTTCCTGAATCAGACTATGCAGGGAGGCACGACCCTTATCACCCAACCTCCACATTAATAAGTCAGCTGTCAGACACATTCCACAGTAATTTCCTTTCTCTCAGTCTTGCTAATGCTGACTCATTTGCCAGCTACAGTATAATATTGCTTCACGTTGGATGATAAATATTTGGCAGTTGCCGAAGGGGGAGGAAGGTTAGTCATATTCTGTCCATGTTTGATATCCTTGTCACAGGATTTCCTCCTGCCCCTGTGTCTGTCTGGACACAAGAGCTCTGAGTCAGCCAGTATGTCTCATTTCAGCTCAGGGGGTTAGGAGGGGCAGGTTAACTACTTGATGCTCAAGCAGAGTTCCCAGAATTAATGCCAATGTATGTTTTCCCAGGTGCCATGGAGAGAGTCAAAGGACCCAATCAACAGGATAAGGCTGAATCTGGAGAGATGCACAGCAGCCTGGCCAGAGTGGTAAGCATGCAAGCCGGCAGTCCGCCCTCAAGCATACACGCATCCAGGAGAAGGGTAGTACAGGAATACTGGAATGACATAGATGAGTCTGGTTCTCAGGGGTCCATTTATTGTACCATTAAGAAAATTAATGTAATTTGCATCCAGCTTCCATAGCCACTTCTTCAGTGTAGAGTTGTGGTGAGCCTGGGGCATTTCCCATAAGGCACAGGGTACAAGAGAGGGAACACCCAGGACAGAATGCCAGCCCATGGCACACAAATTTACACAAGCACAGGGCAGGACCCCTAGAGGTATGAGGCTACATTGCTACCCAAGTTGCTACTGTTCCACCCTTTCCGAATTAAATGAATTCATTTAAAATAACTAACTGGCTAAATGGATTTAATGTTAAAATGGAAGCTAAATCTATTAGGATACATAACTGGATACATAGAGGCTAACTGGGCCTTATGGTGGCTCAGTGGGCAGGACTGTTGCCTCACACCTCCAGGGTTATGGGTTTGAATTACAAGTCTGTGTGTGTGTGTGTGTGTGTTTTTATTCCATGTTATGTGGGTTTTCCTTTTATAGTCCAAAGACATGCAGTTAGGCTAACTGACATACCTAAATTGGCCATAGTGTATGTGTTGTGTGTGTGCTCATAAGTGCCTTGCATCCTATCTTGGGTATGCCCCAGCCTTATGCTCTGTGCTGCTTGGGATAGGCTACAGCACCCTCCCATTTAAACAGGGTAAATAATTGGATGATGGATGGATATAAACTAACTTGTAAGAACAGTTTTGTGATGGGGTAGGCTGGACCCCTGTCATTTCTCCCATTTCTATATTTCGAAGTAAAGTAATAGTGATGCAAAATTTATATGTTTCCAACAAAAATGCAGTGAACAAAAATACCCAGCAGGTCCGACTCAGATGTGCATTGGTGCTGGCGGTCCTAGGACCCTTTGTGTGGTGACTATTCTCCATACGTATTGAGAAGACATTAGCGAGGTTTATGGCTCCTGCAGCGGTGCCAGCTGCCCACGTAAGCTTTGGAAACTGCCATAAGACTAAAGGGAAAAAATGTTTACTCGGCCCTAAACCCTGGCTGGGTCAGCTCAGAAAAACACCATGCTACTTTTCCAAGTTCATAAATTGAATACGACGCCTCACAGCAAGTCTGTCATTTCCAACATGGCTGTTTACACAGCCTGCTGTTTCATGAAATGTGAAATTAGAATGTTGGTTTAACATTGGCAAAAGAACTTTGGCATAAGAGCAAAGCTGCTCCATCAAGATAGGGCTTCCATTCTCCTCAATGCTTGGGTTAACTACTGCCCTCTTGAGTTTTAACGCAGAACAACAAATTGCTGTTCAGGTCCTCAAGAGCTCAAGTTTTATATCAAGCGAAATTTTCTATCACTATCTGTGCTGTAAAGAGATTGCTTGTGGCCCAGATAAGTAGTGTCACGTGTTTTTGTCTCTGGTACCTGTGAAGAGAGTGTATCTTAATAATACAGGAATGTATTAATAATTTTCCAGGTTTTTCCAGGTGTCAAGACTCTCAAGGCTGATTCATACTTCACATGAAATGGGGTGCGCGTAGTGACAGACCATACGCGATCCTGAATTTTGATACTTCTAGAGCCAACATGCCATGCAACCGTGTACTTTGGTGTCAGGCCTGGTGTAGGACTGTAGTGCAAAGCTACTCTTAAAAGTCACATTTATGAAGAGTGACATGGATGTTCTCAAAATAAATAAGAATTTTACTAAAACTAACCATACAATATATACTTACAGTACACAAGGCAGGGTTATCGTTAAAAACATTTCCTTAAACAAAATGAGTTATGAAAATAAAATAAGTACAGCTAAACAAAGATTTTAAATATTGCTTCCAAAACCAGCTGAAACAAAAACAAACGTCACATACTTCCTGTTACTGCTTTTAAATACTATTTAGCAGAAGTGATTTGTTTATCTTTGGGCCTGTCTTGCAATGCAGTTGAACCATAGAAATAGGCAAGAGTGCTACATTGCGACATTTTGTAGTAGCTAGCAAAGTCTTCCAAGTTTCCATCAACCCCTAGAAATAAAATTAGTAAAACCTAAACTAAAATGTATAACAACTAGATAGATGTACATCTTTAAAATAAAAACTAATGAAGTAACACCTAAAACAAAATTAGAATTCAAATGAAAATCAAAATGACGATAACACTGATTCAAAAACATACACAGGTACATGCCATTGCAGTACAAGCAGCTCATTTTAGTTCGTAGCCATCTGAGATTTTTTATATTCTTGTAGTAAGGAATGACATATGCTAGTATTGACTTTCTCAGTAAACCATTCTTCAAATCCACAAGCTGTTTTTATTGTCATAGGGTAGAAAGGGTGTTTGTATTCAGTCTTTGGTTGCATATATTTTTCAGTGTAAATTACCATCTGTGTATTTGAATCTCAGTGTCAGTGAATTTCCAAAGTCTTCAGAAAGATAGCAAACCCTGGAAATTCCACCATCTTGGTGTTGATGTGGATGTCTGAAGTTTCTCTATCAGTTTTATTTGTTTCTCAGTTTTGATGGTTTGATGTTGGGACTCATAATTAATACAAAATGAAACTTAGTGTGAATTGCCCGCACAGTTATGAATGCAAACATACGTCTATTTGTATGTGTCTATCACTGTGCATATGTCATGACTTACGTGAGCGCCCTTCTGTGGTACACCCACCATTTAAAGTAGATATGTGCTGCTGGCTTGTAATAGTGCATTTCATTTGAATAGGGAAGTTGGAATTTTCAAGTTCCTAGTCCGAAATTTTAATTGCAGCGCCCCCTGAAGTCGGAAAAGCAACTTGGAACCTCTACAACCCTGACATCACGATGGCTGCTCCGTGCATCAATAGCAAAAAGCTGTAGTAATTAACTGTTGTACTGCACTGCCTTATTTGTGTCTCGTTAAATCGGTAGTACACACAGTACTGTCCAACCTTTGTCTTTGGACATGTTGCTGTGTTTGTATGTGCAAAATACCGCGCAATGTTTTGTAATTAACTGGTATTGCTGATGTCTAACGTGGCTAGTTGTACAGGAATGCCGTTAACTCGGGTGTGACGTCATTCCCAGCTCCGACTTCCAACGTCTGAGATAAATGGAACGCAGCATAATACTCTGGGTAAACAAAGTGGCCTGGTGACGACACATCCTTGGCACAACAATGATCAGTGTGTAGTGGAGGGGATGATCCAGTCCCCAGGTGCCTCATTGTGTGTGTGTCGGTCTCATTCATTGGTGTGCTTGCCAAAAACAATAGGAGCGGTGGGATGTCGGCTTTCCGTACAATTTTTGGTCTACTGTGTTTCTGGAGCATTTGTTTGATTATTTCTTCTTTATAGTTGTTTGCTTTTTCCCAGACTATCATAATTCTCAAAAAACAGAGTTTTTTGTTTGCATTTCACCGGACGCTTATTAAATATCAGGTGTTTGCTTTTCATATTTATTGGAACTTGAATCTTATTTTCAGGTTCTTGTAAGTCAGTCAAGAGGAAAGTTTCCATCTTGCCAACTTCATAAACCTATACTGTGAATCCTATGCGTATCACTTAAGACTATAATTGTTAGTGTGGTGGCCCAAGACAACATTCCCCTGACCACTTTCTGGGGAAAAATGTTAACTTTTTCCTTTCTTTTTTCCAAAGCATGTATCTTTGCACCAGAGCAGCAGGGAATGGGTTATAAGTGGAACTTCTCCTTCAGAGGAAGGAGTGTGTGAGTGAGTAGTTAAAAAGCTAGACAGAAGCATCTGGCTTCCCAGGCCAGCACATGGAGAAGAGGGAAATTTGGGGGGGGCTAGGAGGGGTGTGGGGGAGTGGCCTTGATATGTGTGAGTGTGTGTGTAAGTATGGGCCAGTCACTGAGGAAGAGAGTTTGGGGAGACATGCCGGCAGCAACTGGAGCAGAATGGAAAGCATGAGCAGTGCGAGGTTACAAGGTATGATGACCAAGGAGTTCAAGGAGGTGCAGGAGGGCTGGGTAGGCTACATGCCTGCAGGCGTTGTGCTGCTGCCAATAATGTTTGTCTGATGACAGACAGTAGTTCTCAAAAGCCAGGTGTTTCTGTCTGTGTGTGTGTCTATGGTTTTGTGTACGGGATATAAGGGTAGAGGACAGAGAGCACAATCGTGTTTATTCTCTGTCTGATAATGGCAGGCACTGCTTGAACAAAGGACATGAACAGAGCAGCTTTTGAGAAAATTATGGGAATAATTTGGCTTTCAAACCCTAGTAAGACAGCAGGAGATGAGGCTACGGCTGGGGCCACTTTGTCTGGTGGGAATGGAATGACATGTGGCCTTGGGTTTTGGACTCAGTTTTCTCACAGTCACATCTTCTGAATGAAAGTTTGGAGTTGCCTTATTATGTGTGTGTATTCAATGGACAAAGGATAGGTCAACTACTGTATTTTTCTTTCCCAAAATAAGAAAAATTCCGGGGTTACACTGTTTTTCTGAAAATGCTAATGAAAGTTGATTTTAAATTTTGTGTATGTGTGTGTGTGTGCCCTGTGATTGTCACATTGTGACATTTTATTAAGTCCATTTAATTAAAACTCTTCTGCAAACTATGAAGTTCACAGCTTTGTTGACTTTTGAAATCTGCTTCCCTCATTCATTTACTGTCAGTCTATATCTTTGGGATTTTAACCAGGATGGATCCAGACGTATGTCTAACTGTGGTCAGGATTTAGGGCACTGGCCATCCTACATTTAGCAAAGTCCTCTGTCCAGTGGAGGTGACAGGGGTGGGTGGGATTCACCTCTGAGGACAAAGACAGGACGTTCCTCTCCAACATTATATCTCTGGCAAGCCCCTCAGACTGGAAATGGGTGTAGGTGGGTGGTTACAGTGTGGGGCGTTGGCTGGCCTGAAGTCCACTTACACCCTTGCGGTATCATTGTCTGGAGTCTGTTTTAGCACAGATGCCTTGCTGTGAAGAGAATGCCTGCTCTTACCTTACTGCTGTTGGGGTAAAGTGTCCTCATGTTCACATTGAACAGGGAGCACCAGAGGGCGTGGAAGGACTGTTAGCTAGTAGTGGATGCTTAGTACCTTTCTTTTGCAAAATGCACAGCTGTCTGCAGGCTTTCATGACTCATTAGGCTTGCTAGACCCTTAGGGGTTCTATGTGAAACAGTCAACACTTTTTAGATTGTGACAACTGTTGGGAGCAAAGAATTGGCTGATTGCTCATTGTTTACGGGGTATTGCCACATTGTATAATTCGTTAATGTAGGCGTGAAACTCACAGCTCAGTTACTTCAAAATACATTGAGCAATTCACACCTTTCTCAAGTTCAGGTTTGTATGCATACAACTAATTTGTTTACCCTGTGTCTTTGATCAAGGTTTGATTCATTTTCAGTTGTGGACTACTTGTCTGTGAGTCTTGTAATTCAGACATTAAGTTAACATGGAAAGTCATATTTACTGTGCATACATTTTTATGTAGTCTTAAGAAAAAAATTGATTATTCGATTGTTGATGTGAAGTCAAGACGTCGTATATTAAAACAACTAAGATAATGCCAATCCATTTCACAAACAGTGGGAAGAAGTAGATGTATAACTCAAGTAGTTTTATTATAAAGTTTATATTTTCGGTGACTGCCATGGTCAAGATAGGCAGAGCGTAACCACAAAATTGGGAGATGCCAAAATAGTAATATTGGTTTTGTTAGGGGAAAAAACAAAGCATAAACAAGCATTTTTGCATAAATTTTCTTTTGCTAGTAGAGTTCTACTGTGCTCCATTGTACTTGGGGTAAAACAAAACTGAAGAAGAGACAGGTGGAAACATCACACCTGAAATGGACAGCAGTGTGAACTGTGGCAACCTCCCTTTTCACAGTAAGTTCAGACCTGTGTGTCCTGTGATTACGTTTTAGTCTTCTGGATTGGAGGTCATCCGAGCATTTTACAGAGTTCTTTATAAACATAAGTTGTTATAACATGCAAGAGTGGGAGGGGCATCATGGGAACAAAGTTCAGGGAAAATGCCTCAGACGATTGTTAAAACCCTGCAAATACGTGGGGCACTTGCTAGGGTTTACTTGGCTCCACTTTCAGGCTTAAACTTTGGCTGTTTCCCCTTGATACAGAAGCATGTGCTTCCTATGGCAATAATAATAAAAGTGATGCGAGTTCTGGTCTTAATATCTTAATTTCAAGGAAATCGAGATTTGCGCTTGTTTGTAACACACCCTGGGCAGAGTTCCTTTTGCTGAGATGGACCCTCTGATACAAATCTCACAGGAACAGGAAGGCATCCCACTTCCTGCCTCATTCTGGAGGAGTAACAGTGTATTGGAATGGAATCTGCACTAAT
Source organism: Mormyrops boulengeri (assembly GCA_026781065.1). Classification (NCBI taxonomy): domain Eukaryota; kingdom Metazoa; phylum Chordata; class Actinopteri; order Osteoglossiformes; family Mormyridae; genus Mormyrops; species Mormyrops boulengeri. Next base: position 36,947,546 of record JAODLD010000046.1, on the reverse strand, counting down.
CCCTAATTGGCATGAAAGGGCTGACTTGGCTTTGTAGGTCTGTGTCCCTCTGTCAAGTACTGGTTTAAAGTAATCTAAGTATGGTACAGTAGCAGCACCTAAGTACCATTGCTGAGCTATAAATCTAGTACCATCTGGACATAAGTCAGGCTCCTTTGCTACAGTAGCAGTCTGCAAGTTATATCTCCATGGTGATGCTGCATCTACCCTTTTTACTGCCTTCTGGTTGCCAGACCTCTGACCACCTACCAGCAGTTTAATAATGGACTTGAGTGAATGTGGGCTTAAAGAAATAGAATGGGAGAAAAAAAAGAAGGAATTGTCAGTTACAGGGGCAGTAAGAACCATGTTCAGGCTCAGCTTCGGTCACCGCACATTGCCCTTTGGCAGGGTACCTCCTGAGATGCTGAGTTGTGCATGTGTGTGTTACAGTATGAGGCATTTCCTGACTGTCGTTAATTTTTCTATTTTTTTTGCGTAGGATCTTGACAGGGACAGCTTGGGGGAGCGAGAGCGAATCAAATTGCAGATTCGAGAGCTGCGCAGTCAGCAGAAACAGAGCAGAGAGCTGCACAGAGCAGGTAAACAACTCACTGGCATCGTCGACACTGATCCCTTTCCACTGTCTGTTATTGGCATATGATTTCAACTAATTTGAAGGAAGGAAAATCCATCTTTTCATTATTTGAACACATCAGAACAGAGTAGGATGACTTTATATGGGATTCAGAGTTTAGGTACATCCATCCATCCATATTCTACAACTGCTTATCCTATTTTGGGTCACGGGGGGGGTCTGGTACCTATTCTGCGTGTGCAAGACAGGGAACGACCCAGGATGGGGCACCATTCATGCACATAAGCACACCTATGGGAATTTAGGTACCTCCAATTAACCTCAGCATGGACTGGGGGGGGGCACAACAATGCGGGGAGAACATGCAAACTCTACACACACGGAGCCATGAACCCTGGTCTCAGAGGTATGAGGGAACAGTGCTAACCACTGTGCCACCATGCCACCCCTGTTTAGGTTCATTATATTATAAAATGAATTTTGAAAGCAACTTTGTGCTGGCAGCTGAGATTCTCTTTACAAATGTCTGCACTGAGTTCACTTTGATGGCATGTTTGATTTGTGAAAAAAGAAAATATACAGAGAACTATAAATATATCAAAGGTCAAAGTGCACATCTCTCCATACTTCAGTGTGAGTGAAACGTGGCTAAACATTTCCCTCATGCTTCTGGTTACATATTTAGCTTGGCTCAGGACTTCTCCAAGGCTCAGTAGGACACCCGACTACACACTGCACTTTGCCACACCCAGCTCCAGGGTCTGTGTGTATAGGTGGTGGAGGCCCAGGTGTTCTTAGTTCCACTTTTCCTGGTCCTTTCTCTGTGCTTCAAGATCTGGCCTGACTTTGTAATCATCAGCCTGACCTCTGTCTGATCGAGCATCCAGGCATTTGGCTGTATCATTTCAATGCATATGTCTATCTAACAACACTGGAAAATTCACAACCAAACAAATAAGTATTCAAAACTCCTAAACAGTAGCCTGCTTGGAATAGGGTGAAGCATCCAGAATTTGTTTTTCAAAAGGCTGCCTTGCAGTGCATTGGCAGTCCAGTGATCTGAGGACATCGTCTCCACAGCCCGCGCCTGGTTTAAGGTGGTTCAAGGTGGTTTCAAGGCCCATCTTGTAGATTATTATAAATAGATGGACTTGGAATGTGATCCCACATTTTAACTTCACAGGAAACCACCTTTCACACACAAACACACATCTTGTAGGCCCCACAAAAAGATCTGGCCAAGGACAGAATGCTTTCATAACACCCCGAAATACATTCCTCCCACTTGCCCTAATGCACCTTACAATTAGGACCTAGCAGCGGTGGGGGCAAACATAGGAGCAGCCTCGCCTCACAGCTGTACACTTGTGGGAAGTGTGCAGTTTGTTACGGCCTGGCAGCAGACACAGGAAGTCTGTGGCCGGGACAGGACAGGACAGGGTGGGGGGTGGGAATTATAATGGCAAAATTCACAAAGAAGAAAGATGGGGGCTGGGGCTCCAGTCTTGCCAGACCACCACAGCTGAAGCAGGAGAGCCGTGATTTGGTAAATGACCCGTTTTGATGTTGGTTAGAGGGAATGCACAGCGTCGGCAGGGATTCCTGAGGGAACTCAACTCTGAACAAAAACAACAGGCCACAATTGCCTTTCTAGTTCTACTTATTTTTTTAGAGGGAAGGGATGAGGGTCATATAATATGTATGCCTCTTTGTGTGGGCTGTTTTGGGTTAGTGAAAGTATTGTTTTCTTCACAGATATATTGTTCAGAATTTCTCAAAATGGAACATCATACACATGCTGTGAACCTGTTTTACCCTGCCCTAATTTTAGACCTTTCAATTATTCTCAGAAAATTTAAGATCTGTCATGGCTGCCGTGCATAAAATAAGTAGCTAAGGTCATAGCCGGCCTTTTGTGGTGGGATTTTGTGAAGACAGGACTAAACTTTCCGCTCAGTGGGGAACATCTAGCCTGTGAGGGTGGGGGCTGATTCTTTATATATCCAAGTGGTGGTGGATGGGGACATTTTCAGTAACACTGGCCTCCTAACCTGATTATATGTTTTGAGGTGATTGGAATGTAATAGCGTTGCTTCAACACACTTCACCCTCCCACTCACTAGCTGTCCTCAGTTTGAGGCATGATGTTTGCTTTCTCACATCGGGGGGTCAATGTACAATAGGGTTATGAGTAGGGCTGGGCAATATCATATCAATATTATGTCATGCATGTGCAATAATCACCTGGGCTTCAGATGACAGGCGAAACATTTGGTTGGACGCCAGCTTTTTTGGTACCATATGGACGTTTATTTGCGCCCACAATTTGTTAAGCAGGTTAGTAGTCCGGCTAAAATATTAATATTAATCTGTATAAACTTGCTAATCTTTATGTTTATTAAATTTGGTTAGTGGAGCACACCACATACTGTTTTGGTGTACTATGGTTTGGTATACTTCAGCGTGATATGCACTGTAGTTTCCGTATAACACCAAAAAGCTAGCGTCTGGCCAAATGCTTTGCCTGTCATCTGAAGCCCTGGTGATTATGCACCATAATATATAATATCGCCCAGCCCAAGTTATGAGTTTGTGAGTCAATTGGTACACTGACCTCCTAACCTGGCCTCCTAACCTGATTATAATAATACAATAATACAGGGAATTATACAGCTTTACAGTTTTTCCACTTGCCTAGTTTTTCCAACTATATGTTTGTATGTGTTTCTTGATTCACCCTGTGGTAGTGGTATAGACAATAGAGCAGAGGCTGGTGTGTGTTTGTGTACTGTATATATTTCTCTGCATGTTTTAACTGATATATGAACATTCCTTCAAGCATGATATGAAAAATTCATATTTGAATTATAATTAACCTATTTGAATTTTTTGTGTCACTGTAGCCTATAGACACATTAAACCATTTGTTGTAATTTTGTTGTTTGCCGTCTATGGAGCCCCTAAAATGTCAGCGTGGGAAAATAATTTTTGAAATAGTTTTGCACTCCCTTGCAATCCTTTTGCGATCCCACTACACTTGCCCACTTGCTATTTGCTGCAACGTGATGGCAAGGATAAACCTAAATAATACAGACATTTTCCTGAGGTAATGGAGGAGATGGTGTACTGGCAGTTCACTGTGGATGTCATTATTGACTGCCCTGACTTCATTTCCTGTGCCTACTTGTCACTTCCTCTTCCAAGAATGATCTTGAGTCAGGCCCAAAAACCATGTCTGGAGTTGAGAACCTGCCCCCTCCAATTACTCTATCAAACATATTTCATTTTTTTCAGTTTTATACCTTCACACTAGAGGAAGGAGTAGGAAAATGAAATTTACTAGAAGCAGGGTGGTTCCTATGTGGTATGGAAAAGTATGGAATTTGATTTTGGTGTTTTCTGAGTCTGGATATGTATGGAAAAAAGGAAAGAAAGAATGGAAACATTTTGGCGTTTCCAGACAATTGCAACAAATTGGCTCAGGTTTTACAAACTGAAAGGCCCATGTGCTCGGCTAAATAGTTCAGTTCTTCTTGTATTTTGACTGGTTTGTTTCCTTGATTGAATGATTCATCCAGCTGTTTCAGATTAACATTAGTGACGCATGCATGATTATAGAAGACTGACTGATTATAGAAGAATCAGCACACAGCAAGAACTCAATAATTAAGTGAAATCCAGGTCTGTTTAATTGAAATGGTGGTTTACAAATCCTGCCGTAGCTCAAAGTGTCCTCCCTGACATGGATTATCTGATCACCCTAAATTGACTTGCTGTGTATTTTTTTTTAAATCTGAATTTGCTATTAATGTTTTTGATGAAAGCAGTGATGTGAACTGCTTATGAGTGCCAGAATGTGCACAATATGCACATTGAAAGCAACGTCCCAAACGAAACAGTGGGGGGTGTGTTTGTGGGGTATGCGCTTGATTAATCACCGGCAAGATATATTGACGTAGGCTAACTCGTAGTTTACAACACTCACAATGAGGATGTGCACGTTCTCACCTGCTTGGCTTTCCAACAGCAAATATTGTAGCTGGTTGGCTAAGGACTCTAAATGCGGATGGAAAACAAAATGCAAAGTATGTATAAAGTTGTTAGCCACATGGTGAATGTGCTTACGGCTGCCGCGATTAGTAGACGTAGTCGATGACGTCGATGCTCAAAAAGCGTAGACATCGATATTTTAAATTGACACATCGTTTTTTATTACTATTGTAATTAAATTACCATTATGATTTCTAAAACGCTTCAATACATTATAACAAATGTTTTCCTTTAATAACGCTACGTAATTATGGAAGTAGCTTAAGTTAGCACTAAACAAAAAAGGTGGTTTCACAGTGTTCAAACTTCAATGGCATATTATGCGGGCACCAGCGCTAAGTACGAGCGCCTGGAGAGAAATCACACAGGCGCTACTCTGGACCGCCTGGCTATTCATGTTTTTAAATTATAATTAGTACGGAAAGCGTTTTAATATTCTTGTCATTTGTAGCTGCTAAATACATTCATTATTAAAGCTATAAAGTTGTCTGCACACTTTAGAAACTCAATTGAATATGTGTCTGAGAAAATGTTTAGGCTTAAATCTGGTCTTATTCTCCGTGGATTGACGGTGCCAGTGTGTGTTTGTGCGTATTGGGCTGGTTGGGACCAGCGTTATTATTGTAAACTGAAACGAAAATGGACCCTAAATGAAACAAAATAATTCGTGAACTAAAATTAAAATGAAAACTATACTTACAAAAAACGTGTCGGACTCAAATCTGCAAAAAGCACACCACCAACATCTTTTTAATTCGTGTATCCGCAATATATAATCTTTTAAAATATATTGTGGTTGCTGAGCTGTCTCTTCTTTGACTTCAGCGCTTATTGCTTCCATGATTTACCAAGACAGTCGCATGTGGCGTGCTCCGCTAACCGAATTTAATAAGCATAAGGATACGCCGAATTTATACAGATTACTAACTTTTGGGCGTCACAATACGCACCTCATTAATGTATTAGGCATACTAATCTTCTTATCGGATTGTGGGTGAAAATAATGTGGGTATAGTGCTGAAAAGCTGGCGTCCATTATATAAAGCCCTGCAATAACATACAGTTTGTTGTTGTCAAAATAAAATTAACAAGTTAAACTGTAAATTTGATTTTTTGGTGGAAAGTTAATCGTTTACATTAATCGATCAATTGGTAAAAGAGTCAATACATTATTCCATAGAAAAATAGTTGTTAGTGGCAGCCCTAGAACCATCACTGCATCTTCGCAGGCAGCACTACTTGTGGTGACTAAGAGTGTTGGCATAAAGTTATGCTTTAAGGAGCATTTTTAACAACACCTAATGCACAGAAACTGATAACCTTTTATTAGCAAGGTGTTTGTCATCTGCAATAATATTTAACCAACTACCAACGGTAGAAACGGAGCAAAAAACATTACAAAAAGCTACACTGAATGATACAATGACTGATAAACCCAGCATTTTTACAGTTTTTGAATTTGCTGCTTATTACATTCTTACTAATTTGAGATTGTTATATTGCTGCTTATAGGCTCCAGCACAGGCATGACGCTTGTCATGGACACCGTGGGGAAAGGGGAGCCAGCAGGCCCTGCAGCCGCACACCGGTGCCTGGAATCCGGGACCTCCGACTTCAACGGCATTGTGACTCAGTGCCAGCAGCAGCACTCATTTGAGCTGAGCCAGGAATTTGCACCCTCCAGAGCCCGACTGTACTCAGGGGCATCTGAGAGGAGTGTGGACTCATTTTCCAGGGCTCAGTTAGACTTTGAGGCCCCTGACCACAGTGTGGGTTCTATTCCCAGGGCACGATTGGACTCTGGGGCATCTGAACGGAGTGTGGGCTCTGCCCCCAGGGCTCGATTGGACTCTGGGGCATCTGAACGGAGTGTGGGTTCTATTCCCAGGGCACGATTGGACTCTGGGGCATCTGAACGGAGTGTGGGCTCTGCCCCCAGGGCCCGATTGGACTCTGGGGCATCTGAGCGGAGTGTAGTCTCTGCCCCCAGGGCCCGATTGGACTCTGGGGCATCTGAGCGGAGTGTAGTCTCTGACCCCAGGGCCCGATTGGACTCTGGGGCATCTGATAGGAGTGTAGTCTCTGACCCCAGGGCCCGATTGGACTCTGGGGCATCTGAGCGGAGTGTATCCTCTGGCCCTAGGTCCCGATTGGACTCTGGGGCATCTGATAGGAGTGTAGGCTCTGCCTCTTCATCCCGATTGGACTCTGGAGCATCTGAGCGTAGTGTAGGCTCTGCCCCCAAGGCCCGATGGGATTCTCGGGCATCTGATAGGAGTGTAGGCTCTGCCCCCAGGGCCCAATTGGACTCTGGAACATCTGAGCGGAATTTAGGCTCTGCTGTCAGAACGTTACTGGACTCTAGGGCATCTGAGCGGAGTATGCCCTCCACTCAAAGGGCTCAGTTCCACTCTGGATCTTCTGAGGGCAGCACAGGCTCCCAGGTGCAACAGAGAGACCGACTGGACTGTGGGATGTCCAACACAGGCTTGGGATCACGGCAGCGGCTGGGGTCGGGGTCCTCCATTTCATCACAAAGACTACTGGAATCACACGGGGATCTCAGCAGCTGTATATCCTCACTTGAGAAAGATCTCCAGGAGGCGCCAATGAAGACAAAGAGTGGCTCCTCCAGCTCAGATTCAGAGTCTGAGAGCAACACCCACAGAACACCAAGGCCTATTTTTGAGCCCAGTGATGAGAGCTCCACCACAGATACAACTCATGAGCAGCCTGATGGTGTCATCTACTCCAGGAGTGTCTATGGGTCTTGCAATGGCTTGGTTAATGGAAGTCCGAAGACCAGGGAAGATACTAAAGAACAAAAGGTATTGCACTGTTAAAAGGAATGTGATTCTGCCTGAATCTTCAGGAGGATTTTCTGCTGTTTAAATACAAAGTCAAGACACATTGAAGCATAAAATGTTCACATTTGTTTTACAGTTTGATTATAATGGTAGATTTGGTAGCACAAGATATCCTGGGTTAGCATACAGAATTGTTCCCTGCAAGCAATTTACACATGATGTCCCTTTTACATCATCACCACCAGAGGGCAAAGCTGAGCTGTACTGGTTAACCCCCACATAGATAGCCTTCGTCATTACTGCCTCAGTAAAGGCAAGCAATAATTTGTACTAGCAGAGCATTGTCAAACTGAGACAGCTCTGAATTCCATGCAGCATTGCTTGACTAGTAGCCCCGCTGTGCAAACAAACTGTCACCAAAGTCGGTGGCACTGGGCGAGACCTTGTGGTCCACACAGGATGTGATGGGCTCCGGATTACAGCAGGCATCTTCAGTCGCCTTCAGTTTTTTATTTTTAGAGACCTCTGACTCCTGCAGGATCTGGTTTGCATCAGCAGTGGAACACAAAGAAAGACAAACTGGTGAAAGCAAGCACAGAATAAACACACAGACGTGGAACAAAAAGAGACACGGGGGACCTGTGATTCTGGGTGCATGACATTATTAGATGAGGGTTGTGGTTACGGGGCCGCCGCTGCTTCTGATGTGTTTATTCAGGTTGTTTCTTAAAGGCCCTGTGTACATTTTATCATCCTGCCTGGCTACATGCTCCCGCTATGTTTACATTCCTCATAACAGCAGCACATGGCTACTTAATCCCCAGCAAGTAAAAAAGAAAGATCCCAGACATGAAGTACCCAGTTCTTAGCCTTTCCTTGCAGGATAATACTGGGTAACTCTAAATGTCCGCTTCTTAATTGTAAGCTGTGTAATCAGCAACCTGCCTGGCAACCTTGTTCTTTCATTGGTCTGGCAGCCTTGGCTCTCTCACATATCTGAGCTGACCTAAATACATGCCAGCTGTCTTCTGATCTTGAGAGCTCTGTCACATCACTGCTTCAATATGATCACATGATAATATGCTGCCAGTTTTCTTTGTCCCATAGTTTGATTGTGGTCCCAGATAGCACCTCAAATCTCAAACCTTGATTCACATATACATTTCTGGTTTATGGCTCTATTTTAATCACAGCAGCAATTATACTGGCATTAAATGGCTTGAGTGTGGAATGAAATGGTTGCCAGTTTGAGTCCCAGAAGAAACTTACTGTTGTCTTTCAGCAAAGTTCTTTACCTAATTTGCATTAAGAGAGGTCCAGTCGTGTCTTCAAATCTGAATTTAAGCTCATTTGGGTAAAAGTACTTGCCAAATAATAACAAAACTGGTAAGCTTGATTAATCATTTATCCATCAGGACTAATGTAATCAAAGAGGTGTTTTTTTCTCTCTCTCTTTCAGACAATAAGGACAAGAGAGATGCCTCAGTCACCCCTTTGCACGACCAAGCAAACAGGTGAGGACTGACACTCATAGCAAGCAGACCCAGACCTGAACACAGTCCCAAATAAGAACCTATTCAATATTACTGGATGCAGCAGATCTTATGCAAGGTAGAGGCTATACTGAACATAGATATCCTGAAATAGCCACTGATGTGAGGCATCGTAAAGAAATGAAAGATTGCCAAATAGGCCCTGAAAAGGAGCTGATGAATTATCTCTGTTGTTATTACTTGGTTTCTCAGATGCTGCTGCTTGTTATCAGAGCAGTCAGACTATCAAGGCGTCCTGCCCTTCCATACGCCTTAAGGCTTTGGTAACATGACCATATAGGGAGAGGGGCCTGCAGGGGCTGAAGGGGAGCAGGATGGTGGGATGGTGTGAGGTGGGGCTGCAGAGAGGGGCAGGACGAATCCAGCCGGGGACCTGTTGTGCTCCAGCACGTGTCTGCCTTTGGTCACCTCTCGGCATCCCGGGGCTACATCTGGTGTAAACATGGCCTGGTTCCCTAGCAACCACTGCACATTTTTTGCCTCAATATGGCTGAAAGGTTCAGTTGCACCTTCCCTAGATGTTTTCCCCCCAATCCTCTCTCTCTTTTGTCTCCATCTCCCTGTTGTTTGGTCTCTCCTAAGAGAGGCTCTTTGTAGTCCTTCTTAAGCTTTAAATACAAGACATAACTCAGTACTGTACATCTCCTGGTTTATTTTTTACATAAAACTGTCTATGTAGTCTACACTTGCGTGATTTCAGTTGCCGTGAGAAATCTATTATATCTGGGGATATAATGTCTGTGTTGCACTCTGGTGCTTAAGTAGTTAATAGTCCTACTATGCATTAAAAATTTGCTATTCCTTGGTAAGAGAATTACCCTGCTAAAGTCTGAGTCAGTGTGAGCTAAAATAGATAGATAGAGATACTTTATTTATCCCGAAGGAAATTTAGGTGTCCATTAGCTTGTACACTGTATACATACACATAGGCACACAGACCTATGACATTCACGCACACCTACATACTACAACCAATACAAAGGAACA
>JAODLD010000046.1:36890432-36937472 GCA_026781065.1 Mormyrops boulengeri | reverse complement strand
CAGAGAACTTCTGCATATGGCACAACTCAGAGTTGTACTTGAAGTCCGTGGTGTACAGGGTGAACAGTACAGGAGAAGTACATTAAATTACTGACATGTACTGACCTGCCTGGTCTTAGAGGAGGTACAGATTGTGGTTTAAAGTATGGCAAAATAACAACTACTTTGTTTGGCTCTTTGGGCACTATGCAAAGTGGTGGTATTGAAATGACCCCGATTGTCCATCTGATGCAGAGGTCCATTTTCCTGTAGTGTTAAGACAGGGTGGCCTGCTGATGAGGGAAGGGTAGTGAAGGCCGGGATGTTTGTTGTGAAGTGAGGAGCTTGTAGCAGACCGTAACATGAATGTTCAAGAGCAGAGCTCAATGAAGTGGAACCAAGAGATCTGATGTAGACAGCAGGAGGTTGGCTGAAGCAAAGTCGTAGAGGAACTGACATGTCAAAATAGGAGGTGGGATGGAACATTTACTGAGAGTGTGTGTGTTTGTGTCTCTGGTAGTCACTAGGGCTGTCTCCGTTTTTCAGCAGGTGACAAGAAGGATGCAGCCACTCTCTCCATCGGCCGGGCAAACTCTGTTCGGGACCGGGTACGCAAGTTTACTGAAGGCACCTCAGGTCAGACAGCCCAGGCAAGGAGTTTCTCTGTGAGGAACACTGCCACTGCCAGTATAATGCGGGGCCAGATGCCCATCTCTACAGTGACCCGCCGGTTTGAGGAACCTGGTCTGAAGGAGCAGTCCGAATGTCCAGGAAAAGGAGAAACTATGTTGGGACACACCACCACTGGTCCTGAGGGAGCTGGGAGGTCCCATGAGGAACGTCCATCTAGTGCTGTATCCTCCTCCTCTACTTCTGAGAGCCCTGGAAGTTTACTACATCGCCGGGTGGGCATAAAGAAAGGTTCATCCACCAGGCCTCATGTTCCCGCCCCACAATGGGCTCCCAGCAGCCAGTTGCAGAGCCCTGGGGGTGGGGCTTCTGAGCAGCCTGAAAGCAGGGGGCCTGCCCCTGCTGGCTCAGATGAGCGCAGCACCCTGGACCAGGCAGTGGAGTCATCAGCAGCCAGCGGCACATCAGGGGACATCACAGCTCACAGCCAAGGAGAGGGGGATCCCAACATGAAGACTTTCCTTACCATTGAGATCAAGGAGGGGCGAACCATCCCAGGGGGCAGTATGGCTTCTCACTTAGCCACCAGTACAGTGGGCAACAGGTCAGGTAGGTGAAAGAGTCCCTGGGTCCTGTTTCATCTGCCACTCAGAGCGATGAGCCTGAAGCCTGTGTGCTGGAGGTTTATTTAAAAAACTTAGTTTAACTTTTTAGCTCAGTTTTGGTTATTTTTAGATCAGGTGTGATGTTTAGGTGGCACATGGATGTGTATTTTTAAAGCAGTGATTTTTATGAAGATACAGGATGGGTTGATGAATGTGTATGATAAGTGACCCGCGATGTAGTCTCTGCAAGTACACTGGGATCTGAGTGACTAGGGTTAGTCAGTGATTTGATGCTGGGATCTAAGTTAGTAGTGTTAGTGAGTGATTAGACACATGGATCTGAGTAACTGGTGCTAGTGAGTGATTACATTTTCAGTTATAAATCACACAAGCATGATTAATCTTTGTTCTTGATTTGATCATTAATCTCAGAGGGAGCTGTTGGTACAGTGGTCATATGCCCTTTGACCAGGGGGCTCCCTCTGTCTGTTAAGGATGATGTTGATGGCTGTGGACTGCCTCATGGTGAAACTTAGCACTTGGAGTGGGATGTCAGTAGGTCAGTTTCTGGCAAAGGGGTGGCCCGAAAGAGCAGGAGAGCCACAGGTGCTAACACAGGCAAACCCCTTATGGTCACCTGCTTACAGCCAGGAGGCCCTGCTGTTTTCTATTCCCAGTGATATTTTCTGACTGGATGCAATGGCCAATGTAATCTAACAAGTAACTTCTCCAAAACCACACGAGTTTAATGTTCTCATCATGCGCTGATGTTTTTACCTTCCTGTTGTACGTAAGGGGTGTGTACGTATTTAGCAGCATACCACCTCCTTGCAACAATATGTAAATGGCCCTCGTAGGCAGGCACAGTGTGGGAATGGCAGGTCAGTAAGGACCACATGAAATACTGAATGGGGTCTCACAGGATTGGAACATGCGGGGGTGTCACCGGGCCACTGAGTGGACTCTGCCAGAACTTGCACAGCGCTTTTCACTGTGAGCGGCACCAGAGTGGGCGCTAGGGCTACAGATGCATGCAGTAATAGAACAGGGGGGCGGGGGACTCGAGGATTGTGACTTATGATACAATAGATCATTTCTCCTATGTGGCGTCTCAACAGAAGTGCTGCATTCCTCCCAAGTTAGAGCATTCACATCCACACCAGGAGAGGCATCTTCCATGGGCTTCTGCTCAGAATGCTAATGTGTCCTGTGTGTGTTCCTGGGCCTTCTACTGCTCAATTCACTGGTGAATTCTGACACGCCAGGATGAAGTTTTTCTAAACCAAGTCGGGTTCATAGGCCTACAAAGATTTTCAGCTGTTTTGGCGATGCATCATTTCTCTTTTTCCATCAGAGCTGCTGCACACATCTGTCTAAACAAGGATGCAGGTTATTTACTTAAAGCTCCCACCACCTGACGGCTCGGCGCTGAAGCCCTCCTGTCCCCTTGTCTTTGCTTGGTTTCATGTTATCTGCCGGTGTTTTCACACACCTGCCTGGTGAGGCTCAAATGCATCCCTGCTCAGAATGTCTGCTGGCCAGGCTCCAAGTTCAGAGAGCAGTGCGCACTCCTCATTCTGGATTTAGGGGTAGTACTCTGGCCATGAAAGCTCTAGCAAGTCGATGTTCCAGGTGCTTTCGCGCACTTCACCTGGTTCCCCCTGACTTGTATGACTCAAGACTGGACAACAGAAATTTATCTGAAGCATTATGTGTTATTTTGACTGCATGCCAGCAGGAGAAGCTGATGCAGGCTTTACTCCTAGTGGTGCAACTCGGCTATTAATCATGTGACCTCACAGTTTAACTGTTATGACATTCTGAGTGCTGGCAGCTTACGCAGTTTGGAAATTAGTAGCTTTGATCTGACCCATGGAAAATATATAGACAATGTTTATAAATACAAATGTTCTTTCCACACTATAAGTCAAATATAACTTTATTAATATGGCAGAATGTTTAAGAATTCATATAGTAAAATGTTTAATAATTTTAACATTTGATGATAAATGTCCTGTATGGTGAATTTGCTCCGGAGAAACTGAAGTTTGCTTGAGCTTGTTCAGCTGATGTCTCTGTCATTCTCTCCCTCTTTCTTACGCACACCTCCATCCACAGAGTTGACCTTGGGCCTGAGACCGACTCCTTTCAAGATCTCCTCTTCTGGAATCTCTTCCAGTTCCACCTTCAAGGTATCCTGCCCATGCAGACTTACACCGATAACTGATTGCAGGTTTACAGTTGTTGCGTTATCAGAGTGATCAGAGCGTACAGAGACATACACCTCACAGCAGCAGTACCTGCTTCCTGATAGGGATGCTGGCTATGTTTTGGGTGCCGATACTAGAGGGTGAGAGTTCTGGCAGGAGCAGGTGGCTTCTGCCCAATCAGACGTGTTAAAACACTTTTTAAATCATTTAAGTGGTAAACATACCACAGAGAAAAATATGCATCCCAAGTATGACATTGATAGTGCTCTCATTAGACAACAAGGTGTGGATCAAGAGAACAATTCAAATACTGCATCTTTAGACATAAGGTGGTTCTGTGTGTGTGAGAGAAGAAGAGGGGGTAATGTATGTATTACATTGTGGGGACCAGGTGTATATCATATTGTGAGGACCATAAAAAATTGTCATTATGAAACTCAATTTTATAAAAATCTGTGACTGCAATCAAAGAACTAAAATAGCCAAACGTCTTGTCTTGTATTTTGTGTGGTATGATTACGGTTACTGGTTAAGGTTGTCATAGTTGGGATTAGGATTTTCCCCATAAATGAATGGATGGTCCCCACAGAGATATGAATACTATCGTGTGTGTGTGTGTGTGCTTGTGTGTGTAACAGGCTCCTAGAGAGAGAGCAGGACACAGCACCATGTTTGTGAGACAGAGAATGGATAGTGGGTCCAATCTCTCCTTAAAGGGTAAAAAATGGGGAGTGTGTATGTGTGTGAGAGAGAGAGAGAGCGAGAGCAGGAGAGGTAGGCAGGAGGCGTATGGTCACACACTGTTTACCCTAGAGGTAAACCGTACTCCAGACATCATGATGACTTTTATATTGGCACACTTTAGTGGAAAGGGAAAGGTTTAGAGAGGTTTTTGCAGTTTGCAGACAGTTAAAACACTTCTGGCTATGTGATGCATTCAGTGGGCAGAGTCTCTTCCATCAGTCAGCCTCATTTTTCCATTCAGCATATCATTTTTTGTTCAGTCGCATTCCCCAGTCCCCTCTCTGTCTGTATGGAGCGTTCCCACCTAGGATTCTTTTTGTAAACTGTCTCATCTTGCACCAGCGAATGGGAAATGCAGATGAGCATCCTTGCAATCCAAATAGATGAGCGTCCTCTGCAGTTCAAACTAGCAAAGTCAGTCTGTTTTGTTGTTAGCGTAGCATATCATTTTGTCATTGGCCTTGTTCCACACTATTTATGCAACAGAAAGTCACAGTCCAGTGGGTTCTCAACCATGGCAGCAGTGTCCAAGTTCAATGAAACTGGGCCAAAAGTATAATTTCATTGCCTGAAGATATGCGGTGCCGGGTGGTGGTACCACAAGTAAAACCTAAGGAAGGACCAATGCATTTTCCCCAGATGCATCTATCTTCAATGTAAAACACTGAACAGGACCATGCATATTGAGTCAGGTGTGGGTCATAACCTAAAAGAAAACTCCGCTTTGCCTTCTTATCTGTAGAGTGCTGGAACGTGTTTTACAACTTTCTCTTTTTAGTTTGCCTGTTGCTCTTCTGGACACGGGTGCTGACTGTAATCTCATTTAGGGATTGGGGGCTTGCAGCTTAGAGAAGTGATCCCAGCGCTATAGGTATGATGATAGTGGGCCAGTGTGTAAGGCGAGGGTTTGAGGAAAGAAAGACAGGCCAGGGACTAGGGAAGGTGTAGTGTGTTCACAGGGCTGGGGATGCGGCCACTCATCCGAGCTGAACCACGACAGGACGCCACGGTAGGGAGCTCAGGACGTATGCATGAGTGGGAGCATTTGTGTTTGTTTGGGTTGCCTGTGGGCACGTTTGTCAGGCGTTTTGTTTTGTGATCAGCTCCAGGCCGACAGCAGATACAAATACAAAGAATAAGGTTATACCCAGAAAGGGGATTGGCATGTATGCAGAAGGTTATCTGGCCTATTGTGTTATATGCCGCCCTCTGGGAACCTATCAATACGCTATCAATGGGGCCATATGGGCTGGAGTGTTCTGGGAAAGGATACCAGCTTCAGTCAT
The DNA here is from genome assembly GCA_026781065.1 of Mormyrops boulengeri. Lineage (NCBI taxonomy): Eukaryota > Metazoa > Chordata > Actinopteri > Osteoglossiformes > Mormyridae > Mormyrops > Mormyrops boulengeri. Next base: position 36,932,018 of record JAODLD010000046.1, on the reverse strand, counting down.
TATTCCTCTGTTCTACTGTACTTTGCTCTTTATTTGCAGTAGTGCGGGTGTATGTCATCAGGATGGTGGAGGCTTAACTCTGGGTTTTTTATATATATATAAAATGTGTGTGTGTGTGTGTGTGTGTGTGTGTGTGTGTGGGGATTATGTTTATATTACATTGTGGGGACCAAATAAAAACCTGTTATTTTGATGTTGTGGGTACTATTTCTCAGGTCCCCTGAAAGATCTTTGAATGCAATCAAAAAAGTAAAAATGCCAAATGTCTCATGTTTTGTTTGGTAATTTATGGTTAAGGTTAGGGCTGGGTAGGGGTTAAGGTTGTCATACTGGGATTAGAGTTTTCCCCATAGAAATGAATGGAGAGTCCCCAAAAAGATATAATTACAACCGCGTGCGTGTGTGTGTATTATGCACACACACACACACACACATACAGCTCTGAAAAAAATTGAGACCACTTCATATTTTTTAAGAATCCTCATTTTTTAAAATCTTGGTTTAAACCTGGTTCTGCTGGCAGAAGGCTACCTTGCGAGGCAGGCTGCTTCCAGGCTCAAAATTTCTAAGACAAAAAGATGAAGCAGGAGATGCTGGCAATAACCAAAAACCAGCCAGATGCAGTGCAGAAGCAACTTTCTAATGCCAGAGATGACCGTCAATGTATCCAACAGTAGCTCATGAATCGGAGGATGACCTCAAGTGACCTTCAAAAAGAACTGTAAACATTAAGTGCAGGAGTGAAGTGCACTGCTAGGATAGTTTGTTTCAAGCTCCTAAAAGCAGGATTGGAATCCCATAAAGCAAGGAAGAAGCCCTTAACCAATGAGAAGCAGGGAAGAGCCAGGGTGGAGTTGTACATTTACACAGAAGCATATCCAGAAATGAAATGAAGTGAAACCAAAATGTGAATGTATGTATCTATGAATGCGTGCGTGCGTGTATATACAGATGCTCCTCTACTTACGAACGTTCAGACGAACGAAGAGGGCTGTAAGTCCAAATTGTGTTCTCTGGGCTCTCGTTTCCTGTCCGCAACGTCTGTATTTCATATACACATACATGTGTTTGCACACACGGTTTCAGTCAAAGGTTTGGACACACCTACCTACTATAAAAGGGTTTATTTGTACTATTCTCTACCTTTTACAATAATTATAAGGACATCAAAACTATTAAATAAATAACATTTTTAATTACACACTGACCAAAAGAGTATTAAACAAAAAATTGTCTTTTTGGGGGGGTGCAGCTCAGTGGGTTGGGACTCAGAAGGTTGCTGGTCCAAATCTTGTGGCCAACAGAGTGATCCCACCATTAGGCCCTTATGCCAGGCCTTTAACCCCAATGGCTTAAGGAACTGGCTGACCCTACTGTCTCCTCTATGCCAGTTTCATGAGGTGGTTGTGATTGTGAAAGTGTTTGCTGCTAAAGGGATTACCATGGGTGGAGTGGCACTGGGCTATGGGGCAGGTTTGCCCAGCCTGCTGTAATGCCTGTTCTGAGCCCAGCGGTTAACCGATGCCTTGTTTTTCTCCCCATGAAGAGAAAGGGTATTACAAGGGCAGGTCCTGTAGGTTAGACCTGAACTGTGAGTCTTACTCTGGCTTACAGTGTCTCCTGGGGAACCAGACGCTCAGCTCATTAAGGTCATTAGGTGAATGCTGAAATAGCTTCACTAAGGCGATTGAACTGGGAGTGTTTTTGAAGGGAGTTAGTGTCAGTCTCTCAGTCTCTGTACTCTTGTACAGTAGTTGATTGAGCATCATTTCTATTGGTAGGTTAAGCTGGGACCTGGAGGCTATATTATATCCTGACGTTGGTTAAACCCTTAATAATTTTGGCCACACCCAAGTAGATACTGGTCTGTATATAATAGATCTTGCAGGAGATTAACCAGTAGCAGGTACCTCAGGTGTCTCCTGGAATATTACTGCTGCAATCTTGTATTTGTTGAGCTGTTTGATTAATTATTAAATTGATACTGTTGCATTGTACACATACATCATGCCAAATAACTGGCTCTGGCTGCTACCCCTGAAAGTGACAGAAAAAAATGCCTCTTGGCTTGGATATTATTTGTAATGCCCTCTTCTGCTTTCAAAGGCAACATTTGCTCAGCTGTCAATCCCCGGCTTTCGAGGTATCCCGTTTGAGCGATGAGCAGTTATGGGGGTTACTCCACTCAGCAGCTGTCAGGCAAACTGACACGGATGACTTTCTCTCTGCTTTGCCGGCACAAGGTGAAACGATGGCGCATGACAATCGAAGGGAGCCGGAAGGACACTCATGCACACAGATATAGATTTACAAAACAAATGCGGATGGATGGCTGCTTGTGCACCTGGCGTGCAAAGCGAATCCCACGGCCACTGACGCAGGCCACTTTGAAATACAAGCTGCAGAACAACAGTGATATTGTTCACACTCCTTCTGAGAAAAGAGGAAGTCCGGGAGCGGCGCCATCACTGTCCCTGCACCCGGTGGTTTTCAGGATAAACGCAGCAGTTATGCCATGTTGTACCAGACTTTGCTGTTCCTTATGGAAACAAGGGATAACTTGAGTTTTCCCAGAATGCACTCTGGCCTCCTTGCAGTTGTAGGTGATCTGGCCTAGCATGCCACGTGACTTCAACAACAGATGTTGTTCGAAATCATGCGTGGCTGTTTGACAAGAACAATGTCTAAAAATAAACCTAGTGGCTTTCCCACTACATCCGCATACTACCCTGTGAAGGACAGGGGCTCTAAATATACGGATTTGAGGGCCTCTGCCAATTCCTTAGTCCTACCCTGTGGAATAATAGCTGTATGGGTGATTAACGGGAACGTTTTGAGTGGTTCTTCATTGTGAGAGGCAGGGCCCTTGGCTCAAGAATCCAAATTCTCTGCAGTGTGATTGGCCAGCTTGACCAAGCATCTCAAGTGGGGAGATTTGTGGTGGTTATAAAGAACGAGGTGTTTCAGAGTGCTCTGCAGGAAAATAGTGAAGGAGAGAACTTATCTTTTATTCAAAGGATTCAAGGACTGTGGGAAGAAGCTCCAACTGGTATCGTGTGTGCACAACTCAGTCCTTGAGTGTGGAGTGACCATCATGCCAGGTGTGAATGTGGACCTTCTTCAGGCCACTGAGGCTCCCATGGCCCTGGGTGGCACTGACAGCTCCTGTGCCGAGTCTGGTCTGGAGGACATGATTGGGGATCTGCTGGTGCGAGATGAAGAGGACGAGGAGGAAGATGTAGGGCTGGAGAGTGGGCTGGCAGTAGAGCTGGTAGCAGGCGGGCAGGAGGCGGATAGCGCTGTGCGCGCCATGGAGCTGACCCTACGCTGTGCTGTGGCTGAGGTGCACACCGATCTGAAGGCCTTCAGGATGCGGGTGGATGCGCGCCTGGGGGAAGTAGCAGGGCGCGTTGCACCCCTGGAGCATGCCGTGTGTGACCTGCAGGAGGAGGTGCTGCGGCTGCGTGCCCAGCAGGAGAGGCTGGCGCGGCAAGTGGAGGCTCTGTGTCAGGCACTACACTTGGTGCCAGTTGCCACGAGCCCCGTCACCCCCACAGCGCCAGCCGCACCAACCCCCCACCCACCCGCTTTTGCTACCAGGCGCTCTGTGTCCGCCCCCTCACTCAGGGGCTTCTTTCACAGCGACAGCATGGTATGTCTGGCACCCCCTTACCTAAAGCAACTTTCTGTTCATTTTCTGGAGTAAGGCAAGAAATTCACAGGACTGGGTCTCCATGTCAGCCAGTGTTTCCCCTCAGATTTTGTTTTCCTTTGCCCTTTTTCCCCCTTCGTGTCAGCCCCTGCGGAGTGTTTGTGTCCCCTCTTCCACATTGATGGGGGTGCAGGGGATTTATTTTTTGGCAGTGATGAGGATGACACCCTGTCCTGGGCAACATGTGACTGGGTTGCCCCCTGGTCAGTGAGGGAGGTGGCTCATTGGTGAGGTCTCTCCCCAGCCAGGACAGAGCAGCAGAGAGCCCTCAGACAACCTCGGATAGCTAGAAATCGGAAGGTGGCTTGATACCAGCATTTTGGAAGGGAGCAGGGAGGATGACTTGCCTTTAGTTTGATTGGACTTGATTGGAAACTGATGGAGGGACAGAGGGTTTTTCCTTAGCAGCACTATGAAATGATGCACTACTGTCAGTGTATTTCTCTTCCATTTCTGACAGGAATTGTGGTTTGTGATCTGATGTGTCCTGGACATGTCTGTGTGAAAGTTCTCTCCAGCTGAGTGGCAGTGTGTAAGGGGGTTGCCTGCTGTTCTTGTGGTTTTGTTTAATCTCTGAATCACAGTTCAGTTTCTGTCTGTTACAATAATATTCTGGGCTTCCTCTATAGATGCCCTTATCCATGATAATTTTTCAGGCGGGTACAGCACAGTGTGAGTTTCTTCCTCTAAATTGGGGTTAATAGAGGGGGGAGGGGCAGGGGCTGGATGAGTTATCTTTGCCCCCTTTTTTAGTGGTGGATAGGGTGATTGAGTGGAGACTAAGCCAGCCTTCCCTCTCCCCTGTTTCTTGTTCAGGGTTCATGTACAAGGCAGGATGTAGTGGAGTGAGGCCTCCTCACACCTCACATACCTGTTTCAGATAGTTAGAGTAAAGTCACTTTGTGTCAGATGTCAGTGGCTGTGCCCCCCCTGACACAGAGACCTGCCCCCAAAGCCAGGCGCTTTGCCTTGGCAGGCCATGAAGCCCCAAGCATTCCTGTGCGGTCAAGCGCCTCTTACTCCAGCGGCTCGCTGGTCCCCCTGGACCCACGCCATGCTCAGCCTGGGAACAGACCCACAAAATGACCCTCCATAGAAACAGAAGCGGCTACCCCAGACATAACGGCCCGTAGCTAGATGGAGGGTGGGAAGGTTGGCCTTGAGGGAGATCATGGGCGATCTACTAATTCAGAGCTCAGTCACAGTGAAAACTAAGTAAAGGATGTGCCAGACAGAGGGGGTGTTTGTAAACACAGTTATCTCTGGTCTTTAGTGACCCCTAAAATTAATTTGGTTCTGAGTAGGCTTCCCTATAAAAATACATTGAACATTGTTCATCCCCATCAGTATTCCTCTAAATTGTCGTGCCAGCAGCAGCAGCAGCACAAAAACAATTTGAGGAAAGAATCTTATAGCCTGTCTGTGAATAAACTGAGGTCCTGCGGATGTTAGCTATAAACAGTCCACTGTGGGAACTGATTGGGGGTAGCATTTAAAATGGCGCCGCAATTAGTGATAGCCCGTCCAGCAGCTCTGTGTACGTTTTTCTTTTTATCGCTTTTACTTTTTATTTTTTAGTATTTGGACATGGATCTTTTGTAAGTTTTTCTTTTTATTGCTTATTTAATAACGTGTGTGTGTGTGTGTGTGTGTGTGTATCTATCTATCATTTAAGTTTGTAGTTGTCTCTCTGCAACGTAAAATCAGATCTTGGTACTGAAATGCCAGTTGAGTGTTAGACCCAAGACCCCAGAGGAATAAAGGACAGGGGTCGGCAGAATGAGCGTGGCTGGGGGCTTCAGTGCGTCCCGTGTGAGTGCAGCCATGTGGCTGTGTGTCCCGCGGCTGTTCCCTTTGTCATTCCACCCTGGTAACTTTATCTGTGGGGTTTTTCTCTCGCTATGCCTTTGCAAGCCTTTGTTTTTGAGGACAGGCTGAAAGCTTCCTGTCTTGAATGTGTCAGGGTCGCCGAAATGGGTGCGAGTTCCTTTTCAAATCTCAAAAAATTAAAACTTCTTCGAAGTATAATTGGCATAGATGGATGTATTTTATCAAGCTCTGAAAGTTCCATTGCCATGGAGTTAACGAAACACGCTGTAAAATACCTCTTTATGACTGGTACAAGGGGGTAGGTTATACTGACTCTGGATGGGCAGTGTATATAAGATTAATTGAAGCCTGGTTCTCTGTCTGTATTCTCCCTTTGACTGCACGGGTAGCTTTGTTCAGAGAAACCCTGGCCAACGTTCTTATGACTAAACTCTGATTCTGTTGCTTCAGATGGAGAACGAGCCCGCGGTTGCCATGGAGCCTGTGTTTGTGGCCGCACCCTCGGTGCGTGCAGCCACCGAGACCTCCTCCGTACCCAATGGCTCCTCCGAGGTGCAGCCAAGGTTGAAGGAGAGTTCGGGCAAAGTCACTGCCGAGCGACTTTCTGCAATTGAGGATGAGGAGCTCCTGGACAAGATGGTAAAGTATGACCTGCTACGCTAAGCAGGCATCCTGGGGACATGGCCTGGTGTGCAGACCAGTGCTGCTCCCTTACTGCTCACACACCCTCTTCTTGCTTGTATTAGCCTGCCATGACAGACAGCAGCCTGATAATTGTTGCCTTTTTCTCTCTGATGCTGCTACCTACGGCACCTTTCGGTCAATGAGCTGTAATACTGTTTATGGCTGTTTGGACAGCCATATTGGGAAAGATGCTTTAAAAATAAACTTAATTGTACCAACGCAGTGGAACAGAAGCACACAGAGTCCTGCAAATCCAGTGAATGGCATCTTTTTTTGTTTTCCCACTGAAGTCTGGGCCACAATCAGACTTCCAAAGTAAACATACTGTCAGTTTCCATTCCTCAATTACTATGGCTGGTGTGTGTATGTGTGAATGGAGAGTCTTTACCCTTCTACTCACATATTCTCACACACACCAACAGCTGGACCAGTCAAAGGATTTTGATGAGAGGAAAATGATCCGGGCAGCCATGAGGGAACTGCGTCAGAGAAAGCGAGGTGAGACAGAACGCCAGCACTCAGAGGCACCTGCTCATAGCAGTCAGTTAAGTCTGAAGTGGTCGGTGTCTTCAAGTCATTCACAAATGTGAACAAAGGGCTGATGAATGCTCAGTCTAACCTGAGAACTTTTTCCATGATAATATTTCCTAATGGCACTCCTTGGTGACAGCTGGCTTACTTAATGAACAGATTCTTATCCATGGAGTTTGGGATAGAGATTATTTGGATTAGGGCCCCAGAGGACCAGCATCAGTGTCTCCAGTCTGTGGCACAGTTTTAGATTTTATCGTTTTTCTTGATTTTCCTGTTTCCCTGTCACCTCCTGCTGGACTTCCCTTGTGCTCGCCCTTGGTTCTTTCTCTGCCTGTTACGGTTGATCGTCGCTGTAGCCTTGTCGTTCATTTGGCTGTTATTTATTACATGCTCCTATAAGAGCAGTGATGTTTTTCTGTGTCATACCTTTTTTGTCCTTCCCTTTTGCAACTGTTTCATTCCCTCTTTATTTCCCTTTTTCAATTCTGTTCCCTGCTCCCAGAGGCCCTGCTGGGATGCACACAGAAGGAGATAGGTATGGTTTCTGTGTGTTTGGGTGGTTTGCTGGGCTGCTTCACATTCTTTAGCACTGTCCACCATGCTTGATTATCCTGAATTAGCCCAGTAACAAAATAATGACTGCACATTTCGAGGTTTGAGATATATGCACGTCACAGACTGTAGTAGCCTGATCCAGTGGCATGCAGTAGGTCACTTTTGCAGCCATGTCACTTAAACCTAAGAGCTTGCCTGGTGGACAGGGAGCTTGCTGCCCTCCGTGGACCTGATGGGTCGTCACACGTTTGTGGGAGTTTCGTGCACCGTGTACTGCGCCTTGCGTGACCCAAGCCTGTTTAAATCACAGAAGCAGCCAGTGATCTTGATCCCTACCGCCCATTTGCTGTTTGGTTATTCAGGCTTTGGTGACGCCCTGCCTTGTAATGGGGGCAGGCACCTTCCGTGACGGCATCTTTGGCAGAGAAAAGACACGGGCTTTCGGGATCAGAGCAATTGTGTAACCCTGAGACCTGCCTTGATTAATCCACTTTACCTTAATCCCAGCTACCAGGACTCTTTATGTGGAATGATGTGATTATGTGGGGAAAAATGCGTGATGATATTCAGTGGAGTATCGATTATGTTTGTTGAAGTGATCTGCAAAATCCAGTGGAATGTGCTGGAATAATACACACATTATTTGTACTTTTCCACCATGTTGTTAAAAGAATAGCATCATACTGTAGATGTGTTTGTAGTGAGCATGGCACAGTGTGGTTTTTAGAGGAACAAATACTTCTTTCTTAAACAAATTTCCTCAGCCAAATCTTTAGACCATATTCACAAGCTGGATTTACAGTGCAGCTTCTGAAAGTCAGCACTGGAAGTACTAAGCACTGTTAATCCATTGCCCCTCTGTTTGGATTTGCCCTTCTGTCCTGAACCACTGCAGACCAGCGGGAGCGGGAGAGGGAGTCCCGCCTTCAGGAGCTGCGACAGCAGCGTGAGGAGCAACCCCAGAAGGGCAGGCGCCCGGGGGGCGCCGGTGAGGTGGTGGTAAAGAAGGTGGAGAAGTCAGCTGATGGCTCCTCACTCCACCAGGTCACGAAGACTGACCGCTTTGCCCAGTCAAGTGAGTCCCAAGCTTCCCAGCATCAGAAACTGTGGCTCTCTGACAAATGTAGCGAAACAGGGTGTAACATCACCTCATTCACCGAGGAGCTTCTTCCATACAGCCTGTGGGAACTCATGAGTCCTTGTCACAGATTGTCTCCCTCTTTCTCTCTTTAGATGATGGTCGCCAATCGTCCCGCAGTACCGTCATGGAGGCTAGCTACATGCAGAAATCAGACAGTGGGTATCCCCCTCACAGAGAATTCAGACACTCAGATAATGTACCAATGAAGATGTGAAATGTTACTGAATAATGTCTTGTTTTGTAATGAGTAAATGGATATTAGCAATAAATATTTGAGTTAACTGGATTCATTTTAATCTGATTCCTCTGTCACAGAGGGATCGGTCCAGACTAAGTCCTACAGCTACGCTTCCTCTAGCTCCATGAAAGTGGGCAGGTGAGAACCCAAACAAGCTTCATTTTGTGCACTGTAATTGAAACACACACTGTATACAGCACACTCATGCTGCCTCCTCCCCTCGCTCAGTGTGTTTGACCGCGAGGACACATCCGCACAGGAGCGCAGGCAGGCGGAGCGTCGTAAGGAGCTGATGAGGGCGCAGACGCTGCCTAAGACCTCTGCCGCGCAGTCACGCCGTGCCATGATCGAAAAGCTGGAGAAGGAGAGTGGAGGGTATGAGTCTGAAAGGAGCCATACTGTATGACTCTGATGTGTCGTTATTTGAGATAAAGATCATGTCTTTGGTAATTCCACACATGTCCATGGGTGCTGGTTTGCTTGTGGTCTTATAGCTCTCTCCACACACAGGCCTGCTAACACGGCAGTGGCTCGGGTGCAGCGCTCCACCAGCTTCGGGGTCCCCAACGCCAACTCCATCAAGCAGATGCTGCTGGACTGGTGCCGGGCAAAGACCCGCTCCTATGAGGTGAGCAGGATGGAGCGTGATCTGTAGCGCTGACTTGGGAGCAGCTCATTAGCATTGAACATGCTGTGACGTGTCGAGTGCAGGTGATGCTGGGCACTTTTAACCTGAGGTCATTTTGGTGCTTCTCTGATGTCACAGATGTAACTCTACTGAATCTTATGTTCTGCCCAGCATAGATTTTAACCAGCATGCTCACATTTTATTTTATATGCGTATTTGCTTCTGCTTCTTCCAAAGAATGCTCTTTAGTATTCATATCTCTAGAATCTGTGCCATTTTGTCAGTCCATTATCTCCTCTGTTGACTGGTTGTCTCTCTCTCTCCCTCCCTGTGTTCAGCTTCTCATTCATTTTCCTCCTCTTTGTCTCCCTGCAGAATGTAGATATTCAGAACTTCTCCTCCAGCTGGAGTAATGGAATGGCCTTTTGCGCCCTGGTGCATAACTTCTTTCCCGAAGCCTTTGACTACTCCGCCCTCAGCCCCAGCAATCGCAGGCATAACTTTGAGGTGGCCTTCAGCACCGCAGAGTGAGTACAGACACCAATGTCTACAGACATTCACTCTGTCATTTATGTGGTCAATAGTTCTTTCATTTATAAATTATTCCATTCACTCATGCACCGGTAAACGGAAAGTCCATTCCCAAAGTCATTCCCCACTATGGGCAATTCAGAGATGCCAGCTAGCCAACAGAGAAAAACAGAACAAGACCTCCACACATATGCTGGGGTGTAAGGCAACAGGGATAACGGCTGCACCACCGTGCCACCCTGCGTTTCACCACAGTGTAATTCCTGGCCCTTGACCTTCTAAAGAGAATCGGCAGCAGTGTGCAGTGTAGTTGGTGCTGGTTTGTCATTATATATGAGAGGCATGTGAGAGCTCAGTTATCCTGCCACATGTTTTTTTACAGAGGATTTGTGGAGCATAATTTTCATGCAGTTCACATTTAGCATCTCAGACCTGTTTATCACTAGAAGGTTCAGATTCAAACATGACAAGCAGCCAAGGCGAGCTTCTCCCTGCTCTACCCACCACATGCATCAACCTTCGTAAACTTCATATCTCACCATTTACACAGCAGACATTTCTCTGAGGTCAGAATGTAGGCATATTCTGCTTTACAGTTTGGTAAGCAGCCTAGTGGAGGAAGAAGAGGGTCTAGCACTGACTCTAGGTGTTCTTCCCCAAGTCCTGCATTCACATACTTTCTTGGATAACCTCTGTTCTGTCTGAACTGAGCAACCTTCTGGTTATATTTAATTGCCCTCTCTCTAGTGCCAAACAATGATTCATGTCCAGTAACTGAATCTAGATCCCTGGGATATTGAGAATACTATCATACTGGAGGGTTTTTAACCTTACAGTATAGCAGCTTGAGTAGGTAAGGTCAAGTGTCCTGAAAAGCCAGCGCTAAACATCCTGGCTGTAAAAGGCACTTTATTCTATCTGCTGGACCCCCCAACCTAGCAGTCCCTACTAAAATAATCAACGACACATTAGACACATTAGAAGTGAAGTCCATTATCCTCTGTGGATCAAAGTAACCTCATCCTTTCAACTCTGTCAGGGTGGCTTATGTGTCCTGTTGCACTGCCTACTTCCCTCATTGCCCTGCTCCTTCTGCCCAGGCTTTCTCTTTGTTTATCTCGGATGACCCCCCCCCTCCCCTTGGACTCCCAGCCTGTGCTAAAATGTTACCAGCCGCGTTCTAAAGGACTCCTCCACCCACGTGACTCCATGGCCTCTTAAAGGTCGCTCAAGTGAGGCTCATTACAGCCCATCCTTCCTCCCTCCATATTTTCTGTCACCTCCAGCCTTTCTTGTTTGTTTCTTCCTGGAAGCTCTGACCATGACCTTTGACCCACCTGCAGCTGACCTGTGTACCTGCTCTTCAGCTTTGATGATGATGATGATGACACGTGGATGTCCTTACCTCTTACTTGCATGCACACTCTGCTCCATGTCTTCATATCCTCATACATTTACCTGAGACTGAACCTAGCTGCTGAGATCCATTTAAGGAAAGCTTCAGAAAACTGAACCTTCTTTGGGATACAGTTCTCAAAGGCAAATCTGTGGCTATAGCAATCCATCTCACAGACACTCAGGAATATTCTGGGCAGACAATAACCTGGGATTTACTCTGTGAATTTAAAAATGTTATTTGAATTCAACAAGTGAATATCTTACCTGCAGCATTTATGCATTGGTCTATTAGCTGTTGGCAAAAAAAAGTTGTATAGACACACTTGATATTTAGGAGTAGGATCTCTTTTGCTTTCTCTTCTTTTTCTCACGCATTCCAGCTCACCGTGAACCTCTTGGGCACTCCCAACACCCTAGACTCAGTGTGTCCTGCACAAAGACCACGTTTACACAGTCCCCCCCCCACTCCTGTGTATCGTCTTATTGTATGATACTGGTGAACCTTTGTTCTTTCTTTTTTGTTTTGTGCAGTGCAAAACAAAGCAGAGGTGTGTTTTCTAAGTCTCATGTCTCAGTGCACCCTGAAAAGAGGACAAAAAAATCTGAAATGGACGCGTTTGTGTTCCATTTGACATTTTGTTGTGCCTGTGTGTGTTCACTTAATACCGGCTTGTTCATGAAGCATGTTGGCTCATGGATGGGTCTAAGCACAGAGAATGTAATGTTTTTGTTTTTTGTGTCTCTCTCTCTCTCTTCTTTTCTACATTTGTTTTTTCATTTGGCTGCTCACTGCTGTGACCGTCTCACTCTCTCTGTCCTGTTGATATCCCTTCTTTCCTTTACCTTCTTCTATTACTATTTATACTTTTCCTGTACTATTTGCCTTCTTATTGTCTCCTACCCTTCTCCTGATCTGCTATCTGTCTACTTCTTTCCACCTTCTTCCGCCCCTTTGTCTCTTTCTCTCTCTTTCACCCAACCCAACCCCCACCCACTCGTGGCCGAGAGCAGGAAGCTGGTGGACTGCCCCCAGCTGCTGGACGTGGAGGACATGGTGCGGATGCGTGAGCCAGACTGGAAGTGCGTGTACACGTACCTCCAGGAGTTCTACAAGGGCCTGGTACAGAAAGGCCTGGTCAAAACCAAAAACTCCTAGAGTGCTGCCCCCACCCCAAGCCCTGCCCAAAATTACGCCAAATGGTGAGAGAAGGAGGGGGGAGGGGGACATTGGGGCTGGTAGTCTGGGATGACATGCATGAGAGTGAGTGGTATCATCAGGGGATTCACTTTTTTGGTGTATATATAAAAAATGCGACAGCTGAAATGATGAGTTGTTCAGATGGCAAAGCAGCAGAGCTCTGAGAGTGTATAAAGTTAGCTTTCAGCTAAGAGAGATACTGAAGCTTTAAATGTGTCTGTGCAGATCAGCTTGACGTCAGAGCCGATGACAGGAAGGAACTGTTCTGGATCTCAGTGTGCTAAAAGAGGAATTGGGGAGGACATAGGGCTAGAAAAATCCAGGCTGCTGAACCTGGAATATTTTCAGTTAAAATACCTAGCTGTAGAAATGGACAAAAGAATAAAAATTTGAAATTAGTCGCTTTCAGGACAGGAATTCCGCTGTGAAGCAACACTGAACTGCAATCAGTGGTTTATGGGCACGGTGCCAGTGTCTGTGGGGCACACTGTTCTGCATGGTGCAGACATTGTGCCGGACTCCGCCGCCCCAAACATGGCCAGACAGCAAGAAGCGATGCCTTTGAAGGGCTCTGTTCTCAGCCATTCAGCCTTACAGGGCAAGAAAAAGTGCTGCTCCCCAGTTTCCTGTTGAAACAGGATGTGCTGTTAACGTATATTGATCTGAATTGTCCCCTTTTTGTTTACTTTGAAATGTTATCAAGGCTTCTTGTGTTTGTCTTCTGGGCGAACAGCTGGAACAGCAGATAGCAAAGTCCCAAGGAGATTAAACAGATTAATTTTCTCAAATGCGACCAACTCACGTCAAAGAACTTCAAAGTCAAAATGTTACTTTTTGCATTCAGAGGAAAAATTGTTTCCTTGCTGCATTTTCTTGAATACGTGTTATAATCACAAATGTTCCCTAGTACTTTTCTTTTTTATGCTATTTCCTGGCCTTCTGTAATATTTTTAGGCTGATTAAAACTGCAGGCTGACATCTAGTGGTCACTTATATAGATCACGCTTCAGGCAAGTTAACTTAGGTCACAGATTTTTATAAAGTCCCATAACAGTGATAATGTATGTACACAGCTAGTGGCTAATGGCTTCTTTCAAACATTGACTGTTTTATTGAATAGAATGTTTGAAAACCGCTCCTGCAGTGTATATGAGCGGAAATATTCGGGCAGTGTGTATGAGAGGTAGGTAGACAAGCATGTTTGACGCGTGTTATACTCAGAGAAAGCATTTTTACTGTTGTTTTTATATCGTTACACTGATTCTTCCTTTCCTCCCCCACTGCCCAGGGCCTTTGCTAACTGTATGCCCCTGCTGGAGGTGGAGGATATGATGATAATGGGAAACAAACCAGATCCCAAGTGTGTCTTCACCTACGTGCAGTCGCTGGTCAACCACCTGCGCAGAATTGAGATGACCCAACGGGCCTACTCTGATCTCTGACTCCTTGCCTTGCCCTCCGCTTTCTATGGCAAGGAAACAGTGAAAGTTCCTCTGCAGATGACCCCGTTACCCCTCCGCACCCGCAGCCTGATCCTGGCTGACACACCTGGCTGACTGTGTCCTCTGTCCCCCTTTTCGCCACCTGCTGCACGATCTGCAAATCTGACTGAGCATAGAAGACGACTTATAAATACTGAGAAACTGCTCCTCTGTGTAGTGTAATTAGCCGTGGCACGGGAAGGGGGGGGGGGGGGGTCACAGGGCCATTTCAGTTGTCTGAGCTGGTTTCCAACCCATTTGGTGTGTCCTGTTCTCACTTCCAGAGAGGGGGGTACAAGTGGGAGTTCACACACCTGTCAAATAACATGACAAAAAGCACAGCATGCAACCACAGCAGATTTGGTAACACAAGTTTCACACCTGTATTTATCTGAGCAACTTGTAAGCTTTAGGAATTTTGCATTATTGAATGCATAAGTTACACAACTGACCATCGACATAAGACAAAACTTTTATATTCTCCTGTTATTTGCTGAAACCAAGTGTTTTATATAAAATATGAGTTTTTAAGATCCTCTTGGATTTGAGGTTAGACCTAATGCTAATGATCATGAGATCTGAGTTTTATATACTATAAATGTCCAATTTGGTACTCTTTCTTTTATATACATTATAAAACCAGCATGCTTTTTACCACACACATTTACTTGAATTGTTTTCTTTTGCAAGATGATATAATTTTATTATTTCTATTTAAATTGATTTAAATTTATAAGCACTGGTATGGAGAGAGATTTTATCTTGACTGGTTCTTATATAGCTGTTTTGGCACTAGTACATATCAGTTGCCTTTTGCAGAGCTTTTAACCCTGACCATAGTGTAGCTTTAGTGTATGATTTTATCTGAATAGACCTGTTCTTAATGGAGAACACAGGGTAGATATCTACGTTTTTAGGCTGTGTTTCTCTGTTAACATTGTGTCCATCCAAAATATTTGAAAGGCAAACGTTACACTGTGTTTGTAAATTCCAGAACATCTATCAGAGGGACCAGGAAGGACCAGTAAAATACCAGAGAAATTCCAGTAAGCAGCAACTAGGAGGAAAAATTAAGTTGCTTTCAATAAAAAAAAGTGCTGGTTAAAAGTTGAAAACTTGTGTCACATATGGAAGATTCTGGAAGGTTTTGTTTTGCAGAGCAGCAGTTTGGGTAGAAGCAGTCCTGCCTTATAAGATCTGGGTTCCACGTGCATCCCCATCCACTATAACAGCTTCTTAGCCCCCCCCCCAAAAAGCCTAGTCTGGGTCCACAGAGAGAGGGTCCCTGTCCAGACCACTTTCATCAGCCAACATCACCTATGGCCAGCTGCACACCCACATGTAATCTTTTGTATGATTCTATAGACATGACATGCAGCTACCTCTATCTCCCTCTCCTGGCCATGCTTGGTTGTATCCTGTATATTTTGTCTTGCTATGTTAAAATTTAATCTTGTATTAATGACTAGCTGACACTATCCTTTTAGAGTATTTTATGTCTTAAATTATGTATGGTTTATTAGGTTTTTTTTGATGGATGAGAAAATGTTTATCTCTACAGCCTTTAGCTCACAAAAGACTGGATTTATCTTAAGTACAACATTAATAACAGTGGTGCCATTTCCACTTCAGCAGACTGCTCCCTATGTCTGTGTGAACTAAAAATAGGCTCTCAGGGAACAAGCTATTCATCTTTTTGCTTTCCACCATCCTGTTTGGGGCACCTTGCACCACTATATTAAGCTTTTTATGATGGGCTTCAGTTCCGCCAGAGAGAAGGATGATGATATTTTTGCTTGGCTAAAAAAGAAACTTTTAAAATTGGTTCGATTGGCCTGAATTATGAGCAAGGCTGTAGAGCGGTTAGTGTTTTTTGACTGGAACTTTCTGATGTTCCTCCACTGCGGCTGACACACAAAGCAAAGCTGCAGCAGGGTGGCCCTGCTCAAGTTCACCCTCTGCAACCAGGCAGCCATGCAGATGGATTCAGCAGCCCGAGGAGCTCCCATAAGCTAACACACCCTCCAGCTACCAGCCGAAGCACATTATGGTATCCAGTCTGTACCTCACATGTTAATGTGAATTAACTATTAAACCATGTAAAAAAAAAAGGAAGTGAATGCTGATCATTGGTTATTTTTCTTTTCCATTTTTATTACTATGACCTAGCTGAAATACGATCTTGAAAATAAGAGTGCAGGACAAGTGTCAGAGCTTGAGCTGATGTACTAAACTCATGTAATGCTAGGACACAATGTGGAGTTTTGGTGATTTTATTGAGACACACCTCTGCTTGTCTCACTCAGATGAGTCTGGTTTCTGCCCACCAAAACACGCATCATCAGCTCCTGGCCAATCATGTTGATTTGCGGCCCAGGGCATCATTCTGTTCTCTGGAAGGCAGAGGGCGACAGAATCACATGAGCAACAAGCAACATCCTTTTGCGTGCACTGAAAACATTTAAGTTTGAACATAGGTGTGTGAGAAGGTTCAGGGGTCTCACAGACCCCTCAGATTTGGGCTACAAGTCTGAATGGCCAGATTCAGGAGCCGAAGTCTCAGGGGGGATCTTTGCATCCGGAGATGTGGCGTGGGAGGACTGAACATGAGATTCCCGCTTCTCTCGCCAGGGGCTGTCCTTCGCCGGGGAGAACTGGAACTCCTCAGGAACAGGGTCGTCCGGCTGGGCCTTCCTGTAGAATCCCAGCGACCCCAAAAGCTCGTTGATTTCAGAGCGAGTCATATCTGACAGAGGGATCCGCTTTGGGTGGGAAATGTGAGAGACATGAACATGATGCAACCATCTGCAACCCTTTTCAAGTTGTAGGAAATATACAGTTGTAGAGCACATGCTCGTTTTAGGATTCTGAACGCATACATATATCTTCTGAAAGATAATTCGTTATTGTAACAAGATGAGACCACCATTTGATCTTCAGCTGAAGCAACGAAATTGGATCCTGAACCTAAGCTGACATGGGAATGTGACCTGGTCTTCATGTTGATTTGCTAGTCATTAGGTTTTGGTACCAGAACATCATAGAATGTGAAATTCTTACATCCAGTTCTTCATAGTAATGGCTGAGCAGAACGAGCTCAGGATCAGCCCCTGGAATGTGCTTCATCACCAAGTTGTGGCTGGATCAGAAGTCAAGGGAACAACCATAATAAAACCGCGGTAAATCTTTACTGTAATACCACCACAAAAACTAACTTTGCATTCACATCTGACCTAGCATAGGTTACATTTGGACTTCCCTATTCAAACTCAATCATCCAGCATTTAAAGATTCTGTAAAATAGATGGGTTACAAGGCCATAATTGCAGGAAATACAGGTAGTGTCCTGATATTTTACTAGTGGATCATGAACATTCTGAACATACTTTATTTGAGCATTTGTGACATTGTTTAAATCCAAGAGACCAGAAATGCATACTATCTTGTGTTCTTGGAGATATAGTTTCATAGTCACATCAGAAAACTATTAAAAAAATACATATTTATACGCCCTGCAAGCCATTATCATCTTATTTGGTTTGACTAGCTAATAGCACACAGCAGCCGCTTTTGAACAAACGCCTGTCACTTTCCTGCAGTATATGCTTCCTCCTCCAGTCTTTCCTGCAGCTCTCCATTTCTATAACATAGTCCCTCCTTTAAAGTCACTATTATACCTCTCAGATTATCTGGTCCGCTTCCCATTTTTCTATACAAACTTTCCCATGCTGGGAAGTTAATTAATCCACGAACTGCACACGTGTGGACTTAGAATTTGATATACCTGCAGCACTTATTTACTGCAGCATTTAACATTTTATCCTGTATCATGCAAGCATTAGATTGCTTTTAGGTTATAGAACTTCCCCTTTTACTGAAAAACTACAAGTTTATTTTATTAATGTAATATATCTCTTCCACTCTAAACATATCTATTGTCTGTACGTTAAATTATTGAATATATCATTTTCTTCAAGTTATGCACTATTTATACAGCTGGAAATTTCCTGAATCATTTTTGCATCAAGCACCTTAATGAAGACTATAAAACTTCATCCCTCAAAACAGCCCAGACTGCAGTCAGACAGTTACTATGTGCAGTTTCTATTGGATAAGGCACCCAGGGCAGCCCAGCTCTCACATGTTAGTTAGGCAGTGAGATTTTGCCATAACCCAGTTTATATGGCATATGGAAGGGAAATTCCACTAATCTCTTTACATTTTAAATAACCACTCTTCAAGTCCATCAGAGTAATTACTCCATGGGTCTACACAATATGATGTACATTTGTAGAGACCTCTATCAAGCTCTTAGGAGTGAACGTGTACTGCCGTCCTGGCAGGAAGGATACTAAAGAGGGATGTCTTGAGTCACAAAGGCTTTGACCTACAGGAGGAGAAATCAGAATAAAACTCAAAATTATGACTGCATTTTCCATGACTGCAAAGTCCATTCAATTTAGTAGAGCAAGACCACAAACATAGACAAAACCCTTTTCAGGATAAACGGATGCCAAGGATGGATGGATGGATGGATGGATGAGAACAATGGAAGGTTTACATATCAAAAACACTTTACATAAGAAATTTACAAATGAGAGGCCATTCGGCCCATCAAGCTCGTTTGGGGAGAACCTAACTAATAGCTCAGAGTTGTTAAAATCTTATCTAGCTCTGATTTAAAGGAACCCAGGGTTTTAGCTTGCGCTACTTGAATAGAAAGACTATTCCATACTGTATGCAGTATGCAAATCTTTATGCAGGGAAGATGTCAAACAGGTGACAATGGGGACTCTTAAGCTCAAATTTCTCATTACATATAAAAAGTATGCAAGTATTCATTATATCCTTATGTATTTGCAGCTCTGAGAAACACTACAGCACCGAGTGAGCAGATGAATAGATTACCTCCCTCAGCCGGTTGAGCTGTCACCCTCCACAGGTCTGAAGAGAAAATATGAACATTTTATTTGTAGCAAGCATTCACCTTTCTCACTGCCACCAAATGTGGGACCCAGTACTTGAAATTAATGTTTTGATTATATATATATATATATATATATACATATATACACACACAGTACTGTGCAAAAGTCTTAAGCAGCCACAGTAAGTGGTATTTAAATGATCTTCATGCTGGTGTAAAACTATGCTATTATGGCTGTTAAAGTGTGTTAGCTTAGCCATTTCAAAACCTCTGCTAAAATTACCCCAGTATTTGCAGCCACCATTCAATACACCTATGTATTTTTTTAACTTGACCACTAGCACACCTCGTATAGCTAATCAATATTTCACTGACTTTTTTTTTTTTTACTAATTTAATTAATTGATTAAGTGAGCTGGCGGTGAAATTTAATAAATATATGGAACGGCTGAGGTGCCCCTGAGGAGAGGTTTGGGATCTGGAGCGATGTTCATCTAGCCATCCGACTAGATATCAGTAACCTTTTGGAGATCGTGTTACTCTTAATTTGTATATGTTCTAATGTTAAATTGTGTTTTTTGTTCTGTGCAAATGTGCACGTACTGCCCAGATAAATAGCTTTAAACATTTCTTTCGACTGCCTAAGACTTTTGCACAGTACTGTATATATATAGACGTAACTGTAAGAATGTTGTCTCTGGCGTGTTTTCATTGGCCCTTAATAGCTGTACATCCCAGAATGAAACGAACAACTGTGGACTCACTCAAAGGAAGAATAGGTGCGCATTACTTCTGCTATGTTACTTAATTGGACTCAAATTTCACGTTCTCTGCTACAGATGTCCGTCAGAATCAACAGAGAATAAAGAGACAGGCACGCAATCCCATACAAATACTGATCTCTGCTCTTTGAATGTAGTGCCAAATGCATATATGAGAATTTAATTCCGATTACCATGCAATTCAAATAGTCGAAACGAATTGTGCGTATTCAAGAATATCGTTTTTAGTTAATAATGGAATCCAGACTAGGGATGCATTTCACGATTTTGTGCAAAACATACAGCAGGCCTACAAATAACCACGCTTGTTTTATTATGCCATTAAAAATGCCATCATATTATGATTAGCCGACAGCAAATGGTGCAGGTAAAAAGGAGAGAGTAAATGAGTTTTCTTTTGCTTTCAGGGCATTATATTCGGGAAGGAGATGGTGGTTTGATTTACCGGGTATCTTTCTGAGTGACGCCGCAACAGAAACCAGGGGCGCCTCTGCCCAGTTCTGGAAACTAAGCAATACTTCTATCATCATGTTTCAGTAAAAGTGAGTCTTTCGTATTAATGAGAATAATATCAATATAACACAAGCTTTCCGGTCAGGACATCTATCGTAATTAGATAAGAACTGCTCAAGTAAAGATGAACCCTATGGACAAGACAGATTTCGAGGGTACAGATCTTACCTCCACCTTCGCTTTTGCCAGACCTTCCAGCTTCTTGTGATCTACCTCGTAGGCAGACAAACAGTGCAGAAGGCCGGCTAAAACGAGCAGCCGCATTTTCTAAAAACGCACAAGATATCCGAGACGCAACAGTTCTGCACCGTCACTCACGCAGAAGATGCTATGGTGCAAAAAATACTTCTTAGCAAAATTATGTGCAATGATGTGCAGGCATGTGTCACGTCCGGAATCGCTGCCACGTCAAACACCCCCTCCTCCTCCGACTATGACGAGGGAGGGGGTAAAAGTGAAACATGAGCAGGGATTGAATTATAAAAAAAACGATTTCGACTAAGACTGAATACAAAGCTGTAAATAAACATATTGTTATAGCCATGTTTCCAATTTAAATATTATAAAAAGATATTAATATTGCAAAATAAGCCTAATCAGCATTTTGTGATGCATCACCTGACGATGTGAGTCAGGAAGGGAAACAAGCGAACTCGCTTTCACACTGGGGGGCGCTGTTTCCCTAGTGGAGATACTGGCGGAATTTTTTTTTAATCTCTTTATCAACATTAGGAAGACATCTAACTTCCCTTCACAAGTTACTGAAATATATGTAAAATATTTTATGTCATTATTACTATTACTAATATTACTGTTATTATGGTATTATTACTTTTCCGGGACAACACTGAAAGAAAACTACTGAAGAAAAATGATTTAAACAGCGAGATACATATTAAACATTATATTTAGAATTTCCTTTATAATTACATAGCACATTCTTCTTCATTTTTTAGTAAAATCTTCTATTTGAAAACAATATTACCTGGAAGCAAACACTGTTACCCATTACAAGACTGCACTTGAAATCTATACTCTGAACAGAACTGGCCAGTAGATATACTGATTTGGCTTTGAATTTAATTGTGCTGTAGCACAAGCTGTACCAGACAATACAGAAACCTACAATACCAACCGATAAGGAGATATGCTGGTTTCGGCTAAGATTTCCACAGGGAGCATTTGGTTCTGACACATTAAAGTGTGGCCCATAGAAATTACCTGAATTATACATAATGACATTAGGATTAGTTAGTTTTCTTGATTGTGACATCAAAGGTCACCAGAAAAAAATATATTGGTAGCATTATCTCTCAATGTGTAATGAGTAGGTGCTCATTTTGAGGGGAAGGTTGTAAAGATACCATGGAAACAAGCCATGATAAAACCATGGAAACAGCATGGAAGCACATATTCAGCCTAGACACACCTCTGGGAAAAGCATGTGTGCTGTCAAGAAGCATAACTACTGCCATGCAGATATACCTTGATGCTCCTTAATAAAAATCTCGGTGATTTGTGGAACCATGGTGAGACAGCATCATACCATCAAGCCCTCCAGTCACCCAAGAGGAGCTTTATCTTCTCTTTTCAATGCCGTCACATTTTAAGAGACTGTTCCACTCCCAGCACGGTACTGGAAGATTCCTTCCTGAAGGCCCTGGAAATTGGAGAATCAGACACTGTCTCTTTAAATGACACACTTCAGTAAACTACCGGAGCAGTACTGACCTGTAATAAGTCCCGTTCAATGTCTGTTTAGTACACTCAAGAACCTGCAGCATGCCTACAGGAGCTATAAAACCTTACCTAATCCTGTGTGACCATTGCCCTTTTTGTTATATAACAGCCTACAGAAACTAACACCAGAAATACCAAGAAATTGCATAAGAAATCAGAAAGTATGCCTGACATCATCAAAGGATCACACAGCATTATTCTCTTGATAATAAATCACGACGCACAGAGATCTCGACTATATGGCACTCTGCGTGCAGGTGACTTTTAGCATCTGGCAACAGGGCAAAGAACGAGTTATTTCCGTCTTCGTTTATGAGGTCATTTGATAATTACTTAAAGCACCGCATATACTATATATTGTAGCCTACAAGCACGCAAATATCATTCTCTTAACAGACCCTTTTGCTCAAACACATGTAAATCAGTTAAGGCGTCTGCGGCTATATTCTTATAATTATCTTTTTTTTTAAATGAGACTGGTCCCCATTCGTCATTGAATAACCTTCATGGACGGTGACGTTTTCCTGCTTTCATCCGGCTTGGGTGGCGCTCGCCGAGGACAGTTCAGGAAACGAGGCGCTGCGCGGCGCTGCTCGCCGGTGCCAGTGCATCGGTAACCCGGCTCGGTCGCAGGGTCTGGACTAAAAACCATGCTGACCACCGCGTTTTTAGTCGAAATACCAGCTCCCCCGAATAAGCTCGGGTTATGAGCGCTAGATCAGTGGGATTCAGGCAGGTATAAAAAGACACGCGTATTTATTATTATAAATACAATGTGCTGGACCCTGGTGGCCGGCGGTCCCTCCTCCTGGCGACACACCTGCCCGTCCGCTGCGAGTGTCAAGCACGGAGAAATGCCGATGCCTGTCTGTCAGTAACAGCAGGCCCGTCTGACTACTGTATTTAGTTCATCTTTACTGAATTTGCAGAAAAACTCCGGGTAAGATCAAACTAAAGAGGCGGATATTCCTGATCTTGCTGGAGGGAAACGGCAGGTTGGCTGTCAAGATTAATGTTAAAGAGGAGTTGAAGCTTTACATCTCGTAATTTCGACTGCTTTAAGACGCTACAGCATCATCCATCCAATTTGGAAAGGTAAGTAGCTGGTTAGGTGCCATGATGAACATGTTACGGGACGCAACGCCCATTGGGAATATGCATGCATATTTTATGTAATGCGTTATCGTTTCCTTCTGAATATATCTGATAATTTTGTGATCGACTTGTCTTCTGTGATCGTCGTATTTTCTTCCCTGCAATAATGTACATTTTTCAGAGCACTTTTCAGAACATTTTTCAGAACATTTTTAAATCGCAAATGGATTTTACTTAGATTCCCTATAGTGGTCAATCCGGCGTGTTTTCCGGTTATAGGTACTCGAGCAGAACACATGCCTGTGGCAGTAAATTATTACGCGTCCATTTACCCGCTCGCTAAGGGTGCACCTACAGTAAATATATTAAAAGCCGAGCACAAACAGCTGCGTTCACATTTTCTCTAATTTTACGTATATTGGTACTCACTGAATATGTTGTTGCAGTTTATAGAGGGCGTAATTTGCAAAATCGACGTGTGGCAGTATTTGTCATTGTAACTGTATTATGTTACATTTCTCTGTAACCGTGTTGTGTCCATCCAATTATAATTTCATTCCTGAATCCTGCTGTTGGTAATTTTCTGCGTGGTCTAGTTTATTTCTGCATTACACCTACCGGAGGAAGTCTGTCAAGAGTAAGTGTGTCTAGTAACAGTGAAACATGCATAAAACAACTTTCTTCCGAATTGAGCGCTATCAAAAAAGAGATGGGGTTTTTAAAGGGATTTTTACAATAAAATACCGTAAATGATTATTTAAGGGATATACAATTAAGATGAAGTCTTAATCCATGGTGGTCAAGTATGTTTTCAAACTTTAGTTGTAAAGATGGATCTATCGCAGGGGTGCCGCATTAGCGTTATATTAAGAAGAGATTATGTCGCCAAAACACATCCAGATTTCGGTAGCAGTGCAGCATCAGAGCGCTGCGGAAAAGGCGTAAGTTGAACTAGTCATCTGCTAGTCCTGTCGTGATCCCGTGCCTGGGTCTGCCGAGGCAGCCGCCTCGCCGCTTTGCTAGACGCTTTTTTTGCTGGTTTTCCTTACATGGCTTACTAAACTACGATGGAATTCTGTTGAAGGGAAAGTATCATGGTGACCATCTCTTGGTTCCAAGATGGGATTCGGGGCTTTGCTGCTCCACTTCATCATGAAGACCAGCGTGGCATCTGGTCAGTGTTTATATGATGATATTTAAGCCTACATTTTGGTTATGTGGACCAGCTCTATGGATGACAACATGTAATCAGAGAGCATATGTATGTTAGAGTGCAGTCTGTAAACGGAGTCTATTACTTCCATTCTTTTTCCTCTGTCATTGCATGACTTAAGCTGATAAACTGATTTTCAGTTGTACACATACATTTTTTTTTTGCAAACATCAGTTTATACCTTATTTTACCAAAGGCCCAGGGTATATTTTAAGAAAAAAGGAACGGCACCTTCACACTAATCAACAGTGTATCTGTAAAATTGATGGTCTTGGTTCTCACAGGCTTCTACCTGGTGCTCCACTTTCCTTCTGCAGTCCAGAAACATGGAATCGGTGTCTCTAATTATGTGTGTGTGTCCTTATGATGGACTTCTCAGTGGACAGATCAGACAACCCGGTGATGTTTTCATGGATCTGACAGAGAAGATCGCTGAGGAGATCCATAGAAAAGTGAAATGAGGGGATTAAAAACAATCGGGTGAATGTGTCTTTGGATGAAAGCATCTGCTAGAGACGGGTAGCAGCATAGCGTGGACGCCTGCTCTCTGTGAAACACCCACTCCACAGGGACACCTTCGAGAGGGTAGGGTCAGCCGGTCCCTGGAGCAATTGGGAGTTAAGGGCCTTGCTCAGAGGCTCAAATGTGAAATCACTCTGTTGCCTAAGGGATTTGAACCAGCAACCTTTTGATCACACATAGAGTCTAATCCACAGAGCATCACACAACCCCATGCTACATAGTTGGCCCTAGGTTTGTGAAAATAACATGGCTCAGGGGGGGAAAGGCAAGGCGGGCTGTCCTTCTGATGAATTTCACATTTGGGACCCCCAGGCATCATCTCACACCCAAAGATAGAACCCCCCCCCACACACACACATACACACACACCTTCTCAGTGACCTTGGCTTTCATCCATATTATCAATGGGCAAATGTGTCTCTGGCAAGATTCGCCCGTGTTTATGGCAAAAATATTTTGATTGAGGAAAAATATATATATATAGGCTATATTTTTAAATACCTTGTCTGTGGTAAAAATGCATTTTGATCAGAATGTCTGTCAGAATTCACCTTAGTTTTGCCCCCTGGTTTTATGTACCTCTTTCTTTTATACTGATGCCCACATAACTGCGCAGGTTTTACCAGTGTGGCTGTCACAGGATGGGTTCACACACAAACACACAGTAACCCATGAACTCTGACTGAAAGAGATTGCTTTACCCATCATGCATGGCTGAGATAAGGTCCTTCTGATGGGCCAGTGTGGGAGCTGGCCTGCAGGAGGCTGAAATAATGCGAACGACAGGCAGTCGATTTTAGCTGTCATTAAGGGTGCACCGGCAGGGAGGAGAACCATTCTGGAGACTGCCTTCTGCGATGCTCATGCATGACTAGGGGAGTCAGATGACTGGCCAGGTGCTTTGGGGGGGCAGCCATGCTGGATAATAAGGTCAAGGACAGTTGGGGGGAGGTGAAGAAGGGATGTGGCTCTCTTGCATTAAGCAGGTAGGAGCCCAGCTATGTTCTAGCTGCAGCTGTCATTGAACCCAAAAGAGATGCACAAAACCTGCAGCACCCAATAGAACTTCAGGATGATTTGTTATGTGTAATGAGCACATCGCTCAGTGGAATGTGCACCTGAGAATTGCAATGCAAATGCAATATGAGACTAAGAATTCATATGTAGGGTAGCTGCATATAGGTTGCTGATACAGTGCAGTTTTAGTGCAAATGTTCCATGATGCCAGAAAACTGAGAGTGTGAGGTACTCAGGTATTTTTTATTGTGTTGAGGCTGATTGAGTCCTTGACTACGGAATACATCCTCTGGGACGGGATACACTGACTACTCCCCATGACTACCCATGATGAATCCAGACAGAACGTTCTATTTTGTGCGCCCCTAGTAATTGTGGCGGACCTGACAGTGTTTGATGGGAAGTCCTAGCCCCCTAAGCGAGTAGATGTAATGGAGATAGGGTCTTGGCTTGTTGTATGTGTGACCACATGAAGTTCTTAATAATGTGAATTCAGTGGAACCTGAAGCTGCTGACTCTGCTGTCGCTGTAAACGCTGTAAATGTGGGTACCGTCACCAGCTACTTTCCCACAGCCCAGGATGCCTTCTCCTCTTTTGCTGACGTTGAGGGTGATGTTGGAATCTGGATGGATCCTCCTTCCTCTCTCTGGAGGCCAACTCATGGTCATGGCTGTGGAAGCCAAACTCTGAGGAGCCCTCACTCACTTTGCTTGGTGCAGTTGGTGTCATCCTGAGTCAAAGAGTCGCAGCTGGGCGGGAGCAGGACGGCAGGCTGAGAATACGGAGCCATAAAGCTCTAGTGTCGGGAATCGGCATGAAGGAGATGCTGTTACCCAGTCACACACCCCACTGTCAGCCCGTCCAAATATCCTGGGTCCAGTTACGTGGCATCATGGACTGGTCCAGGTAGCCTACTATGACTGGCTTGATGGGGATAGATGGTCTTAATTGTTGATCAGTAAAAAGTTAATTTTGTTACTTTAAAGATCACAAAAAATTATTGATCAAAGGTTAAAATATAAATTATGGATTGCAGTCATTTTCATCTTTGGCTGTTCATGAGGTTCATGATCTTGTCGGACAGTCACCTTTATGGATGAAGTGATCCAGCTGTAGGTAGCTGTGTGGGCACCACTGGTTAAGCCCTGGTTTCTGGTGATTAGTTGGAGAGTTCCAGCTGGATGAGGACTGGGAGTGGAGGTCTGCCCAGATTCGGGGCTGTTTGTTCTGCTTCTTCTGATCAGTACAGTCCCATTCTTCCCTGTCCAGCGCATTGTGCAGATCCACGTCCAGCCATGCTGGGTCGTCTCATATTCTCAACGCCGACCTTTTGGAGACCCAGCGAGAGGTAAAGCTGCTGCCGCCTGAGGTTTATTGAAATCCCATCTCGCACATTCTCGGTCTGCTTTGGAGGAAATGCTTCTTTCTATGCTTACAAGGGGCTGAGTTTTACCGAAGCACACTTCTGTGGGGCGCTGTGACTATTTGGGATAAATTGGCCCTTCTTAAGAATGAAGTCCCTGTGTTTTTTGGGGGGTGGGTTTCCCAGGAACATCAAAAAATAGAAAAATGGCATCTGTCGCTATCATTACCCATCAGCGAATCAATTCAGAAAGTTGACATTTCCCACTAATCTGCTTTTTTGCATAATTTATTGCTCTTCTCTTTCATACCGAATTTAATCTGCATGCATTAATTTTAAATTCACCCCCTTATCTTCATGGCTTCCGTTTCAGGTACACATGTAAGCACTCAGCATTATGCGTTTGTTTTAGGTTAACACACATCTGGGGGGGGGAGAGACATGTCAGGAGGCTAATTTACGATGGTTTCCATTGGCTGGATTGAGTCCGTTTATGACTGAATTTGCAGCTGCCCTTAATGACCTTTTTAACGGTGCTGCTCAGTGCTGTTTGTTTTTTTACTCTTTCACCATTTCTTTTTCTCTTCCTCTTTTATTTACTTTTCTCTTTATTTTTTTTCTTCCTGATCTACCTCTGGCTGCCTCTGATATCTCTGGCCCTGCACCAGTGTCACTGTCAGGTTCTCAGGGAGGCAGGGGTGGTATAGCGGGAGGGAAGTGGCGTTACTTCAGTGGGGTGGGGGCTGGGTAATGGAGCCTCGTTGTGTTCGATCTCGCAGCCCCTCCCTCATCCGCCCTGCGGTTCATTCAGTGCCTTTTCCTACCATCACACACTGTCTAATTGCCGGGGGGTTAATTAAAGTCTTTGCGAGGCTGGCGTCAGAGCGTAATTACAGCTGATTCAGACCCTCTCAGCATCTGTTTTCAGCATAGCCTGCTGCTGTCGCCTCCCCAGAATGTGATTAAAGACATGCTGCGGCTTATAAAGCAGAAGAGTAGCAAAGAAGATCCTGCTTCTCCTCTCACCATCATAAGCTATAATGGTTTTGGTCTTGATTGTGTTTATGCATTTTATTGAATTGGCTGAAGGAATGCATTCAAAATATTTCAAACCACTTATGCAAAATATAATGGTCTTGCCGGTTATTATAGCGATATAACTAGCAAACTAACTAGCAAGCTCACCTCTGTTTCACAAGAAAAGTAGGGAAATATCAAAACTACTGTAAATAGCTGTAATGTAAACAATGGGATGCAACCAGGGGTATTACTTCTGCTTTGTTTCACTCGTTCTTTTGTGCCCCCTAATCAAATGGCACCCTGGGCGATCACCTATGTCGCCTGTAGCGCCGGCCGGCCCTCAAAAGGAAACATTATTCCCTTCTCTGCCTGACTGGTCAGTGCTGAATGGTTACAGCTGACATAGTAGTTCTTAAAATTCACCAGCAGAAGGGCCTGATAAATGCTGCTTTTCCATGCGCTAAATATAACCCGACTTAATGGGTCCCTATCTGAGCTGCCTATGTGAGGTGCGAGTGCCACAGCAGTGCTGTACCTCAGCAAACAGGCACGCGGTACCAGGGTGGCTCTCTGCTCTTTTGTGTTGTCTAATTTAGCCTCTTTTCTGCAGCGTTTTGTAAGCCTCACAAAGGAAAGAAGCAGCTAGCTGATTTGACTAGTGTGGTTTTCATTCCTGTTCTTCCTGTTTTATTTCCTTATTTGCTTCATTTTGTTTAGTAATCATTCTTTGTGGTCAGCCTGAGGTGTCGAAGCCGGTCAGTGTTGATCTACTGACTATTCAGTGTGTGAATGTGGCTCTTCATTCTCTAACCTGTGTATTTGTGGGGCTTCAAAGCAAAGCTCTTGATCAGTGTCACCCGCTGCCCCCCCCCCAGAGTGTGCAGTTCCCTTTCACCCCTTCCTGTCTTCACTGCGCCATTAAACTTTCCTGCCCAACAGTTCTTAATCAGAGCGTGGAGTGTGATTAGTTTAGCAAGTTAATTATATTGTTATCACAGGTATCTGGACTGGATCTGGCAACCCTGGCAGGGGCACCGCTAGAGATTTTGGCCCCCATGAAAGCATATCACACTGGGTCCCCATCCCAGTGGCTGGAGAAATGGGATGCCCCTGTTTCTGTGTTGCTTTGGAAACGTCT
Organism: Mormyrops boulengeri; assembly: GCA_026781065.1. NCBI lineage: Eukaryota > Metazoa > Chordata > Actinopteri > Osteoglossiformes > Mormyridae > Mormyrops > Mormyrops boulengeri. The sequence goes on along the minus strand of JAODLD010000046.1, from coordinate 36,902,757 downwards.
GTGCTCATGCTCATGCATCTTGTCTCCTGAGCTTTTCCTGTCCTCCACGCTTTTCCTCCACAGTTTGATGCCTTTAAAAATAACCCAGAGTAGCGGGTGTCAGGTCACGATTCTGCCGGAATCCCAAAAGTGTGCGAGAGGCGTGCAGAAACAACAGCTGTACTGTGCCGGCGGTCATTTAGCATTTAGCATCTGATTAGCATCCATCAAAAGTCTCATATTCATGGCAAAAGAATTTCTAATATTTTTAATCTCTGATATCAGTCTGCTGATTGACAGGCGGATCCTAGTTAAATTAAAAAAATCAGGCGGATCCTAGTTAAATTAAAAAAATCACTGCCTACCATGCAAGGCTTATGAAAAAATGGTTAACTGGTTAATGGTTAAATGGTAACACTGTGAATCCCATAAAAAGCCATTGATGAATACCTTGATGTTTGACTTAGGGTCTGTAGTTGTCTTTTTGCATATTTTTTGCACAGTTACAGGGCGGAGTTCATTTGCATAATACATTTTACAGGGTGCTGTTCATTTACATAATACTCATTTATTTTTGATTACTTAGAAGTCATTTTTATCCAGACTGAGTTGTGTGTATAAAACTGCATGATTGATGATGTAATAAGAGAATTACTCGGAGTTTGTTGGCGTGAGGAGATCCGTGGCCTGTACTACAAAGCGGAGTTACTGGCTTATCGGGGTAACTTGTCGGATTTAAGGTAGTCTGGGCAAAATGTAAGTGAACAAATATGAAGTCCATTTAAACGGTGGTACCTTAAATCCGACAAATTACCCCAATAAGCCAGTAACCCGGCTTCGTAGTACAGGCCACTGGGCCTTCGCTGCCTCGCCCAGTTCAGCTCCTGCTCTGCCAGTGCGCATGGCCTCAGAGTGGCGATCGCTCCAGAGCCTCAGGACATGGTGTAGAAGGGCACCACTCGTCTCCTCGCAGGATAGGTGGCTCTCGTAGTTCCCGTCGGTCAGTGTTCAGTCTGCTGATTGACAGGCAAACGCAGGCTGAGTCAGCTGTCAGGGATGGGGGTGGTTGTGATGCTTCACTGGACAGGACATGCAGGTTAGGGTTAGGATTGGGAACCAGAACCTGCACCTGGTTGGTTTTTGTTGGTTTGATGAAAGGTTTGAAGTAGGCTTGGGTAGTATTATGGTATGCCGTGGTGTGAGAAGTGACCTGGAACCCCTGATAATGTAGATGATGATGAAGAAGGAGGATAAGATGAAACCCCCTTCAGGCTCCTGCTACCATTGGTCAACAAGGGCAGACTGAGGTAGGGGTTTGTGTCCCGTGAAGGATGGTCACCCACTGAGCATAAGAGCGCTGTCTTCTGCTGTGTTGTCAGGGACATGGATGTAGGACAACCGACCCGAAGAGACGCTGAGTCGTTTGGTCAGGCCGGATCAGAGCCACCCAGGACTCCCACCACTCCTACAGCTCAGGGCGGCCCACCGATGTCCTCGACCCCGAGGGCTCCCGGGAGGCCGCGGCAGCCGGACCGGCCTGCTGTATGTCAGGCGACCCCTGTGTTGTCTAGGCCTCGGCCGGGAGATGCGGGGAGGACAGAACCTGACACACCCAGAGCTCCTCAGGTTCAGTCAAGGGCACCAGTCACCACCACCCAGTCTGGGAAGCCTGTACCACAGGGCTTGGGCTCACTGGGCCCCCCAGGCCCCCCAGGCCCACAACAGAACAGCTCAGGCTCTCGGAGCCCTATCCCTACAAGGGCGGCTCCAGTACCCCAGCCACTGCCATCATTGCCCGAAGACATCCAATTCACCGCCCATCAGCAGAGGGCGCTGCCCGTGGCAGGAACCACAGACATGCAAGCGCACGCATTGGAGGACTTCAGGTTAGCCCCCCCCCCCAATATCGTCCTACATCCCTCACAAGGACGTCTGCAGCAGATATAATTAAGAACAAGGGTGCTGGATCAAAACCAAGGCATCCTAAGTCTTAGTGATGTGGCTGAAACGTGCTCCCCAGCATGCCCTTGGTTATACTCTGAGTCACGCTGCAGGGTGATATAATCTGTCATTTCCATTGGTAACCCATCCTGCAGCCCAGTAACAATGGTGTGAGAAACATTCAGACACTTCTTCTGAGAATATTACTGGATAAGCAGTTATTTAAGATTTGTGGATGGATGGATGGATTGATGGTTGATTACTTTTGATTATTTATCTCTTTGGAGCTGTACTTTAGTGTGTATGTGTGCATGCAGGCAGGTCACATGACCTGCACTTGTGGTGGACTGTCCTGGATCACCACAACCCTGTATGGATAGGCAGTTAAGACTAACATAAAATAAAACTTAAATCTGTTATCTGTAAGGCCAGTGTGTAATTCCTTACTAAAAACTGTATTGAGATCATCATAATTTGTGCTGGAATAGTTTGCATTTACAGGCCCTTCGGCGAGATACGTAAAGCCCCTTGACAGCTCCTGCTTTTCTCTGATAGGGTGCATTTAGTCACATGGAACGTGGGCTCGGCTGTGCCACCTGATGACCTCACTTCCTTGCTGGGGCTGAATGTGGGAGACGGAAACACTGACATGTACATTATTGGGTGAGTCCATCCGGGTTCTGCTGTGTGCTGATGTCAGCACGTTTAAATGTGGGTTCGTGGGTAAGGTACAGGACACCGTTATGAGCCCCTGAGGCTACAGCCTGAAGCCTACACAGCGTCCCAGTATATAACAGCTGAAGCACAAGCCCCTGTTTCAGGAAGTGTGCCACATCTGTACAGTGTTGTCAGATAAATCCGTCCCAGAGCTCTTCAGCTCCATTGGTCAGACCTTCCTCGAGCACCACACAGTCGTATGCAAGACCAGCAGCTACCAGGACGCCCACAGTCAGGGACTCGGCACATGTCCAATCAAATTAGGAGTGTGAGGTCACATGTTCTGCACCTGACAACCAGCTGCTGGCCACAGACTTTCTGCCCCAGGGCTCCGTTCCACATGTAGAGTGGCATCTTAGATGTGAAGGAGACTAATGAAACTGGGGCAGATAAGAAAAGACTGCAGTTATACCAAAGGCAGGAATTTGTATTTCATTATCTCAGGCAAGTAATAAACTGGAACAGTTGTCACAGTCCATTTGCCCGGCCATTCCAGCTTTCCCTCGCTTTCTCTCCCCCGTCCTCTCTGCCTTTTTCATACCCTCACTTCGTTTCATCTCTTCTCCCTGGGGGCCCCCTGTAATTGCCTGTATTAATACCCTCTGTCTCTCTCCCTCACTCTTTTTCTCCATGCCTCCTCCCACCCCGCTTCCGGGAGTCTCTGAAATGACCTTGAGGGTCTGCACACCAATCCCGTCCCCATTCTCTGTCTCAGGCTACAGGAAGTGAACTCCATGATTAACAAGAGGCTGAAGGACGTGCTGTTCACTGACCAGTGGAGCGAGGTTTTTATGGACACCCTAAGCCCCTTCGGATACGTGCTGGTCAGTAATGCCCCCCCCTCCCCACCCTATGCATAATTACCCAGTCACACTTTGCATCTCAAGGTCACCTGGCTTACATGGTTAGATCAATAGGCAGCTCACCTTCTCAGTCCCAAAACACCAGAACCAACATTATGTCTCAGTAGGTTATGTGCTGCTCTGGGAAAAAATAAGAGGCCACAGCAAAATTTTCAGTTTCACAGAAACTGTCAGATAAGTTGACGGTCATCCTAGGCATTAGAAAGTTGCTACTGCCCTCTGCCTGGCTGGTTTTTGGTCATTTCTAGTGTCTCCTGCTTCACCTTGTTCTTGTGTACTGCTGTCTGAGAAACTCTGAGCCTGGAAGCAGCCTGCCTCGCAGTGTAACCTTCTGCCGGAAAGATCGGGATTAAACCAGGATTTAAAAATGCAGATTTTTAAAAAATATGCAGTGGTCTCTTCATTTTTTCCAGAACTGTGTGTGTGTGTGTGCGTGTGTGTGTGTGTGTGTATTTCTTACATCACGTTAGTTTAATACTCTCTTTTCTTATTTGACTTTTCTCCCCCAGCAGTGGCTTTGATATGTTACTCTAGCACGGACCTGTATAAGTAAGATAGCGCTTAAACAGTGAGCTGTAACTGATAACTCACTGGAGCTGGAGGGGCTGGTGATGTGGCTGGGGGTGGGTTGCTATTGACCCCGGGGCTGATCTGACTCTGTTCTGAGAACTGTGTTACAGTTTTGGCTACTTTTTGACAGATTATTGTAATAAAATGCAAACCAACAATAAGTTATTAATAATTCACCCAGAAATTAAATGGATTTAAAATTACTGCAGAAAGCGGGCGCTTTCCTTAAAGCCTGATTTTCTGTTTGCCTTTGCCTTGGTTTCCGTCCCCGGTAACTGTTTTCGCTGCTGCCCTGATGTTTTCATACTGCTGTTTCAATCCTGCTCCCTAAGGGGGTGCCATTCCCCAAGTCACCATATAGGGTACTCAAAAGAATCCTCTGAAATAAACTGGGAATTTTCCAACGACCGAATTTGTGGCCCCTAACCTAGTACTACTTAACACCTCAGTGCAAAAGGTCAGTTTTAAGTAGATTCTGAAAATGAGTCTTTGTGTCATGTGTTGTAATGTATTACATACAGTATGTATGATCATTAGTGTTTAACATGTCTTGTGTAGAGGGCAACTAACTGCTTTTAAAGCTACACAGGAGGACCCCTGGGTGAGGTTCAAGTGACGCGGTCCCAGACAGGCAGGCTCATCAGACCCGGCTGTGACCTGGCCACAGCTGTTTGTTTGGTCCCGCAGATACTGCGGGCTGCGGGCTGTAGTTAATGTGTTCCTCTGCCCTTCTCCCTATCCTAATTGCATCTCTAATCCCAGAATGCACTGTGGTCACCCTCATCTGCATCCGCATTCAGTAAACACGGGGCTTTTTTCCACTCTGCACTCCATTTTATGGTTCAGTGGGATAGACTGTGTAAGCAGGCAGTTCAAATGGCCGCTTTGGGGGAGAAGCTTCCATGAAGCCGGAGAAGAGCGGAGAAAAGGGGTCACATTTGGGAAGACTGTGACTGTGTCTGTAATCGCAAGGGACACGGGGCTGTGGGGGAAATATCTGTCTGACGATCAAGCTTGCTTAATTCAGAACGAGGTGGTATATGGTTGCCAGATATTCTGCATTGGTACCCCCCTCTGGGGTGAGCGTTTGCACAACACTGTGTCAAGACGTGTTAGTATCATATCTCAGTTGCCATGTGCCCGTGTTCAGAAGTAACAACAGTATGTGTTCTTGTGTTTCATCAGCAGGTGGAGCTTGTGTTTGAAGGCCCCCTGTCTGGGGGGGGGGGTTGTTTTGTGAGTTGCTATTAGCTTCTGTTGGAGTCAAATTTGCGAGCTCGCAAGCATTTGATAAAGGACATGCTTTGAAGGAGAAAGAGGAGGAAATAAGGAAGCAAAAGGAGTAGCTACAACTGGAAGCGGAAATAGCAGCATCGGTGGGTAAAGTGAAGGTTTTGAAGGCTCAAAGGGTGGCGACACCAAGCGTTGTGTCTGATGGCATGGAGTCATATTTTAATAAAAGGGATAAAATGTACAGGGTAAAGCCTGTTTATGGAAAGACCAGTATACTTAATAGGAATGCAGCCCCTTTTGAACCCATGCGATATGTAGGACTTGGTAAGTTAACTACAGTAAACATTTCTGACTACGATGGCCAGGGAGTTAGGCCAGAGGAGAGCCGATGTATTGTACAGGAACCCATTGCGCAAAGGATGTGCCAAAATGATTTCAATTCAGCAGTTACTTGCGTTAATTATGCTCCTTTGCTGTTCATAATGGAGAAACAAAATGTAATTACATCTGTGCTGGTACAGCAGCAGCATCGTTCGTCTCTTCCAAGGAGAGACCTTCAAGTGTCTGATGGAGATCTTCTTCAATATCATGCCTTTCTGAGAGCTTTCAAGCAGAGCATTGAAGATAGAACAGACGACCCAAGTGATTGTTTACATTTCCTGGAACAGTACACTCGGGGGCAATCAAGAGAGCTTGTTGTCAACAAATGGCACCAGAGAGAGAATATCCAAAGGCAAAGGCCTTGTTGGAGGAACATTTTGGTGATGAGCAGAAGATAGCTTTGGCCTATTTGCAAAAGGCTCTCTTATGGCCACCAGTTAAGTCAGATGATGTAAAGGCATTACAGGCTTATAGCCTCTTTTTGAGAGGATGCAGTAACGCTATGGAAGACGTTCAGTTTATGTCTGAGTTGGATACACCAGGTAACATGCTAATGGTTATAAAGAAGTTTCCTTATGAATTACGAGACAAATAGAGGACAACAGTATGTGGGATTCAGGAAAGAAACCATCGGATAGTAGTGTTTGCTGATATAATTTTGTTGAATGACAAGTAAAAATAAGGACTCATCCTATCTTTGGAGACATTCAAGGAGCCGGCTCTTATAACGAAAAGATTAAGCCCAAGCTTCAATGTTATGCTCAGACTAAGGGAAGTAGCTTTGCTACTGAAGTGGATACTTTGGACGGAAGTACTCAAAAGGAGTTTGAAGGAAAGCAGGAGCCTGTACTAAATAATAAAGGTTGTCTGTATTGTAAGAGTGAACATGCACTGCGGTCATGTTCCTTATTAGAAAGGAGAACACATAATGACAAAATTGCCTTTTTGAAAGAAAATGGAGTTTGTTTTGGCTGTTTGTGCCGAGGGCACATCAGTAAAGTTTGTCAGCGGCGTTTATCTTGTGAAGTGTGTGGTTTAAGCCACCCAACTGTGCTTCATATCCAGCAGAAGGAAAGGAGTGTGGAAGAGCAAGCTGAAGTTGGTTCCAGCATTGCGGCTGGGAGTGCCCTTGTAATGGTGCAAATAAGTGGTCTTACTGGGGTCGGAGCCCAAGATTGTAAGCTTTCCATTGTTCCTGTAAAGGTGAAATCTAAAAAGGGTTGGCAGATCGTAGAAACTTATGCTTTCCTTGATCAAGGTAGTTCAGCGTCATACTGTTCAGAGAGCCTGATGAGGAAATCAAATCTTACAGGGAGAGGAACATGAATTTTAATGCGTACTGTGGGCCGAGGAAATATTGTTCAGTGTGGTGTTGTGCCAGATTTGGAAGTGGCTGGTTTGGAAGGAGACCAGTACTATGATTTTCTTGATCTTTTTACGCAAAGGCAGATGCCCGTAAATAAGTGCAGCATACCACAACAACAAGATCTTTCGAGATGGCCTCATCTGTATGCTGTCAGGATACACAACTGCCAATTCCAAAACAGATTCTGATACAAGGCTCTTTTTACTTTGATATACTTTATATATTATTTTTTAAGCTAGTAAATACAGATGGAAAAAATGTATGCCAAAGAGTATTTAATTAGGCTACTACAAACATACATACAAACTACAAACGTACTGTTGCACCTCGTTTGTACATCTTGTTTTAAGTGTTTTTGAGGCACTTTTAGTTCAATATGAATATCTTCAGAGCAAGTATACACAAGTGGCGAATGCTTGAAATGCAACGCAATTACACTTTGTTGCGATGGCCGCCCATCTTGTATCACAAGCTGCAGCAAGTTCGCAAAACAGTCCAAGTTAGCGACTCATAAATCATCCATTGCTTTTTTGTCTCGCACAGTCGCGTGCCCTTTGTTAAGTGGGATTGTCCATTAAACACTATTCCCACCTCTCAAAGCTTCATTTTACAAAGATTGCAAATCGCTGTGCTACTGGTTTCTGTTAAAAGCATAAAATACTCCCAGATTGACACGTCTTATCTTACGCTCCTCGTACTGTGAAGGGTATGCGCATGACGTCACAGCAAGCGGAAGTCGCTGCACTCACACCCACTGAGTAGCAAAAAAGCGTTAGTGTTCGACTTGAATGCTGCAAAAAAACACATGTAAAATGGGAAAGAGCTGTCGTGCGATTGATTGTGCAAATAGATTTAATATGAAATAGGAGAATCTTTTTAGAGATTGCCAAAAACTAAATAAGAAAGTATAAGACGTAGATCGGTCATGCATGGCCGATATCTGATCCGTCAAATAGGTCTGGATCAGAATATCGGATCGGTGCATTTCTAATTCCAAGTATGAATGGAGGTCCATATGCGGTTAAGACTGCACTACGATGGACAGTGAATGGGCCAATAGGTGGAGATGCTGGTAATGGAGAAATGACACAACTTGAAGTCACTGTCAACAGGATTTCAGTTATGAAGCTAGACGAGCTATGGAAACGACAGTTTGAAATGGACTTTCCTGAGTGTAAACAGGATGAACAACTGGGACTGTCAAGGAAAGATCATCAGTTCATGAGTATGGTTCAGAAATCCGCAAAGTTATTGAATGGTCATTATTGTATTGACTTGCCCTAAAGGAAAACTGGAGTGGATATGCCTAACAACTGTGCGTTAGCGCAGCAATGTGCTATTAATTTGAAACATAGATTTCAGAAGAATGCTTCATTTCATTCTGACTATATTGCCTCTATGAATGACATTATTGATAATGGTTATGCTGAAAGAGTTCCTGTGGAAGACTTACAGGGTGACCAAGGTAAAATATGGTATATTCCACACCATGGAGTTTACCATTCGACGAAGAAAAAGATAAGGGTTGTATTTGACTGTGCAGTCTCATTCAAGGGAACCTCACTTAATGCCAAGTTGTTGCAAGGACCTGACCTCACAAGTTTTCAGGTTGGTGTTAATAGATTCAGAAAAGAACCAGTTGTCTTGACAGCGGATGTTGAAACCATGTTTCATCAGGTACGGGTACCAACTGAAGAGTACCGGATGGTCGTCCATCTCTTTGGGGCAACATCATCCCCAAGCTGTGCCAACTTTGCTTACTAAAGAACTGTTTATTATCCTCTGCGCATTTCCGCAGGGCAAACAGTGAATACAGTTCTGCATAACTTTTATGTGGATGATTGTCTTGTTTCAGTTCCTTCGGAGGCCGAAGCTATAGCTCTTTACGGTGAACTTAGAGCTATTTGTTCCAAAGGGGGCTTTCATCTGAAGAAGTGGGTCAGCGATAGTCGAATTGTGCTCACTGCAATACCTGAGGAAGATGGAGGTTAAAGAACTGAATCTGGATTATGATGCTCTGCCTGTTGTTAGGGTATTGGGCATTCAGTGGTGTATTCAATAAGATGAGTTTAAGTTCAAAGTAATGCTCCGCCAGCAACCTTTAACCAGTAGAGGGATTTTGTCCACAGTCAGTTCCGTTTATGATCCACTGGGAATTCTAGTTCCAGTTATTTTGAAGGCCAAGATGGTCATACAAGAACTGTGTCGGAATGGCTTAGGTTGGGATGATGTTATACCAGCTCCTGTGGCTGAAGAGTGGATGAAATGGGTGCAAGATCTCCTTTTGTTGGAGAATTTTGGAGTTAGAAGATGTTTTAAGCCTGCAAACTTTGGGCAGTTAACCTTTGCTCAGTTGCACCACTTTGCAGATGCAAGTGAATTTGGCTATGGAACAGTTACTTATCTGCTTACAGCTGCAGTAGTAGCAGCACGTATGGATAGATTGTGGAGAAAGGAGTTGCAGATGGATCTGGTTGAATCAGTGTTTTGGACTGATAGCACTCCAGTGCTTAAGTACACTAAGAATGAGACTTCCAGGTTTTGAACCTTTGTGGCTAACAGAGTTTCAGAGATTCTCAAAGTTTCTAGTCCAGATCAGTGGCAGTATGTCCCCACTTCAAATAATCCTGCTGATATCACTTCAAGGGGAACTGGAGTGGAATCTTTTCTTAAAGAGTTTACTTGGATTAGCGGGCCACCATTTCTGATGTATGGCCAGAAGTTCCTAAAGATTGGGGAATGTTGTCAGGTGAGACAGATACTGAAATTAGAAAATGCGTTTTAGCCAACATGACTCATGTGGAACTACATGTGAATACAGTGAGACATTTGATAAATCCTTCCACATCTTGGACCCGGTTGATAAGGGTCATAGGTCGGATCCTGAGGTTTAAAGATTTATTGTCGAGGCTCTGTCGAAAAAGAAAAGAGGTTGAAGTCAAATCTTCTTATCCGGGGTCAGACAAAGGAGAACAAATGAGGGTCCTAGAGAGTGAAACGAAGAGGATCAAGAAGTCCCTTCAGGTCTCACTCTCTCTGGATGAGTTCAGAGAAGCTGATCTTCAAATGATCAAGTTTTGTCAGAGGAAAGGTTTCCCTGATGAACTCTCTAGACTTGAGAAGGGAGACAATGTAAAAGAGACAAGCCGCATCTGCAAACTTAGTCCAATTCTCGATGAGGGGGTCTTGAGAGTGGGTGGGCGGCTTAATAAATTATTGCTGTGTGATGAAGCAAAATATCCCATCATTCTGCCAAAAGAGTGTCATGTTGTTAAACTTATTCTATTGCAGATACATAAGGAGACGGGTCATGGTGGAAGAAATTATATGTTATCCCGATTGCATGAGAAATATTGGGTTCTTGGCGTGGGGGTTATCATAAGAAAGATTATTTCTAAATGTATTGTCTACCGACGAATGCATGGAGTACCCGGAAGTCAGCAGATGGCTTGTTTGCCATACCACAGAATAACTCCAGACAACCCTCCTTTCACTTTTGTTGAAGTGGACTGTTTTGGTCCTTTTGAGATAAAGGGAGGGAGAATACTAGTGAAAGGGTATGGAGTTATATTTACATGCCTGACAGTGAGAGCGGTACACCTAGAGGTAGCTACATCTCTAGAAACTGATTCCTTTATTAATGCTTTACGATGTTTTATATCTAGGCGAGGACAAGTTAAGGAATTATATTTGGATAATGGAGCAAATATTGTTGGTGCTTATCGCGAACTGAAAGGGTGTATTGAAGTGTGGAATCAGGATCAGATACATGATGAACTCTTGCAGAAAGGCATTAAGTGGATGTTCAATCCGCCAGGTGGATCTCATCATGGGGGAGCTTGGGAGAGATTAATTCGCTCTGTGAGGAAAATTTTCAATTCCACGTTCAAGGTACAACACTTGGATGAAGATGGTCTTTATACGTTTTTTTGTGAAGTGGAAGTGATCCTTAATAATAGACCTCCCACTATGGCATCTACAGATCTAAATGATCTTGAAGCTTTAACTCCTAATCACTTATTGCTTCTTAAGTCTCATCCAACGTTGCCACCAGAAAGATGTCATTTTGCAAACATGACATGTACTCTCATCGGAGGTGGAGGCAAGTTCAATATATGTCAGATTTATTCTGGAAGAGATGGGTTAAGGAGTATCTGCCACAGCTTCAGGCACGTCAGAAATGGCCAAATGCCCTGCGAAATTTTCTTCCAGGGGATATTGTGTTGATTGTTGATGATTCGGCACCTCAGAATTCTTGGATCATGGGAAGAACCGTGGAGGTTGTTGCGGACAACAAAGGCTTTGTGAGATGAGTTAAGATTAAGACTCCGACTCGCTGTTTAGACAGGCCTGTCACAAAGATTTGCCTTATTCAAGAAGTTGAGGAGGCTTGACTTACTTCTGACTTGACTGACTATTATTTACAAGGATGATGGAAAGAGTGGTGGTAAAGATCACTCTCATCCTAGGCTACGTGCTAGTAACCTCTGGCCTAGTGAAGAGTATGCAACTAAGCACATTAAATTTGGATTGTCAATGTTTGTTCATAATTATTACCTACAATAATAATTAGGGGCCGGGATGTTGGTAATATTTATGTTGTGCTTGTTTTCACTGTTTTACGGTGAGGGTGTGTGCATCACATGGTGTTAGGCGCGCTGGATTGTGATTTCACCTGAGCACTCGCTAATGGGGTTAGAGAGGGGGTGAATAGGGAGTCACAATTTCTGTTGACCGCTTACATCGGTTTACACTTGTAATTCTATGTCCTGTGCCTTGTTTTATTGTTTTCATGTTTGCGAATAATGAAATAAATAGTCTGTATTACCTTGTCAAGACCTTCTTTCCAGAAGAATAGAAGGCGAGTCGGACAGAGCTCCCTACTTTAGCCTCTCGGTGTTGCCTTATGGAAATCGCCGAAACAGCTTCCATTACCTTTTCAGCAGCCATGGTGTGCATGAGATGCTCAGGAAAAACCCACACAGCTGAGGAACTTCAAACATAGGCAACTATTTCAATATGGTTTGCATATTATCTCTGCAGAAAGAGAGAGAAAGAGACTGTGTTTCAGGAAAAGGTACAAACGCAGTAGTCAAACACAGGAGTCAGACGCAGTAGAGGAGGGAATGGATGCACTGTTTCGGGGGAAACCTGTTACGGATCTCAGTTTCATGACCTGTAAACAAAACAACTGGCCGGGTGGGGGGGGGGGGGCGGCCCCCCGGGGGGGGGGGGGGGGGGGGGGGCGGGGGGGGGGGGGGGGGGGGGGGGGGGG
>JAODLD010000046.1:36867819-36880921 GCA_026781065.1 Mormyrops boulengeri | reverse complement strand
CAACCAAAATAACAATGATAGCAATAAAACAAAACAAAAAAAAAAAACATCCAGCCAGTGGTAGTTCTGTGGGCTGAAAACAGGGGTTGCAGGATGAAGTTTGGTTTCAGGGGGTGGGGTGGGGTGGGGGGGGGTGTGAAGGGTAGGGGATGCAGAGCTATATGAAGTGGGTAAGATGTGTTGCGACACACTATAGGAATTCTAGCTCACGTTGGGCAATGTTACGGTAACAGCCTCCTGAAGTGGGTGGGTGTGACTATTTTAAAGGAAATCTGCTGACTCATGTTTTCTCCTCTGTCCTGGGCCTGTTGCTGCATAATCCCTCTGTTCAAGAAGCACCTCTTTCCTTTGTTTTGGGGATTATTTCGAGTCTTATCTACTGTGGAAAGTCATGTGAAACAATAACCTGGGTAATTCATAAAGATGCCACAAGATACAAGTACAAGGTACCATGATTAAATAAATCTCGCACTAATACGATGACAAAGATACGGAGCCCCTGAAGTCCAACAGAGTGGTTTTTTAAATCGTATGTGCATAAGTTAGTTATTTTTTGTGCACAAGTTATTTGGAAGGAACAGGTTAGCTGCGTATAGCTGTTATGTTGTACGAGGTTTATTTCAGCATGGCGCACTACGTTTGCTAGACCTGGCATTAGGGTACAATAAGATACAATAGCCTTGATATTGATATCACTGGAAGGAGTAAATGCAACGCTGCTGCGCACTCATTAAGGCTGAGTTACACAGTCCGTGTGAATGGTCACAACAGAGGTGAAGCCCCATGAACAATACTTTTTTCTTTCATTATCGGTAGTTATAGTAAAACAGGTATAAATAGGTACAATAAATACAATAAATAGGTCTCAGTAATGAAAAAATGTTGGGGGAACTCGGTGAGGCGAACAAATCAACAAACCGAGTAAAGTGGCAAACATAATATGTCTTGACGCAACCAAACCAAACATCAGTGTCAACAATATTAAAGATGCACAAATTATAGCCTGCATGTAATAATCTGGAACCAAATTATACAAGTTATTATATATGATGAATTATTCGAATATGATTCACAAATTGACGGAATATAGTGTAGTGCATACTAATCTGTCAAGACAGATTATGTTTGCCACTCAGTTTGCTGATTTGTTCGCCTTACCAAGTTCCACTAACATTTTTTTTTATTTACTGAACCTGTTTATCATAGTGTATTATTATGATTACCGATAATGACCGAAAAAAAGTATTGTTCATGTCGCTTCACCTCTATCGCGACCATACACACAGACTGTCTAATTCAGCCTTGATGCCAAAGAAACAGAGTTTGCAGTATTTTTAAAAATGGAAAATGAGTTCATGATGTTGCTTGTTGATTGTAAATTAATGCCTCTCCGGTTTGAAGTACTATAGAGTGATTTTTAATCGTGTGCGCGCAAGTTAGTTGTTTTATAAGAAAATAACACACGACTTAAAAAAAATCACTGTATGGGACTTCGGGGGGCTCCGTACAAAGATATCCTGCACCACTCTGTTTTACTTCAGCCCCTCCTGCCTATATGTGTGCTCAGTGCATTCAAACACCCACCAGGCACAATAGCAAATTAATGAAAAATCTTCCCCTGCTCAGGCACACGGGCAATGAAATGCCAGGTTCTCATGCTCCTCAGAAATCCAAAGACATGCAAGGAGATGATGATATTACCCAGGTAAAAGGGAGATTGATTTTGGTAAAAAGTAATTCTTTGTGTAAGGGTCTGGACAGTTCAGGAACCTGGAGCATAGAAGGAGAACTGGTAGATCAATCAATTAATCAGTGTGCCTCTCAGCACGTCCGGGAAACTGCACCTTGTACCGGCACCGCATTCCACGTCAGATAGCCTCCAGCACCATCTCTGTAAATATCAGCATAGGTGATAAAAGCTAGAAAGGCCCTTCTGTTTGCAGTGACCTGTCTGGGCCTGAATGCACGTCGCTGAAGGTGTCCTGATGCAGTGCTCACCACCAAGAATATGAGGTTTCAACATGTGCCAAACACGTGCGCTTCGTGCTCGTATTCAGAGGTGTCATAAAATGGGGATAGATAGTACGATTTGGAACAGAACTGGATAGGACTGGATCGGTGGCCTAATATCTCTAGTAGCACCCCTGCTTGCATTAACAAAGACACAAAAACACAGCACCTAGCCCGAGCCCATCTGCCTGACAAGACTTTTGATCAGTTGTATATTTTAGTCTGTTTTGAGCAATATCAGTGATATTTCATAGAGTTTTTATTTTAATAGTGATTATTGCTCTATAATTTAAAGCATCGAATGAAACCATAAACTGAAATCGTAAACTGTGAGTGCATCAGGCAATGTGGCACCGAGGAGGTCCCAGTCATTCTGAAGGCATGGTGCTGATAATGTAAGAAACAGGAGACTTCCTCTCACCTCCATGTGCCTCCAATGGAGACATTAAAAATACATTAGTCCCCACCTGGTTGCACACTCTGCTAAAAACTTGACAGTATTAGCTTGCATGAAGCGCACGCCCTTTATTCATGTGCCCAGAAATGTAATCTACCTGAGCAGCTGACAGGCTTCCACGGTGATTTATCTTAAGTGCGCCAGTATGGCAAGGTCAGGGGAAACAGGCTGCTAGGACCATTGGCAAACCGCGCCTTACAAGGGACAGGGTGTCACACGGGCGAATTGTGGCGCAGCTCATTGTTGGAATACTGCTCTTGTTTGGGATTTGTTATCAGCTGACTGTGCGCCAAATGTCAAGTCACTGCTCCCTGACGCAATACCAAGCAGGTATTGCAGGATTAGAAGTGGCTCTACAGCAATTCAACATTCTTTTACTCCTAAAGGTGCATGAACAGCAGTGCATCCTGCACACCTGAAAGGGCTGTATTATCGAATATGGGCATATGCTTCAGATAGGATGTTTGCTTTGAAACTTGAAATCGGTTGTTGTAATGTTGTTGCTTTCTTGAAGTCATGGTGACGATGCACGATTCCACACCGAAATGAGATCTAAGATCTAGCGTATTTACTGATTTGACATTTCACAATTATTTGCCATTGTACTTAACTCATATTACGATAATTTTACTATTTTAAAACAGAATACAAGGGGTCATTCTGTAGCCATGTGACATTCAGACTCTTGCATATGTGAGGGATTCGGCACAGAGATGGCAAGGCGTGCCGAGAGAACGAGAGAATCCACCATTTTTGTGTGATTAACTGCTGATGTTTTTAGGGTAGTTTGACAGAAGAAAGTGGAATTGTAGGGGATCGTATTTGTTATTTTCCATATGCGGTCAACAGGATATCTAAGGGGTCAGCTTTGGGTCAAATCTTAGTGCTTTTCCTGAACTCCCTGTGTATCTTGCAGGGTCAGTTTAAACCAGAACGACCTGACTCTTGGCTCAAATTAAACTTGGTCTGGCACACCCAAGATTTGATACCAATCATTACAGAAATGCAGGAGAGGTGGCTGAAATGAAATAAATGTAATTTTCACTGCAAACTTGACAGGACACCCAGTGAACTTATATGAGGGTTATAGGCTCTATTAATATGCATTTAACAAAAGAATGGCAACACTCAAGCAGTAAGCCTTGCCTCTGCTCTCACCCTCTTCCTGAGATCATTAAGTCTTTGTTGTATTGCAAACCCCACCCCCAACCTTAACCCTGGGCCTATAATCCCAACTCCGATTGCATGACCTTCTCTGAGACTTATGGAGGGGGTGGGTAGATTATGTCTTATTATCACAATAGCGTACTGCTGCTCCTCATATATTGTGTTTTTCTTGATTTCTTCCCAACCCTCCATCCATCTGTGATCAGTTACTCATCCAGGCCACTTCACTGAACACAGGCAGTACAGCTTCGCCTGCACTTAAAAAAGATAAATTGTGTTTCAGTCACAAATTCTGCTGTTGGTCCGGAGGTCTCATGAAGAAGGTGCCATCACAGTGACTTCTATACACCATCACAAATGCTAATTTAAATCCCCTTAAGACTTCATCTTGCTAAAAGCCTGTGTTGTCAAAAACAACGTTATTTCCCTTTCTGCTTACATTGAGCTTCATTTGTTGTAGACTTACAGGTTACCTTTACTTTACTGAGGTTCTTACCACCCTCCCTCTCTTACCACACCCTGAAGGGAATCCCCAGTCCTTCAGCTAGTCTCCTGGTACCTCACTTTTATTCAGTCTTATCTTCCTGTTCACTTTGCCACATTTTACACTCCAGGATTCCTATCAGAATAGTTGCACTTTCGTTTCTTTCATTTGTGAAAATCAGGGCATGCTGTCCTCCTTTTTGTTTGCTATTTGGTTTATGTTTTTCCACACACTGCCAACAGTCTGACATGTGACGTAATGCTAAATTATGATAAAATGGGAGCAGGGGACTGATGAGCTATTTTTCCATAAGCTGTGGTCCACCCAATCAGCTTATGTGATAGTACATAGGTTAAAGAGTGTAAAACATAGTGCTCCTCTGAACTTGGGTAAATCATATGTAGTGTTTCAAGCTGGTTGTCTTCAATGCTTCCATTTGTGACGCCACACAAAGCCCATTAACCATAGCTCACAAAAATGGTGCTAACAATTCATATCCACACTGACTTCCATACCATGCTGATTTCTGAGCATTTCCCTTTCACTGTGCCTATTTGCCAATTATGACTAAGCTAAAAAACACACCCTGTCCTGAAAACACTGGACAGGATTTTAAAGTAAATATTTTGTTTCCATGTGTTACCTGCTTGAAAATTAAAAATGGAAAAAGATAAGGGGTGAGTTGGGGAAAATGTATATGTGACTTGGACACATGTTAATTTATTGCATAAATTATTTTTTTATTGTTGTTCCTTTGAAGCCAGACCAGTACATTCAGCATATCCAATTTGTAACTTAATAAAAAAGAGGGTTTGAGTATGAGGTATGTTTTTTGAAAGAGCTATTGACAATAATGCTGATAAGCCTGGTCTGGTTTCCATAAAAAAGGTTCAGAGTTCAGAAGAAAACGTTATTTTCGGCAGAAGCACAACCGAAGGGCGAAACCAACAGATGCAAAATCTAACATCTCGCTCCTGCTTATGCAAGGACACAAATAATCTCTTCCAGGTTTACCAATGACAGCTATATGCTGATCAGCTCGCCTTTTGAATCTGGCACTTGTGAATATTACAGAACGCTGTTTAACATAGGATTCATAAAAAGGAAACAAAAACATAGAGTGAAAATACCAACTAAAGCTAACACTTATAAGTAGGTTTCAACCAGAACAGATACACAAAACACCCACAAGTAGCTTACCTTGTAAGGTATTGAAGAACTGCCACTATTTTTTAACCAAAAAACAATAACCCAGGGCAGCTCGGTGGCATCACACAAAAAAGACTTGGGGTTTGAATCCCACTTTTACTGTGTGTAGTTAGTATGTGCTGCAGGACCAGTCCCATGTGGCCCCCTAGGCGAGTATCACCACCAGCGCTCCCTGTCCCAGGCAAAATGAAATTTGCTGGCAAGTCAGTGCCCCTTCAGAAGTTGGTGCCATGGGCAGCTGCCGGATTTGCCTATATGATTGACCGGCCTTGATGTTCTCCCTGTACCCCATGGGTTTCCTCCCATCACTCGTATTTCTTCCCAAATACATGCATTTAGACTAACTTGTGTCTCTAAATTGCCTGTAGGGTATGAATTCGTGCCCACCTAAGCAGTTTGAATGTCTATGGATGTCCAACTGGCCAGTCACCAAAAACTTGAAAAATCTTCAGGAAATCTTGTTTTGGGAAAATTTGTATTTCCATTAAAATAATTATGCTGAATTAAGGATTGGAATATTAGTATATCTTGATTGATTACTTGGTGACCTTTGGAACTCTTGGTAAATTGAAAAGCAAATTGTATGGGGTCGCTTTGAATTAGCAGCACTGAAACAGCTAACGGCATGTATAACGTTAACAGCAAAATTAGTGTAGGAATCAGTTTTTAATTTATTTATTGTTTCCGTCTGAACGTCACGTACATCGTGTTACATTTTAAATGTTCTTCGGAAACTAATATACTTTGAGTATGTAATTATCCATTATAGAAAAAAAACAAAAATCATAAATGCTCCTCCAGCCATTTACTTTCTGCAGTGTATGCAACCAGCCTCGGAGGCCATGACAGAAACCACAGCGCGCGCGCAAGTACACCACGGACGAAACGGCCCTCCATTGTATTATTGTCGGCATTTTGAATCAATTATTTCTCGTTCCGTGGGTCGTCAGCAATATTAAGTCGTAAAATAATAAACAACAGTTCAGTCAATAATGTATTGGATGATAATAAAATCACACATGATCAAATATGACGCCTTGACATGGAATCAGTCATTTTTAAATATGAAGCTTGATATCTAAATATAATTGTAACTGTGGTTTTCATTACCACACAGAACATGCAGTGTTCGCAGTTTGACAATAGCAAACGAAATTTTAATCGCGAAATACACGAAAATTGCTTATTAAAATACTCAACAGACCATAGTTTTAACACCCAGACGGAATTACACTTGCATTGAAAGAGAGGGTACGCCTTTGTCATAAAGTGAGAATTAAACCACTACCCCCAAAAATCGATCAACATCATCGTACTCAATTCCCTATCACGATTTTCCAAATGGGAACTCACTATCGGCATAATATAAACATTGACGGAGGGAAGGAAACAGATAGCTTTATTTCGGTCGCCACCCCGTCGGCTATAATATGGTACGGTCCGCCTCCAAACGTGGGAGAGTGAGACAAAGACGCGCCTTGTGACGTCAGGGGCCTTGACTTCAGCACATAAATACTGGTGTGCTGGTGCAATATTACCGGTGTGTTTCTAAGCGGTTCGACTTACATCAGGGTGCTGCTGCAAAAAAATCATATATATTTTAAGAACCTCAACAGTTATTTAATTGTTATAGTCGGTCTTATATTATAGAGCTGCCGCTAACTATATCCGTCAAGAACTGTAATTAATATATCGAAAAAGTAAGGAAAAATGATGAACGGTCAGATGAACGGCTTCCATAACTCTCTCATCGAGGAAGACTGCTTTCTCTTCACCTCCGAATCCGTCGGAGAAGGGCACCCCGGTAAGCCGATATAGGGATCACCGCGTTAACATCTTGTTCGCCGACTGATCGGTCGTTTGTCCAAGCCGGCGTGTTCAATCGCTTGACAAGACGTCTTACTCGCGCAAGGTCATGCGGCGCAATTAACCTACTCTGTCTTACCGGTAAAAGGAATAATTTATTTGTATATTGCACAATTTCGACTATTTTCAGTGCATAGTACGACACCAAGTTAGAAAATGCCGGTTTCTAGAAGTGGTTAGTGAACGCCCTCGAGCCACGCGTGCCGTCTTTCGGCTGCATTGACGTCTTTTACTGACTAGGCCGCACACCCCCTAATGGTTCTTTTTGAGTGGCTAAGGTCACCTGACGCCACGGATCAGCAGCCCTTTTTGTGTCGTGGTGGTTTCCAAGTTGAAATTTACCCCGTCGTCGAGTGCCTGCAGTAGTGCGGCGGCCTCGGCGTGTTTTCGTCAGTCGTAGATTTCCGGAATTTTCCGGCCGGTCTAAGCGCGAGAGGTTCACGCTAGCCGTGGAGGCCACGCGGTGATGCTGGCGGCGCGCGTGTCCAAAACTGGCCATATACGTCTGCTTGTGGTACGCAGGATTCTTTTAACTCTAATATGACCTCCCCTGCGTAAATCAATAAACAGAACTGATTCTTCTATTTCCAGCATATTTAAAAAAAAAAAAAAAACCGTGTCCCTCATTCTCCCGCCACAGGTTTTCGAGAAATGCCTCACTTATACATTCGCGCCGCCAATTAGACGAGCCTTTTCCGCATGGCGCAAGCAGATCGTTTCCATCACCGAAGAGCCGGTACTCTGAGCAGATCATGGTGCTCGTCGCGCCGGCGCATAATGCGGCAAAGGTGGTCGCTTGGTCTGCACCGCAGTCAACTGAGACGGGTTTGCGTTTCGACCGACTCGTATTTAGATAGCGCTGATTCGAGACGGTGCTGCTATTGGCTTGGCGGTCTTTCCAATGCGGACTTTAATTCGAGCCGCACCGTTAATAGGTACGGAAATGCAGCGGTCGGCAAGGCTGTAACTTATTCTGTGCATCGTCGACTGGTCTAGACAACACGTCTGCAGACCTCGTTCACTAAATTCGGTGGGTGGGGGGCGGGGGGGATTTGCGAACGATTAATGTCGGCACAGTTTGTGGATTATGCGCACCAATTTATGCCTCGTCATATCTGGCGCCCCCCCCCCCCCCCCCCGGGAGGCCCCCCCCCCCCCCCCCCCCCCGGGCCCTGCCGAACCCCTACTGGCGGCACCGGTTGTGGTTTATGCGCACCAATTTCTGCCCCGTCATATCTCCCCCCCCCCCCCCCCAGATAAGATTTGTGACCAAATCAGTGATGCTGTGCTCGATGCTCATCTGAAACAGGACCCTGATGCGAAAGTGGCCTGTGGTAAGATCGCTCTTCCTTCATGTGCTGTGGTTCGAGGCTCAGCATCGTCCTGTCCCTTCAGGGATACTTGGGACATTTTTCCTCACTCTGTGGTTTTCCAGAAACCGTTGCCAAGACCGGGATGATCCTTCTGGCAGGAGAGGTGACATCTCGGGCCATTGTGGACTACCAGAAGGTTGTCCGTGAGACAATCAAGCACATTGGATATGACGATTCTTCTAAAGGTTTGTGTGGGTCTATTTTAGCATTCAGTGAAAGCAATAGGTTTTTGATTAAAATAAGACATTACCTGATATCACTACTTTTTTTTTTTTTTTCTCCTCCCCCCTTTGGTTCTTCTGGGTCCTTTTGACAGGCTTTGATTATAAGACCTGCAATGTGCTGGTGGCCCTGGAGCAGCAGTCACCTGACATCGCACAGGGTGTTCACTTGGATCGCAGTGAGGAGGATATTGGGGCTGGGGACCAGGTATGTCCTGTGATTTGGTTGATGTGCTGCCCCCTCTGGACTAGTCGAGCAATATGCAGGATTGAATCTTGATAGTTAATGTTTGTCCCTGCTGTTTCAGGGCCTCATGTTTGGCTATGCGACTGATGAGACTGAGGAGTGCATGCCCCTCACGATCGTCCTTGCCCACAAGCTAAATGCGAAGATGGCTGAACTCCGCAGAAATGGCACCTTGCCCTGGCTGAGGCCTGATTCCAAGACTCAGGTAAGCATGGCTTCGATTTAAGATGATCGCCTTTAGTACTAATGTTGTGTGGAATAAACCTGATTTTAGTTTTTGGTGTGATTGTAAACCACGGCAGATCTAAATAGGCTTTAGCTGGTTTGCTGGGAAGGGAGGTAGTAGGATTCCTGTGTGCAGTACAAAGGCAGCCTTGTTGCCACCATATTTCAATAGAAGGGTCACTTTAGGAAACTCCAAAGCCTGATCAGACTTAGTATGGTGTAATGACCAGCTGAAGGCAAGAGGAAGCTGAAGGGAGCAGCTGGTACAGATCTAGATCTGTACCAGGGTTGGGAATGAAAATGCTTCAAGGCTGATCTTAATTGAATTTCATTGTAAAACTTTAGTGTGACTGAGGCTTTTGTGTTGACTGCCAAGTAGCCTCAATTCCTGGTTGGGAATTGGTTCTTTTGATTTTTAAGTCTTAAATTTTGTGAATTTTCGTTTGTTTACTAAACTCCCTCCCCCCCCCAGGTGACTGTGCAGTATCGACAGGACCGTGGAGCCATGCTGCCTGTGCGTGTCCACACGATTGTCATCTCAGTGCAGCATGATGAAGAAGTGTGCTTGGATGAGATGCGTGATGCCCTGAAGGACAAGGTCATCAAGGCTGTGGTGCCCTCGGTCTACCTGGATGATGACACCATCTACCACCTGCAGCCTAGTGGTCGCTTTGTCATTGGAGGCCCTCAGGTAAGTGGGGAATCAGATTTACTTGACCCCCTTCTGTAACGTAAAGAAAGTTTAATTTTGCATGTAACTGTCTTTTTGAGCCAAACAATAGACTAATTCAGCTCCCAAGGTTGCAGAACATTTATTTTTGAGCATGTCTTCATGCCTTTTCTTGGGTTTAAATTTTTTTTGCCCCCGCCCCTGCCAATCACCACCTGCTCAGGGTGATGCAGGACTGACAGGCCGTAAGATCATTGTGGACACGTATGGAGGATGGGGTGCCCATGGGGGTGGAGCCTTCTCTGGGAAGGACTACACCAAGGTGGACCGCTCTGCTGCCTATGCTGCCCGTTGGGTGGCCAAGTCCCTGGTGAAGGCTGGCCTTTGCAGACGGGTTCTGGTCCAGGTAAGGAAAAGAGGTGGCGCCTTGTACCAGGGCTGCCCCTCCTAATGTGAACAACACTTTGCTGTCTGCTAATGGGTTCATATTTGGCTCCATCATCAAGGTTGCATGTCATGAATTTCTGGTATCAGGTATCCTATGCCATTGGAGTGTCCCACCCCCTGTCCATCTCAATTTTCCACTATGGGACATCACAAAAGAGTGAGAGGGAGCTGCTGGAAATTGTCAAGAAGAACTTTGACCTCCGCCCTGGGGTCATTGTCAGGTAAAGTATACTTTCAGGGCTGTTTCTTCTCATCCCAGACTGAGGAGTTTCAAAATCCCATTGGGGGTCCCTCTAGGTCAGTGACTTGGGATGGATCTTTCATCACTCCCCTCTGGAGTGGGGTGGGGGGAAATGTCCTATGAGGCTACTGTATGAAACCTGCATATGCTCCAGTTTGACTTTCCTTGCTGCCTTGTCCACACTGGGTGCATCTTGTCAGGGGCAGTAAAAAATCTAGGTGTTGATGGATGTTGATCTTCTGCATGGTCTAGGGGCAGGTTGAGTAAGCCCCGCACAAAATAGTTGGGTCAGGTGGTGCTTCCTCTTAGATGTTTAACAAGCCCTTCGTAGAATAAGCACCCAATCTCCCCACTCCTAAAGTCACACTGGGGGGGTCCTCACACCAAGAACAGTGAGTACCAGGGTAAGTTTATCCTGTCCCATCCTCCTGCCCTCAAGCCTTGAGTCCTACCAGAACTTGCATTCGCTGCATCAGCGACATGTGATCTGCTGTCTTGGGCATGGGCATGTTCCAGTGATGGAGTTTATTAGGCAGCTTTCTGGCTGGATGGGCTCTTGTTTTGTCATTGGGAGAACTTGCCTGTGGTGGCTGCTAAATGAACTGATTGTGTATTCCAGGGATCTGGAGCTGAAGAAACCCATGTATCAGAGGACTGCAGCGTACGGCCACTTTGGTCGTGATTCCTTCCCTTGGGAGGTGCCCAAAAAGCTGAAATACTAAACATGTAAAGCTTTTTTCCCCCCAGGCCTGTTGGTGTATACTACAGAGAAGCCTGCATGGTCTTGGAGGGGGAAGGCCATTTATTACGAAACATCCAGAGCTCCTAATGGCGAAATTTAATACCCCTGACTCCCCTACAATTCTATTCCTCCCATTTCCTAGTTCCTGATTCTCCTTCCCCGAGCAGTAGTGTAGTGGTAACTTGTTTGGGTTTTGTTCATCTTTTGTGGTGGTTTGAGCTCTTGCATGTGTCCACTTGGGGGTTCTCTTTTCACATCCAGCTTGTGAGGCTGTAGCTTGTCAACGGACTCCTTTTCTTCAGGCTGTGGGCCCATGGGTTCATTACCCTTCGGCTTCACGCGCACGACTGCCATCATGCCAAATCGACTTCCTCTGTTCTTGGTGCTGTGTATGATGGTGCTGTTTGGAAGGGTATTGTTGGGAAAGGGCCTCACAGCTGTCAGGTTAAGACTGACTAGAAAGGCCTGGTGGATAGTGCCTTGTGTGCACTAGATGATTCATCGTAAATTCTCAGATGGAAGTAGTCTTGGTCTGAGCTGTCTGCAAGAGAACTGGTGCTGCTGAAATGAAGAGAACATGGTGCTGTGGGTCTTTCTGCAGTGTGTCTTTCTAAATTCGTAGAGCAGTCCTGGACAATGGGAACTTTCTTGTGATTGTTGAAAGGAACTCGGCCTGGTAGCTACCTGCTTGTCTCTAGATGATTTTGCTTTTATGTAGTTGAGCTGCAGTGATTGCTGATGGTTGCTAGCAGTTTAATCTTCCCAATCCTGTTTTCCCTCCTGTCGGTCACTGGAGGATCTAATGATGGCACGATTGCTGGCGGATATTATTGGCACCCCTCCCCCATTTAGAGCCCCTAGGCATCATAGGCTTAAGGCACTGGCCAGACAGTTTTTGTTTAAACCTTGGCGTTGATTGTAGTCTATGCAGACTGTGGCCGTTTTCTGACGTACTACAGAAAAGTCAGAAGCTGCTATGCCCGGCTCCATCTGTATGCAGTCTGAGGCTATTGTGGTGATACTACTTGATTTTTTTATTTTTTTTTATTTTTATTTTGTTGTTTTTCCCTCTAAGATTTAAATGCAACTTTCAAATTCCTTCAAAAGGCAGGTTTAATTTTCCTTTTTTAACAAGGATTTTAAAATTTGGTTAAAGACAAAGGCACTCCTTTCCCCTACTCCTCCCTTCTGGTACTGACGACAGGCATAGCTACAGAAAACCTGCTCGGCCGTTACCCTGAAGGGCTGTCTTGACCATCATTGAAGCTCTTGATACTTGAAGATGAAAATGGAAACCAATCTTAGTGTTTGTATTTATTGTGTTCTGAAACTTGCGTGGATACAGAGAAGCTGGTTTCAGAAGGCAGCTTTTTTAAACGATGTTTTATATTTTTCTCTTTGTTCCCAAATGCTGTATTTCACATTCTGTTTCCAGTGGTTCCCCTGTGGTCCAAAGTGTCCTACAGAAAAGCTTTGGGTTCCAGCCATGGGGGCTGCTGGCATGCTTGATCTGTTGAGTGTCCTGGATGAAATCTAGCTTTGAGCACATCATGTCACGAAAAGCACGCCTTGGTCGCGGGGTGCAGAGTTTGGCTGGTGTTGTACAGAGAAGCCAGCCTTGTTTACATGCCCGCTGATGGGTTGCCACCTTGCGTTCTGGGTTTTGCTTATTTGGGGGGGGGGGGGGGGGGGGGGGGGGGGGGGGGGGGGGGGGGGGGGGGGGGGGGGGGGGGGGGGGGGGGG
>JAODLD010000046.1:36855930-36867719 GCA_026781065.1 Mormyrops boulengeri | reverse complement strand
ACCACCTGAATGCTGGTTTCTCCAAGTTTAAAGTGCCTTTTCTGTTTTTCCTCCCCCCCCCCCCCCAACCCCAACTTCCACAAACATGAAGAAAGGTAACATGACCCTATCCTTTCCCCTAGGTCTCAAACCTCCAGAATCTGAGTACTAACCCTCTTGTCAAAGATCTAAATAAAAGTGCTTAATCATTCCGGAATTTTGTCTTTGCTGTTGCATTTATATGATGCTTCTATCAGGAGGGTGGGAGGGGGTGACTTCCATTTTGCCTTACTTCTAGCAGTGAACCAGCTCCTAATAGCTGGTATGTATTGGAACTGAATGGGCCGACACCTCCCTGGTAATTGCAGCGATTTTTACTTTTTTTCTTTTTTTTTTTTTCTTATAAACTCTTGCAACGTCAGAACTTGTATGGTTACATTAAAATGGAGTTGTGGGTGTGCGTTCCCAAAGCGCAGTTTCAACACAAGCCTGTTGCTCTTAGTGTGCAGTGTTTGCATAGCTGGTGTGCCTTGCAATGGTCCTCAGTCTTCCAGCTTTCATATTAGTTCTAATGTATATTTAAACTATACTTACACATCTGAAGTTTAGAAGTTATGGTTGGGTTGAATTCCTCACCTCTGGCTGTGTATATACCATTTGGTTTTTCTATACCCTTATTTCCTCATGCAGTCAGTTGTAATGAAAAATGTCTGCAGTTTGACTGCTCCAACTGAGCTGGCTAGGATCAAAGCTGGAAGCCACACAGAATAGTTTAGCTACTAGAACATGTCTCTAGAAATAAAATGACATACTGGCCAACAGGAACCCCTTTCTGACTGTGGGTCACTGTACAGGACAAGCAGCCAACATGTAACTTTGGAGCTCAGCAGCTGATATTAAATATGGCACTCGGACTTGGCAGCACAATCAAGCTCTGGCCAAATGAGTATAAATCATTGGAAGTGCCTCATTTCTATGCAGATTGAGCTAGTGTTTTTCCCCTTCTCAACCTGTTGCAATCCATATGACCGCAAAAGGTATGAAGGAAGCTGAACATTTGTGGTTTTGTCTTCCATCTAATGGAAAGTTTTACAAGTATCAACTCATGCTTCATAAGCAGTTCAAACCTATTTCTATATTCCTTGAATCCGGTTCTGGCTGGTTATTTTCCTAATGAATGTGAGGGTGTTTGCTTCTTCACTCAAATAGGTGGGTCACATGCTCTGTGGACGTCATTTCTGGATTCTTTGTGAATGACGATAAGCAAGAGGCACAAGACACAAAACTGCTTTGTATTTTGTATACCTGGTTTTAAAATTCAACTTTAAAGGGAGTTGTTTCATTATAAGCTAAGCCAAATTATTCCAGTAAACTGGTATGTTTAATTTTGAAAACCTGCCATGCCCCATTCCTAGGTAATACTTGGGGTTTCTCTAACCTGTCCACTACTGTGTGGGGGGAAAAAGGCTGCTTCAGGTGGGACACAATTGTATTAGGCACTGGTGATTAGTGGTCTCCATATAAAGCATATGCAGTGAGCCAACACCTCTTTTGTACCTGCCTGTGTAGTACAGGGGTAATAGGGAGCCGGAAGCAAGGAAACAGTGGTCACCCTAGGCAGGATGACCAAGAACTCATTACTAAAACACACTAAAGTGAGTTTTGAGACTCAAAGCTGTCTTTGGACTATGGGAGGAGACTAACTGCCTGGTGTCGAGATTCGTGATGCACATAAACTCTGCACACACAGCTACTGAACCCATAACTCTGGAGGTGTAGGGTAATGGTGCCCTTCTTTTTGTTGCTGTACTGCTAGTTCACACTCAGTTCAAGTGTAAGATCGATGGATGTGTCTAGACCAGTGTTTCTTGGGGACCCCCAGGCAGTCCATGTAGGGACTTCCAGTAGGGAGCAAAAATGTGGACTGTCCGAGGGTTCCTTTAGGACTGGGTTGGAAACTGCTCCATCTGTACTGAACATGCTATAGGTATTGCTCAGATTATTAATATACCTGTTCAGAGATAATGTATGAACACCATCATTGTATGAACAGCACATTAAGACTAGTGAGTTGCTCACTTTAATGGATGAAGTTACAGGAATGTTACTTTTGATTATCCTCTTTATTTTTGCTGATGCAACAATACAGCTTTTGAGTCCTAATAAAAATATCTATTATTTGACAGTTATTTCAACAACTTCTCTAAAGACTAAAGCTTGGAACGTTCTACTGAAGGAGATATGTCCTTTTCGTCTCTCTCACTTTTTTTTAATGCCTGAGTAACACAGGGAGAGCAGCCATGTTTCCCATCCTCAGCTTGACTGTGGATCTCTGTGCTGCGAGATGATGGTCCTTGGCATCTGTAGCACAGCCTGAAACATTCCTTACCCTAAACAGATGGAAATTACTCCTGGGGTCCTCAAATCCTCTGGGGAGGGTGGGCAAAATTTTGCTGGCTTTCTTGCTTCGAGGGGAAGGGGGTGTGGGATACCTCTGCCCGATAAGGAGAAAGACTTTTCTGGCAGGGGAATTCGCTGACTCAGGAAAGTAGCTGTACACTGAACTGGCCTGTGAGGTTAGGCCGTGCTGATATGATTGTCATTTCTTATCGTTATGGTCTCCTTATTAAAGCCACCATTACTGTACCTTGTCAATGCTACCCTATTTCAATAGCTGTATGACATCGTCAGTCATTAATTGTTCAGCTTGCTTTAGAGGGTAATTATCAACCAAGCCTGTGGTATGTGATCGTATGTGAAATACAGGTCTGGTCGTCTGGAAGTTGGCAGAATGGGGCATATTGGCAGTCCCTTGTGAGCCATACCACACATGCTGACTTGGTTACTTTTGGCCTGAATTATTGATTAAGGAAAAGAGCCTGTGATAAGGAAAGCTGAAGTAAGCTGGACAGATTCTCTGAATCTATGCTTGTTCTTCTGGAATTTTTCCATAAATCAGATTTATGGCTTTAAGATCTTTGTTTTTTGTGGTTTAATCAAAAATGGGACTTATCTTTCAGTAGGATTTTATGCAAAGGTGTATCTGTGATGTGGAGTTCTTGGAAAGGGAAGGGTACCTCATTTAAACTCCTGCTCTGAGCCAAGATCCGCTAGCTATTTTAAGGACTAGAAAACGTATGCAGAGTGAACTGAAATACAAGGCGATGCACATTTACAGGGGGTTACTACTACACACTGTTGCACTTGTGGCCCTCTGCCAGGTCAAAAACCAAATACCACAGCTGCTGACGGAACTCCACTCCCCCTGACACTCATCTCGCATCTATATTTAGTTCACTATGGCTTGCAAAAATGAAGAGGGAGATGGTGAAAACCCTCATGGAGAATACTATCTACTAACCAAAAGGAGGTGTCTCATTGCTATGGACTTCAAGATGCACTATGTTGTTATTTCACATCCTTGGAGTCTGCAGAATCAGAGACACTTTTCCTCTCTTTATTCATTTGTTCATTATTCTATTCATGCATTGCAGTGAAATACTATATTTAATCATAGCTAAAAGGGGCTTGCATGTCTAACCCCCATACAATTTGGGAGACTATTATTTAGGCCTAGTACCTTCAAGACTGTAATGTACAAGAGGCCAATTAGACAGCCGGAGCATATTGTGTAAGTCAGGCTCAAGGAAAGCGACTAGGTACAATACCATCATAAACCTCCTTAGCAGCATTAGCATTAGTCCTGAAAACATTTTTCCATTTACAATTTCTCTAAACTTGCATAACTTTTTTGAACATGAAGTTATGTGGACAGATGTGTATTTCCAGGACAAATTCCTGATAGCACCCAAATGTGGTCTACCAACAGCAGGAGATAAGTTCAGAAGGTCCAGATGTGATGGCAATTCACCTCTTTGGGTGAGAGACATTATCTAAAGCTGAACCCCCCAATGGAGGGGGAGGAACAAAGCAAACCCAAGCAGGAATACCGTATCAAGTCTTGGGGTCGTCTGCCTGCCCCATGCTTTGGCTACAGGGATGTCCCAACTGTGGCTGGCATGGCTGTGAGCAGCTGTGGGGAGAAAGGTCTTGTGGGAGAATGTGAGAAGGTCAAGTCAAGCCTGGAATGCGCATCCATGAGAAAATGAGGTACAAAAAGAGACGTACTTTGAGTTCCTTCATCCCTCATTCAAGGGCATCCCCTAAAACATGGTGATTGATAGAAAACTGCCTCCACTTAAGCAGAACGTGGAACTTTGCCGCTAAGGTACAACAACAAATCTGGGCCCGACATGACAGATAAGCAGTTCAGGCTTAATGCGATGCATAAGGATTGAACACGCTACCTTATATAACATCATTAGTCACTGTCACAAACAATTAGCAATCACCCCAATTTTCCCAAGTGCACTTGCTTTGTAACTGTAGCAAGTTCAGTCTGTTTGGCAAACAGGAAGTACTGACAAGATGTTCTCAGTTCTTTAATGGTTTGTATGGGGGTTACCTTTGCTATAATATCATTATAAGGCAAAGGGTATACAAACAGGTAATAAAAAATTCCCCCCCCATGAATAATAATAATAATACAGGCCCCCAGACTCCTGATAAACTGAGATGAAAGGTGTGTTACAGTGTGCGGGTCTCTCCAGGTCCAGATGATAACAGCTTGTGTCGTATATAGCTGGAAGACACGCGATACAGATAGAGGAATGCAGGAAGGCTCATGCATCCCAATCCTGGGGGTGGGGGAGGGTAATATATGGACTACTGTAAAGAGATACGGGGGCGGTGAGGAGTTAACGAATGACATAAAGATAGGCAGGCATATGCTAGCTCTCTCTTCTAGGGGTTTCAGCCCGATCCTCACGGCCTACAGCATGAGGATGCAAATCTATAATTGTGTATAATATTTTGTTTCAAATATATTTATTTTTTGGTGTTATATGTATGTTTGTCTGTGCACTATGTTTTTGCTGCTGTAGGCACCAGAATTTCCCCCATGACCAATAAAGTTAATCTTAATCTTAATTTGTTGCCTTTTGTGTTTATTTAATTAGTCGGTACCATTCCATGCTTATCTTTAAAAGGTAACTATTAATCATTTGTTCTGTCTCCTGATAAATCTCAAGGATACCGAACTATTTTTTTTTATTAGTTCTTCCACTGAGGGGTGTGTGTGAAACTTGATGTGTGATTGGACGGCTGAATTTTTTTACACCTCCTTCATCTTACTCTGTTAATCATAACAGTCACATGCCAAAGAACAGAAGAATGGAAATGAGAAGTGGGCGTGGCATAAAGTGGGGGTGTGTTTCCATCCACCAATAGGCCATGGGAGCCCTACCCATTCAAAACATGTATTACGTAAGAGTGAGAAGCAACTTGGAACAACTTGTGGGTGTGGTTTATTAGTTAACTTCATGTTTTGAAACAATAAATTAATCTCCTTAATAGTGATAAGCGGTTTTAATTTCAGCACTTTTCTTAAGTACATTGCCCTGTGTATTTGTTCCCTATGCAGAACATTGACCCCCTACTCTCGGTGTCCACATGCTCCTTCTGTAATGGTTTTCCCCATCTTACATCTCGACTTGTTATCACATCAGCAAAAGGCAGTCGGCCTACGCTCTGGCAGGCTTTGGTTATGGGTGAGCAAGGTACATGGACAGAAACAGGAGTGGGGTGTGAACCCTCAGCCTTGGAGGTACGGAGCCACTGTGCTGCTCTTTTACACTTTACAGCTGGCTGAAAACACACCTTTGTGAGACGTGTTGGACAACTTTTGACAAGGAAGGCCTCCCTGTGAAGCAGGTTTTGCCTTGTATGACAATTCCTTGCTTTTCTTATAAAGAACAAGATAGTCTCTTGATAAATCATAAAATGAATAAATATTTCACAACATGGATGCCGGTTCGATTGTTCCTACTCACGAAGGCCAGAGGCCCGAGCAACCATTTCAGTTTATAACAGATTCACAGCTGGGACAATAGGTAAGCTTGTGGTGCAATACATATAAAGGTAATTCCAGATGTCTGAAAATTAGTGTGACCCCCTTCCACATCTGCATTTATAAAAATCACCTTGGGCTTCCAGTTTACAAGCACAAAAATAATAATTGGGAAGATCATGCATTTCATGGAAGGATTCTCACGACCCGGCAGGACTGTGAATGCGAGGCTTAAACGTGTGTTTTCAGCCAATGCTGAGGGTCCACACCTTCCGCTGCTCCTGTGCATGGGCTTCGCTAATATCTCAGCCCGTATCACAGACTGCCACCTATAGCTAAGCCTTTCGAAGGCTGACTTTCATCTCTTCCCTGCCAACTCCACCATTCCACACAGCATCACTGTCCAGCTTGAATCATCAACACTCTCCAAAGTCTTCATTCCTTTGCTGAGCATAATGCAACTGTCTCCCAATTTACTTAGTAGATTTACTTAGTATAACATGAGGAATATCAGGCCTTATCCATCAGAATATGCTCATATAGTCATACAGGTCTTTGTAATCTCCCGACTCAATTACTATAACTTGTTACTGACCTGGGTGTCAACATGTGTTTTGAAACCACTGTCTGGTCTTCAATCAGTGAAAATGCTTTCCTATTACACTCCTCCTTGTCTGTCTCCTATGACATCCTGTAAGCAGTCGCATCAAATTCAAATCCTTTGGTGCTTATGCTCAGAGCAAACATAGCATGGTGATTCCTCTGCAGAGTGAAACACTTTTTCATGTGTGGTTCCTTGATGGTTATCGCTATATTTATTTCTAAGTGGCATTAATCCTTATTATTATTAATCCTTATTAGGCAAACTAGGTTCCTTACCTATGAGTATTTAAATCCGTAGTAAGTAAAAGAAATATATACTGCCATCTGGTGGAAGAATCTCACTTCATTTCAGCCTGTCTGCCATTTCCTCACTAAGATATACAGTACCAGGGTGCCCCAGTTCCGGTCCTGGAGAGCCAGTTTGTGACACAGTTTGCAGATTTCCCTGCTGAAACACACTTTATTCAGCTCACCAGCCAATTGTCAAATTTAGTGGATGTGTTTGAGCAGGGAAATCTGCAAAGTGTGTTGCAGACTGGCCCTCTAAGATCAGAATTGGGGATCTCTGCACTGTATGGACAAAAGCACTGGGACACACCTTTTAATCATTGAATTCAGGTGTTTCATTCAGATCCATTGCCACAGGTGTATAAAATCAAGAACCTAGCGATGCAGTCATGTTTACAAACATTTGTGAAAGAACGAGTTGTTCTGAAAAGCTCAGTGAATTCAAGCTTGGTACCTTTGCAATAAGTCAGATTATGAAATTTCTTCCATGCTGGATATTACACGGTCAAGTATAAGTGGTATTATTGCAAAGTGGAACCATTAAGGAACAACAGAAACTCATTGTAAAATAACAGAGCGGGATTAAAAGTCTCCAGTGCTCTGTTGACTCAAAAACTGCAGAATTCCAAACTTCCTCTGGCATTAGCATCAGCAGAAAAACTGTTTGTCGGGAGTTTCATGGAATGGGCTTTCTTGGCTGAGCAGATGCATTCAAACCTCACATCATCATCACATCATCATCAAACCTCACATGCCAATCGTCAGATAGAGTGGTGTAAAGTACTAGACTCTGGAGCAGTGAAAACGTGTTCTGTGGAGTGATGAATCACAATTCTCTCTCTGACTGTCTAACGGACGAGTCCGGGTTTGGCGGATGACAGGAGAACGTTACCTGCCTGACTGCATTGTGCCGACCGTAAAGTTTGCTGGAGGAGGGATAATGGTATGGGGTTGTTTTTCAGGGGTTCGTCTAGGCCCCTTATTTCCAATGAAGGAAACTCTTAGTGCTGTAGGTATACTTGGTAGGGGGTACCAATTCTATGCTTCCAACTTTGTGGGAACAGTTAGGCCCTCCAGCATAACGGTGCCCCAGTGCACAAAGCCAGGTCCATAAAGACATG
The DNA here is from genome assembly GCA_026781065.1 of Mormyrops boulengeri. Classification (NCBI taxonomy): domain Eukaryota; kingdom Metazoa; phylum Chordata; class Actinopteri; order Osteoglossiformes; family Mormyridae; genus Mormyrops; species Mormyrops boulengeri. The sequence goes on along the minus strand of JAODLD010000046.1, from coordinate 36,859,820 downwards.
GTTGGGGGAGTTTGGTGTTGAAGAACCTGACTGGCCTGCACAGAGCCCTGACCTCAACCCCATTAACCACCTTTGGGATGAACTAGAATGGAATTAGTGAGCCAGGCCTTCACATCCAACATCAGTGCCTGACCTCACAAATGCTGTTCTGGATAAATGGACAAAAATTCTCACAGAGACACTCCAAAATCTTGTGGGAAGCCTTCCCAGAAGAGTGGCAGCTGTTATAGCTGCAAAAGGGGGGGCAACTTCATGTTGATATTTATGGATTTAGAATGGGATGTCATTGAAGTTCCTGTTGGTGTCCCAATACTTTTGTCCATATGGTGTATCTCTTTACTTGAACATGAAAATAAAGCAGAACATTAACTAGGTGCCATAAATAGAAGTTATATATCTCTTGAGATGGTCCAGAGATTTACCCTTTCCCATACTTTTGGGGAATTTTTGATTTTGGTTTCCTGACTCATTTTCTTTTTTACATGAACTCTGCTGTTATTTCCAGTTTTGCTCTTATCCATTGTGTAAGTTATATTATTGCATTTCATTATCCAAAACGCTTTAGATGAGGCTGTGCTGAGCCTTCTGTATAATCACGCTCCTTTATGGCAGCCGGGCTATGCTGAGATCCGTCCATCCATCTTCTAATTGTTCATCCTAGTCAGGGTTGCAGGGACAGCCTGTGGTGTGTCCCAGGCAGTATAGGGCAGAAGGGCACACCAGTCCATTGCAGAGCACACAGGGTAATATGCAAATAGGAATTAAGAGACACCAATTAGCCTAACCACATGACTTTGGCAGGAATCTGGAGTACTCAGAGGATTTTAATACTGTAGGTGAGGCAACAGTGTTAAGGTACAATGTCTGGCAGAAGACACCCATGTCATTTAATCATTATTAAGATTTATTGACATGGTTCAGTCGCCCTCATTTAGACCATTTCCATTATCCATACTGTATAATGTGACGTCCAACTATTTTACTATTCCTTCAACTTATGTCCTATATTGTGCGTCTGCCCTGTGCTTCTTGAGAGAAGCTCCAGACTCATCTCAACCAAGCATGGATGCAGTTTTGGAAGATGGATGGATGGAGAATATCCAAACTCTTATAACAAGGGTGGAGTAACCATCCCTGTAAAAAGGTGCTTTGCACACTCTTGTGCCCAGTTCAGCAGTGGAATGAGTTCATATTACCTATTTATTAGTGATTGCCTAGATGCTATTAAGATGCATATATTTAGAGAAGAATGTCTCTGTTCCCTAGTTTAGCGCCCAGGTAGTTTAACTAAACTAAAACCAGCCAGGGTCACTGCAGGATTCCAGTAACTTATAATGGATTGCTGAGAGCTTGCTCTTCTGAGTGTGACTCCCTGCTTTATGTTCAATATGCGGTTCTGTGATCCATGAGACTTGTTAAGAACAGCTGCTTTTTCAGGAAAATGTCAGAGCTTTCAAAATGAATTAGTGGAAACTTTAATATTATTTAAGAAAACAATATTATTAAAAAAAGAACCAGTGATAATAAACAGCATAAGACAAGTACAGAGGAGGTCTGAAAATACATAAAGTCGCATTGTCCAAGTAAATACAGCGTGAAAAAGTGTGGATCTACTTGTAAACCTTGTATAAAACTGTTGTGATGATCATGAGCACAATGTGGCCTAGGAGGCAGCAGGAATTAGTCTTCAGAATGTCCTTTTGTTTCTGAGCTGACATGTCCGCACTTTTACTCTCCCTCGTAAGTACTACAGAGATTTTAAGGTGACAATGAAATGCAAGACCTGACTAAACTGTTGAGATGCTGTTTCTGCAGCTTCAGAGAAGACACTTCTCCACATCTGCCCCAACACTTGTGTGCATCTTCCCTGACTTCCATTCTACAGGAGACCATCCTCAATGCATCTGGTGCTACCTGGTTTGAGAGGGAGGTGTGGGACAAGAAACTGCTGCTTGTCACTGCCATAGCATTCCATAACCCCACCCACTCATTCCACTCTCCATTCTGACTGGCTTCCACGGAACCCTCCCCCCTCGAGTTTCAGGCCTCCTTCATGGGGTCATGTTCAACGCTTGTCTCTTCTCTTGTTGATCTCTTCCCGGACCCGGGCCTGCAGTGCCGCCCTCATTGCTGCATCCAGAACATTGTCCTCGGCAACCCTCTCCACCACCCTCTCTGGATCATCTTCCTGGGAGATGGGTGACAAAAAAAACAAAGTAAGATACAGACATGCACACGACACCAGGACCCCGCAGCTCCAAACCTCAAATGTTGCAAGTTACAGTGATTCAGATTTAAACTCTTCATCACTTTACCAAAGGCATTTAGGCACTCAGGTGCCAGTTAAAATAAAATCAGCATATAGGAGAGTTTCTGTCAAGGACTTGAAGCCTGCATTACAAATTGCTTAGCCGGATTAATGTCAGATTTAAGAAGTCTGGGCTGAATATAAGTGAACGAAGATAAAGTCTGTTTAAACTGAGGTACCTTAAATCTGAAGTTGCCTAGCTAACCAACAAATCTTGCTACATGATACAGCCCCCTGAGCTGTAAACTCAAATGAACAGAACATTCTAACACCCCAATAAATCAAACCCTTCTTTATATACAAAGCTCACCCAAAGCACAAGTTACGTGACCCACACTGACAACATGATACAAGTTTGTGGGCGAACCTCGCGCCAGCCAATGCGCATGCTGAGCTCCTCCCTCCATGGGCTGCCTTGATCGGTCTCACCTTGTGCACTATGAAGGAGGTGAGGCGGCCGCAGTCCGCCTGGTAGTCAAGCCAGAATAACTCTGTGCTCTGGTTTTCGGCCTCTGTGCTTGAGCCGCTCTCGTTCCACTCCTCTGTGTCTGCACTGGTGCTGGGTTCTGATCCATCTAAAACCACCGGATGCAAAAAAACCTGTCATTTTGCCCCTCCTATCCCTTAGTCCTGCCTGAGCTCCACTGCACGCCACTGACCGCTAACTGATCCGATTCAGCCTTCTCTTTCTATACTGAACTTGTTAGCAGTGGGGGACAGCCAGAGAAAGAGTCAAGAATGAACAAGCAGTAAATATCAATATTTTGGTTGGGTAAATAAATGAAAGATGTTCACAGGTTAATACAAAGGCAGCAGTTGCTACAATGATAAGGGGCAGCGTGTGGCTCCGCTGGCTGAGTCCCTGAGCCTGTGATCGGATGGCTGCTGGTACAAGCCCAACAGTCACGTCTGTGGGCTTATCCCCCACAGGAATATCCCCCAGCTGCTGCAGGTAGGTGCCCTTAACTGCCAAGCTTGATCTTACCCACGTATGTTTCATGGAGAGCAAGATAGATGATAGACAAAAAGAGATTTTCCCCACAGGGATCATTGAAGTGTCTAAAACAAACTTTTAATCACTGCTGGATTCTAGACGAGATCAGTCAGTAAATATTTCAATATACAATTTTGTTAGACCTTAATTTGCATACTGTACAATACACTACAGTCTGAACTATCAAAACTTGGACTGTATCTGCACAGCTGGTGTATGTGTTATACGTATATGCTATACACCATATATGCACTAGTATATATGCTCAGTATATGCAGTATGTAGAGTAAACATGGACTAGTATACCTGCTAAAATCACTTTAGATGAGAACATTCTCGGGATAGTCCTAACTTATTACGTTGTCAGACGTGACCTTCAAGGTTTTGCCATATTAAAAAAGGCGACTGAGAAGGCCGTCTCTTTGTCACGTCTGATATCTTTACGGATGTTATTTCATCCGCACCGAGAGTCTGGTTCACAACCTGCTATGCCGTTTATACGTCGTATCCCCGCCCCACGGACCCGACACCCTCAGCAGATGGGGGTGGGGGGGGGGGGGGGGGGGGGGGGGGGGCCATAACCACCAT
>JAODLD010000046.1:36807473-36820234 GCA_026781065.1 Mormyrops boulengeri | reverse complement strand
CACACACGGTACTCCAACAATATTGGTAAGAGCATGTCCTTGTTGTTCATACCTAAATCTAAGCGCTTGTCTGATTGAATAATTTAAGGATAATGAGAAGACATCTTATTGATGGCTGTTAAAATGATTTTGAAATGTGTAAGGCTAATTTATTTGATATATTGTATAGGCATTCTGGATGAAATAAAGTAATTAAATGCATCAGATTGTGACAGGATGGTCCAGTAAAAAAATGATGCCATTCAATCAATAATTTAATGATTAGCTTATTGATTTATTGAATCATTTAATTGCTTAAAATAAATTAAGTACCATACAGTAATTTAAACAGCACGTAAAATATTAAATATTTCAGCATTTCATCAAATTAATTCAATTAGAATATATGGATATTGACATTATTATGAGAAGCGTGGCCAGATTGATATTAACCTGTTTCGCTTTTCAAATGGCATCATAAAAATGTTATTTTGAAAATTTCTATACTGCGGCAACAGGCCGTTTTGGCTATAAACCTCCATAATTAACGGTCATTTTCTGCACTGCCTACTCCAGTTTTCCCCAGTATCAAATGACAAATACAGTCCGCTGAAGAACTATTGGCCTCTTCCTAACAATGATTGTATATTAAAAAAATATGTATATTGATTCAAATGTTCTTTCCAGGTATTTGAGGAAAGCACATACTTTTCATGCACATTTTATCTAATAGCCTGCATTTTCCCCTCAAAACAAAGGTGATCAACATCCTACAGTATTTGCTGAAGCATCCTGTAACCTCTGCTGATGATGCACGATAAGGGTTTTCGGTTTGTGCTTTTGGACTGCAGTCTTCAAAGCAGACCACCAGATGCTGTTGAAATGGGGCTTGTGCTTAAGAGCTGATTTTGAAAAATGATAATCCCAGGACTAAACTGTTGTAAGCAGTGGGTATTGGCACAGATGCCCTGATTCAATTCAATTCACAAGCTAGCGATTTGATTCAATCTGATTTGATTAGATTCTGATTCAATATCAATTTGATAGGAATGAGATATGAAATATTATATAGCACCTTTCCAAATCTGAGAGATGTTTAAAAAGCTGTAAATGGACCACAAATTTACAAATGCGGAGTCGCTGGAAACAATTTGTGAAAACCACTAAAAAAGGGCAAAGGTTTGTATATGGAAATCTTTTTATTTGAGGAACAAAGGGCTATAGTTCCTTAAAAACAAAACCAGCTTCTTCCAAAGAACAAAAAGACTAAAAAGAATAGCTGAAAATGAAAACGGCCAAGTCTAAAAGTCACGTACCATGTTTCAGAAGGACTTGAAAGTAAAGATATGTACCAAAACATAAATTAGAGTTTGCGATTCTTTTGCCTGAAGAGAAGATCCACATCCAGTGGGAGAAGAGTTGGCACCAGCATGTCCAAGTGATGTTGCATTAAATGGTTATGTTTGTTTGTCATGTTAACTATATAACCCCTGTGTATATGAAACTTTCAGGAAGCAATATTAAATAGGACTATCTATATAAAATTCAAACCACAAATAACTAACTGTGCAAACTTTTATTGAATACCTAAATAGCATTCAACAGTTAGAACAGTTTGTAAACAAATTTAACATAATAAAAATAATATTAAATAAATATAAAAATAATTGTAGCGTTCATCGGAAGGTCGCTGGTTCGAACACGGTGATCACATGTTTGTGGGTTCTTGAGCAAAACCCTTAACCCCCAGCTTCATGGGCACTGCCACAGGTGGCTGCCGTACTAAGTTCGCTCTCTAATGTTAACTAGCGATAACATGTCAGGTGCAGTCATGCTTCTGCTACCTGAGCACCAGAGGGCGAATATTTCAATCTACAGCTCAGGTATTTAAGTGGCATCGAGATTTGTGCAAAACAGTCTGGTATAACCCTACGCTTAACCATTGGGGAAATTAACCTAGAAAACCGAAAAAATATATATTAGCCCAAAAGGTCGATTTATAAATCGATCTTCATTTGTTATTTTCTACTACTTAACTGATTCAACTGCAAAAATAATTAAATTATTAAAAACTGATAACTGGAGATGGTAGGAGTCTGAATTTCAAAACTCTAATTAAGATAAGTCAGCAAAGCAGTAACAGACAATTTTAGTCACATGGTGGCGCAAGAACTCTGTTTGAAGCTAAGAGCCAATTTGGTAATTGAAAACGAAAACGCCACAATTTAAACATGTTTTTTTTTTTTTACATTTTCGACCCCAGGAAATTGTTGAAGTTGAAATTGAAATGATCTCGTTTCACCAATATGTCGTGTATAATACTTGTACCTTCAGTTAAAATAGAATATTGTTGGTCATTAAATTCAGCTGTATGTAAGATATATAAAGTAAAAATGTGCAACAAGTCAAGAAGAACACGCCTATTGGTGTTTGCGGTTTGAATATAGCGTAATAGTTTGTAAAGTCATAACGTCCAAAAGCGATGCGTTATTGACCAGCAGCAAGTATTATACTAATTCAGAACATGTGCGTATAGCCTGAAAGTTCACGTCCCAGGAGAAACCGTTGAACAGGTACTTAGCACGAATTGCTGTAGTAAAATATTTTACCGTATAAAGCAGTAAAACGTCCCTTCAGATAAAGGCAGAAGTTATTAAACTAAATTTTCCAGCTGTGATTCCGGAACGACTAAAAACGGAAAGAGATTTTATTGAATTGAATATTTTATATGAGATTATATAGTTTACAGATTTGTTAACGTCACATGCCACTAGAAATCAAACCAGCGTCACATCAAAACTCAAATCCTCAGCGGTGACTTTTTTTTTGGATTGAACATTTCACACTCACAGATCACGTTATATTAGTTAGCATTATTTAAGACTTTATGAAATCCTGCTGAGAAATACAATTTGAATCCCTTTGTAGTAATCTTGTTTTATTAATGAATTGGATGTAGGCATATCAAGATTATTAAAAGTGCACAATAAATAATAGGAGGTTATATTCCTTCTGAATCGTTAAATGATGCCTGAATAGCTAAATTATTCTTTATCTGATATTTTCCCACCCTTACTGACAGTGAATCGTATTCCGCGAATGATTTAATTGCTGAATTTGGCACTGTTTGTAAACTTAATCTAGACCTAGTTGTATGATGTGGAATCCAAACAGATATAGAGTGGTTATTAGTGGACCGATTGAAGTCGCAGTCAGACTGTGGTTGCTGCCCCATGGGACTCACTCGGCTTGGTTTACTAAGCAAACAAATAAATTAGATGAATATACAGCGATCGATAGGATGGTGGTGGCCCGTGTGAGGCCGCTATTCCGTCTGGAGCACGCGAAAGGACGAAGACCAGCTGCTGCATCTTGACCCATTCTTCTCTATGCCCCCCCGTGACCTTCATGGACTTGCCGCCAGAGAGTGGCGTTGGTGCTCCCGAGGGGCCGAGGGGGTGCGGGAGGGAAGTTAGTGGCACACGATACCCCATTGTTCGGCTTAGCAGTCACTGATCCCCTTCCCCACCCCCCATTAACACACGCTGACCGCCGTTTAGAATTAAATTGATTAGAAAGCCGTTTCTCCGGGTCCTGGCTGCGCTGTATAAGCTACCGTAAACAATAGAGGGAGCAACGCAATTTCACGTTACCCCACTGTTTAAGTTTTTTTCTCTATAGTTGAACTTTGCCTGGCATTTTTGTCTTACCGTGGGGTGTTTCTGAGACAGTAATATAACACAAAAGTAGGATATATATCCGAATCCGTGGGTAAACGGCAGCATAACGATATCTCCAAGAAGCTATGTGAGTGCAAGTGATACAATCATCTTTGTTTACGGTTCCAGCTGAACGTGTTCTCCAAGCATTTCGAAGTTTTCACTGGGAATAGGTTCCCCGTTTTATTTCGAGATCCCTCGTTTTAGACTATTAGACCATAAGTGTGATCTGATCCGTGGAGAGCGTTTGAGATGGAGGGTGACGCGCAACTTAATTTAAATATAAAGGTCTGTTTATTAGGGGGTGACTGAAGCCAAATTAAATATTGGGGGGACACGCCTCCTGGTTCCTGCGCCCCTGGTTATTGGTTTACATATATTCAACATATAAACAAACATGCGAAACCAGAAACAAATCATTGCAAACAATTCCTAATAACAATAAGTTGTTGTTAGATAATTTTAATCGTATGGGGCTGAAAAGCGTCAAGAGATTATCATTTATCCATGTTAAAACATACATTCTAATTGTATACGGATGGCTGCGTGAGAACTGAAGAAACACGATTCATAAGAGTTTCATTTCATATTATCTGCTGTTTTGTTCATTGCTTCACGTGTGATTATGCTCAGTATAAAAATAATCTTAGTGTGGTTCAAGAGGGAGGGTAAAAAATCGAACAGGTGGAAATAAACAGTGGGTCTATTTCCGCCGAGCAGCCTGAACATGGACCTTGGGTAGTTTTTAGCCGAGCTGCTAAGGAAAGACGCGTAAAGCCAGTGCGCCTTAATGCGCTCTTATGATTTGCATCAAATTCCGCCTACCTGTCTTAAATAAGGCCTATATGTTCCTGCTTCGGGCTTCACATTTAAAACATGACACGTCAGACCCCAACGCAGAAGTCCTTTACCTTCTACGAAACGCTGATTGGTAGTATTGGAAATTGCACCCCGATATCTTCAAACCTAAAAGAAAAGTTCAGTACACCTATTACTTCATCAGCAATTTAAAAACGTATGATCGATATAAATGATCGGGCTGATGGAACAGCGAGCGGCCTCTGTGCGGTTTAGTGGGGGGTGGTGCGGAACCTTGCGTTGCTTTCCGTCGTCTCTAACATCTGTACCCATTTAACGTTTTCAGGGTTAAGCAGACATGCCAGTCAAACAACGTGAGATAGGGGGTGTGCGTGGGGCGGAGCAGGAGCAGAAGGAGGGTGGGGTGCTGGGCGGGGGAAAATGAGTGGCAGGGATTCCGCGAGACTGTCCCTGTAATTGGGGGAACAGCTGACTCCGATGCACGCTGGCAGATGGTCTGTGAAGGGCGGGGGTCCGCGGAGGGGAGATTTGCATTCATTGTTCCGGAGCCCCGAAGTCGTCCGAGAAACAATAACCTCAGCCAGGAGCAAGAGAAAATAATAAAAACTTTCCTATTTGGAAATGGGGGAGGTGAAGGGGACAAACGGAAATTAATGCAAGAAAAAAAAAGTTCTTGAGAAATTAATCCGATGCTTACGCTGAATTCACACAAGCATTAGCATGTTTTGTTCAGCAGGGCTATAATGAAGTTTTTAAATGTGTCATTCCGTCCACACAGAAAAAGTGCTGCTCCACGTACAAAATGCCATTTTAACATACTTTAAGGCTTTTGCATGGTGGAGATGTTATGTTAGCGAGCTTTTAAAGGGTGTATTATTTTGGTTTAAATATTTATGGCAAACATCAGGACCTGCACCGCAATAGATTATGTTGGAAAACGTTTTTTTTTGCCCCCAAATTTAAAAATCCCCTAAATTATATCTTAATATGCAAGTTAAATTACATTTTAGATAAACCGACCGTTAGTGACTTTGCTGTTGTTCAAGGCTCAGATTGTACATCATAGATTTGTAACATATATATTGCGTGGTTTTGCGACCGTGTCAATGAAGATTAATTGGCTGAAGTGGTCACCATTGTTCCTTGTGAAATTGATATGCGACAGTCTTTTCAGCTAAATCCGGGATTTCAATCACGGTTAAATAGTCCACTAAAGTGGGGCAGAAACCTTAATCGGTTATGTGGCCTTGTAAAAACAATCTCCAACAAGAGTTGAATCGTCGGCCACGATTAATTTAAAACAACTTAGGTCACCTTATGTGCAAATCTAAATTATTAAATCGCAGAGGACGGATTTGTGTGTTGCATGTTCGTCTAGATTACTCACGCGCTCTTTCACTCTTCCGTCATCGATGGGAATTTAGGGTCGTTATTTCAGGGCGGCCGGTCGGAGGTGTCACAGTGCGCATGACCTCGTTACAGCAACGTTCACGTTCCTCGACGTCTAATTGCAAAACTGACCATGATTTACAATTGGAATTTAAAAACAACTCGAAAACAACCCGGACATCTTGAAAGCAGTAAGCGATATCAACCATATATCAACGCCCTCATATTGAATCCAGATGGTGTAGTTGCGCTGATTTGTACAAAATATGAATAGACATTGTTTGTTTAGTAAATTTAAATATGTGTAATAGAACGGTAAATTTAATTGATTTTGCAAAATATTTGCCTAGTTGCACCCGTGACCCTGCATAAGACAAGCGGTTATAGAAAATGTATGGATAGACACACATTCCAGCACACATTCGCCCATGATAGAATTTATAGATTATATGAGAAAATACATTTCTTTCATTTCTGGTATAGGCTACTAAACAGACATCGTAATAAACAAGATATGTCTACACATCGCAGAAAGTAACAGGGTATATGTCTGTATGGGTACTGTGTATAGTTCATTAAAGATTATGGTAATTTTCTGTTTCTGTGCGTGCATGGTTTCCTGTTAGACAGCGAGAACTTCTGACAATGTGTACGTATTTAGGTGCAAACAAAGCTTTTAAAAATATTTTGGTACTTTGTGGAAATACCAATATATCTAAATGTTTTGTTCACATATATGCTAAATATGTGAAATGTAAACATATGTCCATTCACACCTGAGTTTAAAGTGCTGGTTGGTATTTCAAAAAAAGTTTGGCCATGGAAAATGCTGATTGGCTACAGCTGTATATTAAAACTGCCCAGAATCCCGCCCATATTAAAATCTACGCCTATGAAAATGACGATGCAGATAAGTAGCACCAAATATGGTTTCCAGCTCCTCCTACTCAGCCAGCCTCGGTAACTCATTCATACTCTAAGACCTTTAAGCATCATTTCTAGTACTTGATCCACGCGTTCATGTAACAGTGTCAGGCTATCAGCTTTTTAAATCCAAAATTAGGGGAGGAGCACTTACCGCCAGGTCATTTATGTGTGGGTGTGGTTGAATTTGACTTAGAGAGACTGTTTTCATAACTCAGTCTCATCCGTGGTGCATAAGTGTGTGTTTCGTGCATATGCGCAAGTGTGTGTTTACGGCTGAACAGGTGAACCTTACTAATGGTCGAACCTACGTTGGACACATTATCGTCAATCTACTGAACAATGTTTACAACCAGAAGAGAAATGTATCACCTGCAAATGTCTTTATATCAAGGAGTATTTTAAAGCCAAGGAAGAAAAACTGTAGACGCTGGACAAAACCGGCATTTATGTAATTCGCGTTGCCTTTGCGTTTACTTCCACGCAACTAAAAGTGGAATAGCATGTTCTTTAGGAAGTAAAGTTTCAAGAAGCGATTTGCCGTATTTCACTATTATTTCAGTTTACCTGCAAGTTGTCTTAGAAACAGGGACCGACAGCGTTGCGTTTTTAGTTTTAAATGTTCGGGATTCAAAACCAATTAAACGAAGAAGCGAGTGGAATAAAGGAAAAAGCTCTTGGGGCGGAGATGGATTCAGTCCGGTCCTGGGTTCGGAATGTCGGAGTGGTGGATGCGAACGTAGCGGCTCAAAGGTAAAGCAGGAGTCGTTGACTTAGACGACTATATTTCTACATAGTGTAATGATTCTTATTATGTATTGAACATACATTTTGCATGCATTCGAATTTTATATCTGTTTATTTCAATGCGCGTTTCCAAAGTGTCGAATCTGATCTTCAAGTGATGTATAGCGTGAGTAAAAAGTAGATCGAAAATGTACTTTGAGAAAAATGAATTTACACTCAATGCTGCAAAAATAACGATTTCAAAACATAACAACTGACCTATCCGTCAACGGTATTGCCATCGCCGAGTTGAACTTGCCACATCTCGCTCTCGTCCAACCAGCTAAATATGAATATACACATTCATTTTAACTAAGGAAAATACGGAATAAGGATTCATCACATTTTACTTATTTTCTCTTAAACATATTCAGAAATGGTGTGGTTTATTTGTTTTAATTGCTTGATTGCTAAAGTGATATAATTTATCAAACCAAATTTCCAAATATTTAGGCCTATTTTAATTGTTAAAATATCTTTTCTTAGATTAACATGCAAGTCATAAGAAAACGAATTAATCGCTGTAGCTCCGTTATGGTTTATATAGTAACGTAATAATACATAATAACTAGAGATAACTGGAAAAACACTAAAATCAGCTAAATAGTACGAAAACAAACTATATGCCAGTTTGTGCCATTGTAGTGTCATATTGTTCTCAAATATATTTGGCATGTGGCGTGCGCCCGTAAATTATGTTGTTTTTTTTTTAACTGAAAATGTCTTCCATCCCGTGTCCAGGACACAACCTAAATGAACAATGCCAATCTAACCTCGGTGAACAATACGAACAGCTGAAATTAAAAAAGCAACAGGTCAGTCTCTCCAGCTGCAAAGTTAACGTGCTGAAAACAAATAGGAGCAGAACGGAGGCCACGCACTGCGCGGCGTGTCCTGGCCGTGCGCCGTCAATCGCTGGAGGTGGCAGTGTGACGAGTCGCATAAAAGAATGAAAGAGAAGTGTCACGCTGGGGCAGCCTGCAGGGATAATGTTATCTGTGCTGCTGACCGGCACGCTTGGGCGCTGTGTGCGTGCGTGCGCCACGCACATGTAGTTGAATTTGTTCGCTTCCTAAAATATAATTAAATGTGCCTCTAGTAGCGAATGGCGGGAATTCACGTTTCCCGAGAACCATTTGACGTGAGAAATGTAGCAACATAACCAATCGTATATCAACGTTCATGGTAAATGGTCTGTGTAGCCTAATACTAATTCTCGTATTATTATTATCAGACCTATTATTATTATTACTGCCAGTGATACTATCGAATATATAATATGCTGATGAAGACCGACACGTTAAGATGCTATTTATATACGCGAGGTAAACGTTTATAAAAAGACAACAGCCAACATGAGCGGCAGTTTATGCAATCATAAATTTAAAGCTTGAGTTAATTGCAGTTAATGCTATAGTTGCAATTAAAACAACTTAACTTACCGCCTTGCATTTTACTCGTGTTTAGTTTTGAGTATTCTATAAGTTCTGTCTTTGTTTTGTCCGATGATCAGTCGGACAAAATTGGCACAAATATGACCTGATTTTGTTCTTGTGTATGAAATTACTTCATTTCCACAAAACGACTAGAAGTTCAGTAAGTTAACTTACACTGATTTCGGTAACTTCAACAGAAGAGACAGCTTGGTCTACGGATTGCAGTTTTTATGGTCTGCTCAAAATAGAAAAATAGCGTACGACTACGCCGTGGATTGCTACAAAAAGACCAGAAATTATGTAAGATAAAGGAAACTGCGGTGCTTCAGATCCGTCGTGCACCGTAGTTCCCGCATAATGTAGGCGAGATGTTTGCTTGGATGATGCCATATGTATAATACTAAACGCGTTTCTTGTCTTTTTTGAGTTGTATGGCTGTGTAAAGATACAGAGACAGAAAACATATTAATATATCATTTTTACTTTTTAGAACTATATTTCCATTAGATACATATTTAATGGTATTTAATTCTAATTTACTGAGATATATTTGTTTACATACAAGCATATATAATGTTTGCCGCAACAGTAATAGTAAGGAATACCTATTAATTTACATATAGCCTACATATTTACGTAAAAGTAAATTGTACTGGAATACAATGTTCTCGTTTCTCAGGAGTTTATTGCGCTGATTGCGGAATATTGAAACAGCATTTGCGATAAGGACACAGAATCGAAAGTTTTTTAATCTTCCAATTTGTGTACATTAAGACAGATAATAAGAAAATGATATGCGTTCATGGATAAAGTTGTTGTTGTGACTAGACCATCAGGACAGTAGGATATCCTTTTTGTGGGCTAGTCAATGGCGGGTCTGGAGGATGGTCTGTTGATCAGTTTTACTTCAGGTTTATGAACGGCATTTTTGGTTCTATTAGTCGGTAGGCAACGAAGAGATTAATGATCTGCTTCGAAAGAAATCTCCTTTTCAAGATCTCCCAGAACTCGGTATACGTCTTTCATAAAACCCGAACGACCGATAATGGTAAAATCAAAACTGTCGTACTAGAATCGTAACTGAACTTATACCAAGTTTTATACCAGTGGTTAAAACAATCCTTCATGCTAAAAGCTGAAATCTAAATATTGACTATATTTGCATTTTAACTTAAGAAACGGAATATCAACAATAAATCAAAATCTGTATAATTCTGTTTGCTGAAAAAAATAAAGGAAATAGTCGAAGTATTTAAAGCGCATTCTCAAGTCATATTCAGTCCTAATTTAAACCACGAGGAAACGTTCATGCAACAAAACAACATTTTAAGTAAAGCTTATTTAAAAATTGGGATTAAAGTATAGTGGTAGGTGTGTATTAAAGTGTAGTGGTAAGTGCGTCTAATGTGTGTATCTCTCTCTCTCTCTCTCTCTCTATATATATATATAGTTCCAAAAAGTAAAAATGATCTATTACTTGTTTGCTGTCTCTGTATCTTTACACAGCCATACAACTCAAAAAAGACTATATATATATAATTTTTTAAAGTTAAACTTAAGATTATGTTAGTATAACTTATACAGGATTAGAACATCTAATCAATCATACGAGTAATTTACGCTACAACGCAATATAACTCAAACTCTTCATAAATATTTACACAAGATATGTGGTTACATTACTGAGCAACGAACACATTCCCCATATATTCAAACTTTCAATCATGAGGCTTAAAAAAACAACGAGATCTTCCAAAATCATTTCACATTACCTACTCTCTCTGTCGTTTCAATTAGGCTATTGTGATATGTAGTAAATTATTCATCAACTGTATTCTATTTTATGCTACAATGCTTCCTGGAACCCATCCCACTTCTTTTTTGTGCTCTTGTCGTTTGTGAAACTTTAAAGGACAAATCACGGCTCTAAAGTAAAAATCAGCATTCAAACGTAAAATAAAAATGTAATGGGTATTTATTGGGCGTTCACGAGACAAAACAGACAACTTTGACAATAAGAATAATATATTTCATCCATCCATCCATCCATCCATTAATTTTCCAACCGCTTATGCTGGACAAGATAGCGAGATATTCTATACAGCCAAAGCTTGTGAATATATATAATTTGTATATTCTGTTCGTGTCTACATTAAATGAACAGTAATGACAGTTGTTACATATGCACCAAATTAATATTATGCTACTGTAAAGCATAAATGGACAAATCTACCATTTTGATACATCAAAACTCCTGATGTTCCGTGCATGATCACACACAAAACCAGAAATAATGTGTTATGACAAGTGCTTAATTCAGTGTAACGCACCATCAAAATATGAATATTTTACATTCTAAACAAAATAAACATGTACTGAAGCCACAGAAGTAGCAAAGCTGCCAGTAATTACTGATCAAGGGCCTGACTTTATAACGCTGTTCTTACGTTACATTCGCTTTTTAAACTTACTCCTTTTTCTACTCCTTATATTTGCCTCCGAATAGCCCTATATTCCAGATTACTAGGAGGACACGTCAATTACCATTTGTATAATACGAGTATAATTCAAAGAAATTATTAATCTGATTTTGCTTGGAAACATTTTATTTTAAACTAGGCACAACACTTTTTCTATTAGCAGAGGTTTTTAATTTATGTCCCTGCCTGTGGAAATACTTCAAATATATTTAACATATTTATGTATTTTCCTAGAGGTGTCTCTAAGTAACAAACTGACAGGTCAGCTGGCACCAGATTCAAGGTTTCAAGACACGGGACGGATCTGGAGAACAAAACACGGAGTGATGAAAGCGTATTGTCGGCTGCCCCAGCCCCGGTTCACCACTCCTTCTTCCCACAGCGGCGTGGCTCTGTCGCGGGCCCATTTCGAGAAGCAGCCGCCGTCCAACTTGCGCAAGTCCAACTTCTTCCACTTCGTCCTAGCGCTGTACGACCGGCACGGGCAGCCGGTGGAGGTGGAGAGGGCGGCTTTCGTCGACTTTGTGGAGCACGACAAGGTGTGGGGAATAATAATAATAATAATAATAATAATAATAATAATAATAATAATAATAATAGGACAAGAACTTAATAAAACACAAGAGTTATCCAATAATTTTTGGTGCTGATCAAAAGTCAAACAGATGGTAAAGAAGTATAGACTCAAATCGGCAAAACGTATTCTGAGTTTTGAAAGAGGATGTTAGGTCAAAAGTAAATGTAATTCAACCCACAACTTCAGCGATTGAAAAGATTTAAATGAATTTTTCATATGAACAGCTTCGGGATTAAAATAACACAAAATGAGTACTTGCACGTTTGAGCAAATAGAAGCATTGTAACATTATAGGCAGTGCCTGTCCAAAGCTACATTCACTTAAAATTTTGCTCAGTCTGTGGTGTTAAACACTGAGAGTGGTTTTGTGGGTCCCTCAGTTTTGCATACAACAACATCCTAGTTACCAGTAGTTTAAAGTTAGTCAGCAGCTCAGTTCTTATGCCAGTGGTCTGCCTAATGACCTAATCTTTTTTTTTTTTTGGGGGGGATCTCCTGCATCATACTAACATGCAATCTAAAATACCACCCCACCCCCCTGCCCCAAGTTTACTGGATATGAGAGCAATTCTGAGTCTTGTTAGTCAGAACAAAAAAATGAGGGGGGGGGGGGGGGGGAGAAAGTGGCGCCAGGTGGGCATTGTAGTGGGGG
>JAODLD010000046.1:36740264-36756371 GCA_026781065.1 Mormyrops boulengeri | reverse complement strand
CCCAACACAGCAGTGGTATTCCCTCACTGCCTTACTGAAGGCTCCTGAGAGAAAGAGAGAGAGAGAGAGAGAGAGAGCTAGTGGCACTCTGAGACTCGGTAGAATCTGAGCACACACACGCACAGACTGCACCCCTGTCTCTGTACGGGTCGTGCCTCTGCTTGCTTGCATAGCCCTGGGAGTTCAGAGAACCAAGGAGGACCGGGACAGAG
Organism: Mormyrops boulengeri; assembly: GCA_026781065.1. Classification (NCBI taxonomy): domain Eukaryota; kingdom Metazoa; phylum Chordata; class Actinopteri; order Osteoglossiformes; family Mormyridae; genus Mormyrops; species Mormyrops boulengeri. Next base: position 36,756,159 of record JAODLD010000046.1, on the reverse strand, counting down.
AAGTGGAAAACTGTGCATGCACTTCTTTTTTTTTTTTTACGTGCACCTTCTTGCTTTTTTGCCCCTCCGCCGCTTCATGCGTGTTAGTAAAGCACACCGACAGGATGGCCCTCGTACGATCATCCTCTCCGCAGCATCTTCCTGCCAGGTCTCACCTCCACGGGAACACGGAGACCCGGCGGCACGCTTAGACCCGTAGATGACCGGCGGACAACATTGCTGGGGAGCCCCACTGAGGGATTTCGCAGCTTATGAGGGCAGCGGCGATGCAAGCAGCCGCGCAGTGAGGAGAGAGGCGCCCGCGGCTCCTGTCTGACAGTTTATTTTTCATACGCTCCCTCTATTTGTTTTTTCCCCAAATCCTCTTCGCCCCACTGCGGAGGGCGCTGAGTTTTTGAGGAGGCGGAGAGAGGAGTGAGAGAATCCGAGGTCTCCCGCGACTCCAGCCGGCTGTCCCCCATCGCCGCTCCGAGCTGAGGTGCGGGGGGGGGGGGGAACGGGCGTGCGGCAGAAGCGGGAAGCGGAGAGAGAGGAGAGAGATAACAAGCGGGGGGGATAGCAAGGGATAGGGTACGGCAGCCCCCCCCGCCGATTACGGAGGGCAGCCCTGCCTCTGAGCATCCGTGCCGGGGGAGACGGCGGGGTGGCCCTAGGAGCTTGCAGCACACGGCAGGGAGTAACGCGGCAGAGACGGCGGCACCATGGCACAGGCGGCCAAGCACCTCCGCAAGAACAAGGATCTGGAAGCGCAATTGGAGCAGGAGCGCAAAGAGAAAGAGGAGGAGAAGAGTAAGAAGAGGAACCGGTCCCGGGACCGAAAGCGCAAGGTAAAGGGCTGGCGGCGGGTGTGGGGGGGGTGGGTACAGGGATGCACACATCTTCATGCAGGGGTGCCGGGGCACCGTGTGTGCCGAATGGTGTACGCAAACATCCACACGTGCCGCAAAGACCCACACAGGCACACGCACACACATGCGCGTACACACACAGCACGGGTGCCATAAATAAACACTGGCAGAGTGGGAGGGACCAGCGTCTCGGACAGCAGCTCGGGAAGCCATCCATCTGCCCGCTAACCGTGTGCCCGTCAGGCTGCCTCAGTGCAAACTGCCCGAAGCGTTAGCCCAGCCACATCACTGGCCCGGGTCCCCCTCAGCTACATCACCGGCCCGGGTCCCCCTCAGCCACATCACCGGCCCGGGTCCCCCTCAGCCACATCACTGGCCCGGGTCCCCCACAGAGCTGCTCGTCTCTCACCCCAAGCTGTCTCTCTGTGTCTTTTTTTTCCTCTCTACGCTGCGGGAGTACTTTCACAGGCAGATCACAGGCTGGGATCCCGCAAATTGTGGGAGGGGGCATTGAATCACTGCCCCCTCCAACCCCCCCCAGATGAGGAACCTTCCCGTAATGCTTCCATTTATAATCCAAGCCGAGCTATACCTGAAGAGGGAGGAGGAGGGTCCAGGCTACTCTCCGTTTCACACACAATCGGATGGGTTTCCTGGGGAGACCCATTGTTCATTTTACCAAACGTGTCACGGCGATGCGGGGAAGGCGGGCCACGTGTGGGATTCTCAGCAGCGTGCATGACACGGCATGGCACAGAGGGAGGAGTGTGAAAGGAAAGCAAGGGAGCGAAACTTGCCTTCCTAGCTCAGGTCCTAGGGACCCCAGCAGCTACACTGATTCATTCAGTTTTGTTTCAATGTGCACAATAAATACAACAAATGTGTTATTCCTGCTCAGGGTTAGATTACCTGAATTAGTGCTGGAAAAAAAGAGGACCCTCCCAAGCACGACTAGTGAAATCTCTCGCACAAGCTGTTTATCAATGACCCCAAGATCTGCTTCTGTTGCGTCGTCTTCAGCAGGGATGTGAGGGGATTCAGCAGGGATGTGAGAGGATGTAGCAATTGTATGAGTGCAAAATTACCACCTATTATTCTCCCACCATCAATTTTTAAAGCACTTTAATAAAACTTATTGTTTTCCCTTTGATTTTTAATGATGTTTTCTGTCCTTTTACATTCTCAATCAATAAACATGTAATTTAATATTAGCCATAAGTTGATTGCAAGCTGGTGCTAATTGGAAGGAGGTGGACGGAAGCCTGGAGTGCGGTGAGGGGGGCTGGGGACAGTGGACCTCACCTGCCCTTTCACAGGTGTTTCTGTCAGCTACGTGTCTTTGACCAGGGGAGTAACAGAGCTGTCATGGAGCTGCTCCTGTTTACAGAGCAAATGAAATCCACCTCACTGGAGCTGAACTGCTAGACAATCGCACAGCAAAAATGTGCCGTCCATTCATTTTTATGGCCCTTTGTTCACTGCAGAAATGCAGCTTGGAGAATAAAGTCCTATTGATCAATTGATTGATTTGATAGGACAGGAGAGGTCTTTGTCTAGCTGGGGGGCCAGCTTAGTGAGGCAGGGTTATGCTGTGAGCTGCGGGATTCATGCCCCCCTCCCACTGTATGTGAGCCATGCTCTGCAGGTGCACATGGTGGGGGGGGGGGGTACAGAATGTCTGATTTGTGAGTTATTGTATAACCTCAGTGACCCCAGTGCACGGCTGAATCAACATCCTTTACCACTATAGGGGCAGCCTTGCTCATTAGCAGATTCTAATGGGCGATCAAGTTCCTGGACACTTAAATCACACCTTCACCCCATTCCACTTTTATTCTTAAACTTCCACTTAAAGCCTATTTTGGATTCTGGAGCAGATCTGGAGCCTTGGTACTGGTGGAGGGTATTCAGTGGTACTTCTATGGAAATGAAGTATCTCGGGTCTGTTTTGGTGCCCCCTGTTTACGGTACAGCCTGCAGTATTTTCAGATACGACCCATCTGCATTCCGGAAAGTGGTGTCCTTAGGTACCTGTGTGTCATTTGCAATCCCACACACGCACACAGACGCACAGACACACACACACACAGCAGTAAGCACCGGAAAATGAAGGCTGTGCCAGGAGTCTGAGTAGGAGGGGGGCAAGACAGTTTTGACGCACACCGCCCCCTGCTGCTGAACTTGGACCAGAGCACAAATTAATGTAGAAGGTTAGATGAAGATACAGACGTCTGCCCATCCTGTTCCCATGTTCTTTCTACCGATGAGTCGTTCCCAAGATAAAAAACTGCACTTGTGTTGCAATGAGGTAGGGTTCGCCCCGTGTGTCTGACTTCACATTTTTCAAAGGGGCCGTTGAGCACAGTGATGGTGAAAGTATCAATGCACCGAACAGGATGCTTTTCTTTTAAGTGCTTCGGTGTTGATATTCAGCAGAATGAACGACAAACTTATAAATTATGTACGCTACCCTGGACGAGGATGTGCGCTAAGCGCTAACCGAAGAAGCGCTGACCTTTAAATACTGAGCCAAGAGGATCGCGGAGCACTTTGGATCGCATGACGACAAGTCAGAGACGGTGTTCTTTTTCGCCGAGAGAAGTGAGACCAGCTAGAACCAGCCATACAGACTAATTAGGGGTGTTGCGACATGGGTGCCATTTTGTCATCATGCTTTTCTTTTTGAAAAAAAATAACACATCATGCACTGCATCGTACACTGCATCGTACACTGTTTGCAATGGATCGCAGTGACTTTGCAGAGCTCAGGCAGAAAGGGAACTCGTATATGTGCATATTTATTTAGCCCGACATTAAACGTCAAACAACCTATGAAAAAAATGATGCAATGACTGGGTAGTGAGGACGATGGTGGTATTTGGTTACCCTGCTGTAGCTATTTTGAAGTACATTGAGCCAAATGACCTGACTGTTACAGATTTACTTATTAAAAGCGATTAGACCATTTCTTTTAGCTATCTGAGGCATACAGATATAATGCAGGGGTTGTTTTTCGAATATCTTAAAGAGCCATTTATTTTCGCTGTGGTGTCTTCTCTCCTTGGGAGGTATGGGAGTTCAGTCCATGATGCAGAAATAAAGCATAGTGCTCTGGTGCTGTAATTAGTGATGCGATTTAATGTAACAACATTTAATTGGTCCCAGTCGTGTCAAGGCGATTGCGTTAAATGCCGTCACATTTACCAAACAGGGTGTCCTGCGGGATCCCTATGGCTTATTGTGTGGTTCACAACAGATAAATATGACACCGTGAATTAATTAATTTGGCCTCTTAGCCAAAAGGGAGGTTGCTGTAATTGTTTATAATGTGGAGGAGGTGAAGTGTATGGATGGGGGAAAGACAGGTTTGACCCCCGGCGCCCCCAGTAGGTGAACTTGGACTGGCACACAGGTTAATGTGGAAGGTTAGACGAATATGTGATGCAGCTCATGAACATGAGAAAGCGCTAGTAGACATTTTCCCAACCTCTCCCCTTGTTGTTTGCAGTGAGGACTCCATCCCCATGAATAACTCTACAGACCAACTCAAATCAAATCATGGGTTATTTATGAAATGCACAACAGTACAGCAAACAGCAACAAATGCCAGCAATGAAATGAGTTTCCCCGAGAGCTCCCTATAATAATTAAAATAAATATACAAAGAACATAAAAAGGTAAAAGAAAATTGTAAAAGTAAACTAGCAAGCATATTTAAAAAAATTATAATTAAATAAAATACAAATGTGCAAATGTGTAAATTGCCCATACTAACAGGCTGAACATGACTTGTAGTGCAGGATTTTGCGACTGCAGACTCCAGCCAAAAGATATTTTATCAATTTTTCTGTTTCTTTGACCAGATATAAGAATATAAATTAATCCATGGAAAAATGAGGTGAAATTATTGCTTTCTGCGAGCTGCGAGGCTGCGAGGCAGTGAGGCACTGAGGCTGAGGGGAGGCCGGCTTTGAGGCAGGCGCTGCTCTGGGAATTCATTCCAAAGTGGACGAGGGGCTCCCGCTGGGTGTGGGTGCTGGGTTCACATCCTGGGACAATGGGAGCACCGTACTTATTTGTCAAACAGGACCCAGCAGACTTCTGACTGTATTATTGCTATTTAAATTATTTTTCCTTCAGTAAGGCAGGTGTTTTTTATTACCGCTAATCATAATGAGTTTTATAAAATTTACATTAAAATGGTGCTGTTGTGTTATGGGTAATAATTCTGCATTGGTGTTTACTGATTCATGTGATTCATTGGAGGCTTTGTCTGTCAGTTATGACACGTAGGGCATAATTATCCCTCGAGGACAATGACGTTTTGTTATAGTGACTATAGTGTTAGGGTGTGCAGGGTCCGAAGACCCATGGGGTAGGTATCAAACCCTGAGCAGAAACCAGCAGAGCCAGCAAGGCTGATGAGGAACCCAACACTGCTCTGGCCTGACACCTGCCACAGTGAGAGACGGAGGGTGACCTTTGGGGACGAGGGGCGGGGGGGGAATTTGGAAGGGGGTCTGGGGATTTGCGTTTCCGGTGCCAGTCCATCTCACTGCACTGTCAGCAGCGCCGAGCCCTTTGCGTTCTTTCTCTTCCTTGCCTCTGCATTCCAGGCACGCCGGGATTCCGGCTCTGTTTACACCACTGGCGTGTCCGGCTGGGGAAACCCGAGAATGAGTGACTCAGCAAAGCCGCATCATAGAGAGCAATTAAAACAGCTCGAAAACCACAATTTCTGGGCCATGGAAGTGGTCATGGGATGGGTGCCTCAGGTTCTAGGGAAAGTGGGACGGTGTGGAGGTAAGGGAGAGGTGGAGACTTCTGCAGACTGGGTCAATTTTTGAGCCCATAGGGACCCCGGAACCGAGCCTCTGGATGTGCTTCTACTTGGGATGCAGTCGCCCTGATTCTGTTACAAATCATGCAAGTCGGGAGGCGTAGGGAGGCTGACCACCCCAAATGTGGAGCAGTTTCTTAGGAGAAAAATTCAACACCTTTTATGATGCCCCATCCAAAGCTCTTATCCAGGGTGTACCCTGCCTGGTGTCCTGTGCTTATTAGGATAGACTGCAGGCACGCTTTGACCCAGAGCTGAACGTGAGGGTTCTGCTGTTTCAGCAAACGGGCTTCCTGTTTCGCCCCTCTTCAGCATGCCGTGCCCCTGTGCAGTCAGATCATGTTAGGCTCACCGTGTCAGAAGGTCCCCCTATTCTGTGCTTAGTGACACTGCAGAAGAATCAAATTAGCGAGCTGAAGGGCCAGGCTCCTACTCGGGAACTCCGGAAGGAGCGCGGGAACTGGGTCCAGACCTCAGCACTGTGGAGATATCCAAGAGGGAGAGCGACGGACGGGGGACTGCGTTTTTGTTTAATATTAGCATTTAGCATTAGCAGTTTTTTGCATTTGCACACCATGACAGTTGAGTCTGCAAGGCTTTGTAGACTTTGGTTAAGGGGTAGCAAAAAATGTCTACAACTAACCCTAACAGCCACTCTAAGTCAACAGCTCACTCACGAGGGGTGGGATTTGGCTGAATACCTGTGAATGGATCTCTGCTAACACGAGGAGCTGAAATGAAAACTGAGTTTTGGCCCATCCTGGAAGCACCCAGTTTCGATCTTTCTACTTAGGCTAAAGGTCAGCCTAAGGCTGTTAATGCTGACGTCTCAAACGTTTATTGTAGCTACCAGTACTCCTTCCTCATCTGTGTTTATGGTACTATTAAAGATGAGTCACGTACGGTAAAATAACGCTAGCAGTCGTTTCTTATGACATCACCATCCTGCTCTGTGCAGCCGGGTGATCTTCCAATCCAAACTGTTATTTACATGCTGGTGCCTTATGTAACAGGAAATGAGACCCCAGGGATGCTGAAAGGAGCTCTTCACCATCTCTTCTGTCAGCTTTCCGTTTCCCCTGTAATTTCCTTCAGCGTAAAAGTTCCCCTTTGTAAAGTACCAGAAAGCAAGCTTTGAGTTCTAATGGTTCAGGGAAATAAGAACATCTAATAGTATTTCCTGGAAATCGAGAAAAAGCAGGGTTTCTGTTCTGTAAATGTTCTATAATTGTGTATAAATGTGTATGTGAAACAGTCATACCCTGACTCAAATGGAACCAAATCCTTTCATAGACATACTTACAGCCATCTGTATGTGAAAGGGAGATCCGTATGCATACATCTGTATGTATGTCTATGCCAGGATACATTTAATAAATTATTCACTTGTAATGGTCAAAAAGTCATTAGAGACAAGTTCTTCCAGTTAAGAAGACTGCTGGACCTTTGCAGTGCGTAAGGCACTCGGCTGTTATTTACCCTAAGTCTGTGCCTTGGGATCGTGATGCCAGACAGTGTGTGCCGGCCTAGCCAGTGAGAATGAGCGAGAGAGAGAGAGCTCAACAGCAGGCACCCCTGTGAGCCATGGCGCCCTCCAAGCCCCGGGTTTTTAATCCATAATCCTCCTGCCACTTGCCTTTTCAGGTACCCCCAGCCACCTCTCTGTCTTTGGAATGGGCTGCCCATCAGCTCATGAAAGGCCACTGGATAGAGGAAGCATTTCAGGTGGCCTCTCCCTGCTCACAGTGACACACACTTGCATTTAAAATACATAGCATTAAAGATGGAGTAGCAGTGCATGCCATCTTGGGAAGTGATTCAGAGGAGCTCTGTACTACTGCTCATGCAAACATGTATCATAATACATGCCCCCCCAGGGGGTGGAGCTTCATGCGCTCACTCTGAAGGGGTTGCTATGGGAACGCCATATGAGGGCTGGACCCTCTCTGTGTGGAAATTTATTGAAGGTTGTCTGTTTGGACTTTTATTTGGGTGGCAGGGGCCAGTTGTGCAAGCCTGGTGGTTACGTGACTTTTAATGTCTCTGACCTCAACTCGTGACCCAGAACAGTAGCATCGTTTCCTCAAGCTAAATATGTAACTGATCTTGTGTTGTTCAGCCATGAAATGGGTTTAAAACATATATGGTGTTCGGGGAAAAACAGTCAGGAGGGGAAGAATTTACTGGATCATGAAAAGGACATCAAATATAGCACATGACTTGTTTGGCCAGCAATAACCCCTGAGTGTCATTTGGGTTTTGATTAGCTGGAGCTCATGGTCAGTGTCTCTGGGGCTTGGTTTCGTGCTGCGGTGGAGCCTCCACAGAGCTTAGCGCCACGTTGTTTCACTCAATGCAAACGAATGGTGAGGGGGGGATTTGCCCTCCCCAGTTAACGGTTAAGGTCCACAGCCCACAGAGAGCTGTAGGAAGGTTTGTGTAGAGTCTACACATCCTTTGTAGTTTGATAATTAAGTCTAGTTAGTGTTACATCACATTTTTAGTTGCTCTGCAAATGTTTTCCAGTTAATTGCAATTTAAATGGCTTCTAATCGCCGTCGTTTATTTGGCCTGGACGTTTTAATTAAGTACTCCATATAGAATGACAGAAAGATAAAAAATTTGTCGGTAAGTCTGCTTGTAACATATCCATCCGGCCAGAATTTGACTCAGCAAATGATGCAAACTTATTTCCATAAAACAATTGGAAGATCGCATAGGAGGTTTATAAGGCGCCGGGGACCAAGCCCCGTGTTGCGACTGAGCGTGACGTCGGCGAATGCACTGGAATGCGGATGATGGGGTGAGATCACCATGGAAGCAGGCGCCATCCGCAGCACTCGCAATTAGAATGCGACGGCGATTCTGCGGGACTCCCCAGTGAGGGATGGAGCAGAATTAATGCCTGTCCCCAAAGACACCCTGAGCCGACACCGCCATAGCCAGCTTAGACTGTGCTGGGGGGTGTAGAGGCGGGTTGGGGGGGGGTTTAAAGGTAGCCAGCGATGGCTGGCTCAGTCACTGCAGTCGGCAGAGATCGGCTGATGGGTTGGGGGGAGGCTTGGGGGAAGGGAGTGCTGCACAATTTAAAGGTTTTTGTCTTGAATTTTATTGCAACGTGGGGCTCAGTAATGCCACCGATGTGCTAACTGTCTGATGGAAAAACAAGCCCCCCCCAATTCTTTATTCCTCCTTTGTGTGTTTTGTGTTCCCCTCCTTTGTACAGTATCTCCATAAAAATGTCTTAAAAGCACAACTCCTTCCAATGCAAAGTTAAATTCAGATTAAGGAGGTAGGCTTGTGAGATGGAGGGAGGGCTTAAGGGACTAATGAAGGGAGGGAGTGAAGGAGTGAGGGAGTGAGAGAGTAAGATAGGGAGGAAGGGAAGGAGCAAGGAAGTGAGGGAGTAAGATTGGGAGGAAGTGAGGAAGGGAGGGAGTATGAGAGGGAGGGAGGGAGGGAGAGAGGGAGGGAGGGATTGGTACCCCAGTGTAGAGGGAGGCCTCCTTTAGCCGTTAATCAGGTAATTGCATTCTTCACTGCGCCAGTGTTTCCTCTGTGGTTGTTCCCTGTAACGGTAAGAGCAGGTTCGACTCAGTAATCGCTTTCATAAGCAGCTCTTAATTGAGTTACATTGTGTCCAGACTGATAGCAAGAGAGAGAGAGAGAGACCTGGGGAGGGTCTGTGCACAGGGGGAGGAGCAGACTGCGGCAGTACATGAGATTGGGGTGATTTCAAAGCAACAGGGTCAGCACAGATGCCACCACACACACAGAACATGTGCAGACAGACACGCACAGACACCAACACACACACACAAAACATGCACAAACACACATGCGCAGATGCCAACACACAGAGAATATGCGCAGACACACAGGCAGATGCCAACACACGAAATGTCTGCCGACATGCACGCGCAGATGGTAACACACACAGAAACAGATTATGCGCAGACACACACGCAGATGCCAACACACACAGAACCTGTGCAGGCTCACACGTACAGATGCCAACACACACAGAATGTGTGCAGACACACACGCGCAGATCCCGACACACAGAACGTGCGCAAACACGCAGATGCCATCACACACAGAACATGCGCACACATACGCGCAGATGCCATCACACACAGAAAGGCAACATCCAAAATACAATCTTTCTCTGTCCTCTCTCACAACCCCCCCCTCCCCCCGGCCCCACCACGCTTCCTTCTGCAGTGGCAATGACAAAACAATGTTCACAGGCTTGAATAACCGAGAAGGTAACATCTGGTGATATACAGTGCCGCCCCCCCCCCCAAGTGTGTACCATGCAGGAAATCCTGTGTACCATCCTTCCTTCTCTGACCCCGCCTTTGTGTCTGCCCTATTTTAAATCTTTGTCAGTAAAATCCTTTGTCTGCGGCCTTCCATGTCTTGCCAAGACACAGCAGCTGTGTTTTGTGGACAAATCACAAGTCGACAGTTGTGCACAGAACATTTCACAATTGACTTAGTGATGAAATATATTTGTATTTATAAAGCTAAAACTGAAGAGCCTGGAACACTAAAATGACCAGTTGCATGAGTTTTGGGTCTTCTTGTACCTCATGCAGTTGCTATGAAGAATGTACCAGAATTCTTGGCCATCAAGAAATCATTGAGAGACTCAACCAAGAGTATTATCCCAGTGTTTGAGGTCATCCTTACTATCTTCACTGAGTTCTGATAATTTTATCCAACCATCTGCTTCTACCCACTAAAGGGGCACACAACTGAAACTTCATATGCATGCATGTCAAAGAGCAGCAAAATGTTCTAGAAGGTTGTGAAAAAGGGGAGCTGTCAAGAAGAGAGGATAGAGTCAACTAGGAGAGGTCCTAGCATTGGTGTCACTGTCAGAACAGAACTTTATCAAGTACCTTTATGAAAGCCATCTGTCCATTGGAAGCTGGGCCGACTTCCACTGCTGGTGTCCATGACTATCAGAGGACCTACCAGAGGCAGCCTCTGCTGAGGAAGCAGCACCATCAACAGCCATTAAAATCCCATGCCAAGCTGTCAGTCACGTGACAAAGGACCATGGAGGCTGAAGGAGCTCCAGTCCAATTGGCTTTACACTAATGTTATCCACAGTTTTTTTTTTGTTTGATTTGCATGGTCCCTAGGGTCCTTTATCGAAGCCCTGTTTCCATCTTCTTTTCAAAGCTTGTCCTTTTCTGGGACATGACCTTGATTGCAAGGGCTTTGGTCAGAAGTGCCATGAGCAGAGTGAAAAAACGTGCATTGAGATGAGCCTCCATTAACTGAAAAGTGGAAAGTGCTGATCAGAAAGAGTTCAATGCTGTTTGGGGGGCGGGGTAGCAGAAGGCAAGGCTCTTTAGAATGTGGACTGGGGCATGGCTCTGGTTAGGGTCGCTGGTGAACCCTTAAATAAGGTTAGATAGCAAAATTGTTTAGATATATGTAAAACTATAGTTTGGATAGACTGGCTCTGTGTGTGGAGATGTTCTCCCATGTTTACACAAGTTTCTTCCAATAGTGCAAAGATGTGCAGTTATGTATACTGGAGCTGCTACACTGACCATAGTGTGTGAATCTGTAGGCATGTATATATTACATTTGCACTGTGTCCCCACAATGTGATAAAAATCTATTATGTTGACATTGTGGGGACCACTTTTTGGTTCCCAGAAGGGGAAACTCAATTATATAAAAATCTGTGACTACAATCAAAAAATTGCCATAAAACATGCCAAAAGTCTTGTATTTTGTTTAGTTACTTATTTACATTTACAGCATTTAGCAGACTCTCATTCCAGAGCGATTTACAACCAGTGTTTAGTAGTCTATGACTGTTCTTCAATTAATAAGCTAGACCTAAAATCAACAGCTGTCATCAAGATCAAATTACCGCTAAGAACGTTGTTAGGAAAAAGAGTGCACAGGAAAAGATTGTTAGTGGATTTTTTATTTTTATAAATGGAGAGAGTGTACAGTAAGGTTGGTATTAGTCTCCTAGGTACTCCGTGAAGAGGTGTGTCTTCAGACGACGGTTGAAGACAGGAAGGGACTCGGCCGTTCTTACAGCAAGAGGAAGTTCGTTCCACCACTGAGGCGCCAACATTGCAAAAAGTCTTAAGATAAGATAAGATAAGATAATCCTTTATTAGTCCCACAAGTGAGAAATTTGTATTGTTATGGCAGAAAGTGGACAGTACAAGAATAGAGCAGCAAAAATGAAAAACAATACAATAAAAACTATATATGTAGAAGTGGAAGGGTATAAATATAAATATATGTACAACACTGTGGAATTGCACTCAAGAAATATTGCACATAAGAAAAACACAAGAAAAACACTCTGGTGTATTGGATGTGTGTGTTTTGTTAGTCTATGTGTGTGTGGTCTTCAGCAAGGACTTCGTTATAGAGTCTGACAGCGGATGGAAGGAAAGATCTTCTGAATCTCTCCTTCCCACATCGTCTTGATGCACTTCATCCTCTTTTAAGTGTTGGTGGTTCAAGACGAGCAGTGCTTGATGCTCTGAGAGGACGAGAAGTGACACGATTCTTGATCAATGCTGCCAAATAAGGAGGAGCTGTTCCATTCTTGGCTTTAAAGGCAAGTGTTAGGGATTTGAACCTGATGCGGGCAGCCATAGGGAGCCAGTGCAGGCTCCGTAGAAGAGGTGTGATGTGGGAGAACATTAAAGATGAGTCTTGCAGCTGCATTCTGGATCAGCTGAAGTGCCTTCAATTGCCTTCAATGAAAGACCGGCCATAAGGGAGTTGCAGTAGTCCAACTTGGAGATGACCATGGATTGGACGAGTAGCTGAGTAGCATCTGTCATGAGAACAGAACGAATCCTTCTAATGTTGTAGAGCAGGTATCTGCAGGACCTGAACAGGTTGTTAATGTGTGACGAGAATGATAATTCGTCATCCAGAATGACACCGAGACTTCTTACTGTTTTTGAGGGGACAATAAGAGAGTTTTCAAAGGAAATGGTAAGGTCAAGAGCTGGTGATGAATTGCCTTTGATGTACAGCAGTTCAGTCTTGCTGGGGTTTAGCTTGAGGTGGTGGGATATCATCCAAGAGGAGATATCAGTCAGGCAGTCTGAGAGTCGAGTTGAGACCTGGTGGTCATCGGGTGGAAAGGAAAGAAAGAGTGGAGTGTCGTCTGCGTAACAGTGGTAGGAGAGCCCATGAGCAGATATGACCTTCCCAAGTGAACCCATGTATAAGGAGAAGAGAAGGGGTCCCAGGACTGAGCCCTGAGGAACACCAGTGGCCAGCCTTCGTGGGGCTGTTTGGGAGCCTTGCCATGCCACCTGGAATGACTGGTTATTGAGGTAAGATGCAAACCATTGCCAGACTGTACCTGAGATCCAAGGGCTGGAGAGAGTATCCAGGAGGATCTGATGGTTGACCATGTCAAAGGCTGCAGACAGGTCCAAGAGAAAAGTGGACCTGTAGTGGACTAATAGTTAAGGTTAGAGCTGGGTAGGGGTTAAGGTTGTCATAGATGGGATTAGGGTAATGCCCATGAATTCAAAATATGTGTGTGTGTGTGTATGTGAGTGTGTGTATGTGAGCGTGAGTGTGTGTCCTGCAGTGGACTGCCTGTGTTCCCTCAGCACCCAGCCTGGGTTAAGCTGCTGGATCATGCTGAACAGGGATGGCTGGATGGATCAATGAATGGATGGATGGATGGATGGATGGTCAAAAAATCAGATGATGATGAAAGATAAATGATAATTCCAGTTAAGTCACCAAATGCAAAAATGCATAGAAAGCAAAATTAATTATTATAAAGTCACTATAAACTGCAGAATTACACACCTACTGCAGAAAATTCTTTTGCATTTGCAGATTACCTCCGGACATAACTATTGTGATTGCATGTGTTGTTAGATTTCGAGAAATCTGTATTTTAGCTGTTTTAGTTTGAATATTAGCTGTATTTGCAATTAAATGAAATGTGGATTTTGGTGCCTGCAATGAACCACCATCCCATTCAGGGTGTCCCATGCTTTGTTCTCTGTACTTCCTGGGGTAGGTTCTAGGTGCACAGGACTGGACAGGATAAGTGGTCGGATGGATGGATGGATGGATGGATGGATGGATGGATGAACGGACGGATGGATGGATTGATTTAGAAGAAGTTATTTAAATGCATGACTCAGGGTTTATTTCCAGGTAACTTATGATGCTGAAGGTTTCCTGAGGGATTTCACATAAATAATGTCAGATCGTTTTTGCTCCTCTGTTGAAGTAGAGCGCATGAGTGCCTCTGCAGCAGCTGCCTGCACTGTCTGTCATTCTTCAGTCGTGATCTACCTTTTGTACATCCTCTGTGTTCATTCCATTCCCTGGGAAACTGCGCGTCGTTCGTTGCCGGCAAAGCCCTCCACGGGCCGAGATCCTTCTGCTCCTCTCCAGCTGCCAGGGGGCATCACAGCGCATGTCGTAGCCGATTCCCCAGGCCGACGCAGTGTCACCCGGACGCCAGCCGTGAACATCACGTCTCCGATTAGATCTCTGTGGTTTCACTATCTACTGTTTCTGGAAAAAAATCCCGGGGATGCCTCTGAGACAGTCTTTTGGTCTCTTACCAGCACAGCATACTAGGAATTTGATAATATGGAGCAAATAGGTGAGGGCACAGGCCTGTTCGACTGCTATCACGGTACTGGCCAGCCCCATCTTCACCCCGCCCCCTGCAGGTAGCCTAGTCACAGGGTTCATGAAGGACATGGGTGTGATCCTGAACATTCCTGTGGAGGGTTAGGGTGTGCATTTCTAATGCCTTTGCTGAAGGTCTTGGCTTTGTTGTGGCTCACAGTGGCCCATCAACCCATCCATCCATCCATCCATCTGCCCATGTCTCTTACACACTACAGGGTCACCTTGAGCCTGGAGCTTATCCCAGGAAACATACTGCACAAGGCAGGGGACACCTTAGATGGCATATGCCAAAAGCCCAAACAGTTCTTAGGAAAGTTTTTAGAAAAACAAAGTCTTTTTATAGCTTCCTTGAAGATCTTTCAACTGATGCTAGTGTCACCTTCATTGGAGGGTGTTCAGGCAGTAGCCAGGTGGAGTCAAAGCACCAGATTCTGTTCACCTCTCCACCCTGCAAAATGCCACTGGCTGTAAACCTCTCTGTCTCAAGAGAGCCCCGGGGAGGGTCTGTAAACCTCATGGGGCTCGTGCTGCTGTCCTGCTCCACTGATTGGCTGGGAGTGTCGGGACCTAGCCCATTTTCAATTAAATTTACAAGGTTGCCATCCATCCATCCATCCATCAAAGAAACAATATAATAAATCTAAACAAACCATATAATAATCATTTCTGTTCTCATTTTACTGTCTTTGTCTCTACAGTGTCCAGGTTTTGAGTAGCCACTTCCCATTTCTCACAGGACTGGTTTAACTGGTCTGGACTGGTCTGACATTCACAAAAAAGTTTGGCAAATTTTATGTGATTTTCCTGTCTATCCTTTAAAAATGTTTTTCTCACTTCCTCTCATGCACAGACATACACAGAAGTCCTTTTTCTTTACTATTTCATTTTTAATATTTTTTGCCCATCTTCTGACTTTGCCAGAGCTCCTTGTTGAAGCTCATTATTGACGTTTCACTGGCTGCCTCTGTCTGGCATGGTTCCCCCTTTATACTGATAGACTTCCTCCACCCCAACTCACTTCCCTTGATTAGCAGCCCATCACGCTGCACTGAGATTACATCACACTGTAGCGCGAGGAGGACTGTACCACTGAGGGAAATGGGGGGTGGGGGGAGGGGGATGTCCTCAAACACTTATCAAGTGAGAGCACCACAGGCATTTATATCAGTTTCTTATGTTCAAATCCTTCTTCTAATTTTTTCTGGATTCAGCACATCATCTCTATCTCTCCAGTCCCTCCCATTATAAATCCTAGCAGGCACCGTACTTCCCTCTTTCTCAATTGTCATTTCTGATCTATGTTTTCTTTTCAATGCTCTCCTTACCTGTTTTATTCCCTTCACATCTGTCTTTCTTACATTAGCCCCCCACCTCTGTCTCCTTCCATCCTCCATCCATCACTGTCCCGCCCCCCCCCCCCCCCACGCCCCCGCCCACGCCCCCCGCGCCGGGGGGGGGGCGCCAAAAAGAGACTTTACCCACAGCAATCAATAGAAAGTATGATATTGCAGCACTGCGAGAGCAGCGA
>JAODLD010000046.1:36712123-36732333 GCA_026781065.1 Mormyrops boulengeri | reverse complement strand
TGAATGCAATTTAGTGGCATGACATGCACCTGTGATATAACATTGTGAACATGTGTTTCTCTTTGTTTCAAGTGATTCTTATCTGAGAACATGAAATTCCATTTATTTTCAATTGAAGATCAATTTTATTGTTACCGCTGACAGTGTGTGATTGGCCCTACTCTTTACTACATACCTGAAAGAAGTTTAAAATGATTTGATTGATGACACTAGTGCATTGCACGACAGTATGAAAACGAGTGAGAGACCTGCAACTCTCAGTGATGAATGTACAAACTGTTTTGTTGAATTGTCAGAGTCAGATGAGAAATGATCATTTGTGTGGGAGACTGTGTTACTGTTTTGAGAACTGCATTGAGAGTGGTGAGAATGGTGTTTCTGACGAGGAAATTGCATGAAAGCGACTGAGAAAAACTGTACGTTTACAATAGGCATAATCACTGCACTTCCAGGAAACTTTTGGTTGTTTTAGGTCAGTTAATGTACACGATGCAAAATTTATTGTCAATAAACCAAACTAAGGACCGTTTTTTCAAACGTTTGATACTTTTCTTCCCATTCATTGATGACACTGAAAAAGCAATAAATCTTGAGTGAAATAGCAATAAATCCATTAACTAGGGAGACACTTTCCTTTGTGCCTCAGACTGGTAACATGGTTGTAGCGAAAGTAACAGCAGGGCATCTTCACCTCTGGCTCCTCGGATACTTATTGACTCCTTTAATATTGCAGTTATGAAACCTAACTACCACATGTAATAATATATGAATGAATGACATGTAAATGGTATTTACTGAATGAGTGAATGTGTGGATGTGTTCTGCAATGGGCTTGGATGGATGGATGGATGGATGGATGGATGGATGGATGGATGGATGGATAGATAGATAGATAGATAGATAGATAGATAGATAGATAGATAGATAGATATCTCATTTGAAGGTTTGTTGGGGGTAAACCTAATCTATATAGAAGGGTGGAAACATGCGTGTGTGTGTGTGTATGTGTGAGTGTGTGGGTTATGTATATATTACATTGTGGGTACCAAATGTCCCCACAATATGATAAATACAATATATATATTGTATATAAATACAATATTTTGACGTTGTGGGGACCACCTTGTCAGTCCCCAAAAGGGGAAACTCAATTCTATAAAAATCTGTGACTGCAATCAAAAAACTAAAAATGTCAGAAGTTTTGTGTTTTGTTTGGTTACTTGTGGTTAAGGTTAGGGCTGGGTAGGGGTTAAGGTTGCCATGGTTAGGATTAGGGTTTTCCCCATAGAAATGAATGAAAGGTCCCCACAAAGATATGAACACAAACGTGTGTGTGTGTGTGTGTGTGTGTGTGAGAAAGTGAGGGGGGGGTGATCCATGTTATGGCTGGACAAACTGATTCTCGACCTGATTAAATGAAGGATGGTTACAGCAAGACCCTATGATACATTATAGTACACTGTTTTAATGCTGATAAGATTAGAAGAGGTAGAGTGTACGGTAACACTACTCAAAGCTGTCATCTATGATGCATTATACATTCATTCATACTCTAGGATAATGGGTTGGTATAAGAATGAATAATTCATTAGAGCATCTTCTATTGACAGTCATAAGGCATTATAGTGTTGATCAAAACGCTTCATTAGCTCTGATGAAGTGCTCATCTATGACGCACTATAGATACATTCATAATTGCATTATAATATAATCGTCAGTATAAGGATGCTTTGTACTGCATTATGAATGTATCTGTAGTGCATTATAAATGATAACTTCATAAGAATTCATAATATGTGATAAACATGCTTATTATTGGCCTTTAATATTAATAACCATGTTTTTAATGCTTTGTGAGTGCATTGTAATGTGTTATGAATGTGTCCATAGAGTGCGCCTTAGATTTCACAGCTTTCACATCACTCCTCACTTCTGTACGCAAACGCAGTGATTCTTAGCGATTCTTTGGCACCTGCCCAACTTCTCATCTAGAAACATCCAAACCCATAGCCAGAAATTGTTTAGCGCAAACGTTCCTATTAAAGGAACACAAAAATATGCTGTATTTGCATTTGAAAGGTTAAACTGGGTTCTGCATTCTGATGACAAAATTGCAAGGATTCAGGTTATCCCTGAGTTTTTCTTGCTATAATATCACTATCCTATATTTAGCCTTATTTTTGCTTGCTATCATAGTTTCTTATTATAAATGCTGCCCTTTTCCTGGAGTGGTAATCTTAGTCCCATTCTTATCTCAGTTTGCAATCTAACCTCATCTCAGAGGATGCACACACACGTAGAATGATCAGTACATGGAGTGTGCTTAAGAGACTACCTTATGTAGCTGCCATCAAAATGCTCACAAAGGTATGCCATACTCCTGCAATAAGGTCTCAGATCAGTGGGGATAACGATGCAACAAAAGAGTATGTACAGTAAAGGTCACCCGAAAATATATAGAAGTTCCTGTTGAAAATGGAATTAGTGGGCTGGCTTGTTCATCCTTTACTGCTGACAGAGGGAATCTGTGGAGGCAGGATCTTCGGGATGTCATCATACATACATACACTGGTGGCAAAGGGCAGGTAACCACCTGGCAGTCCACTACTCAAACGTCTCTCCTCCCGCGTCCTTGCCTCAGAGGATGAGGCATACAAGCAGTGTTACCCCAGCAACCTGCCTACGTCATGCAGCCCTTGGAAGTCAACTCCTTCGGACATGTCTTTGTGAATACCTACTCTGGACATTCGAAATTCTGCCAACATAGCTTTGAAACCAGTCATGACCTATTTCTGGAAAGGGTCTTTGATGGACTCTCTAAGAACCACAAAACTGTAATTGCTTGGGCTGCAGCATTTCTAGGAATAGTCCCTACAGTACTGATACTGTTTCAGTGACCCCACCAAAATGTCACTTGAACGTATGACACAACACCCCTTCCCAAGTCATTGAGGTGAGTCCCTCCTACCTCCCAGCCTGTGATGTCATTCAGACCACAAAAGGAAGCATCTGGGCTGAAATCTGAAGGCTGGCCACCGGGCGGCCATCTTGCCTGGATCTTCAGCCATGTTTTGTAATTTCCCTCCTTAGTGACAAAACACTGTAACATGTACTTCACTGTGCCACTTACTGCAAATCGGTGTCTTTGTGTAACGCTGGATCCACTTGATGCCAGCTGACTTCCTGCCAGGGCTAAATTACGGCTTTTTGAAGACGGCAGATTCCTCCGTCTGGCATGCAGCCTCAACGACATCCCTCAAGAATGCAAAACTTTTATGTTTTTCACCATTTTTGCCTGGCACTCGTTTTTGGAAGGACAAATCACAGGCCACCACCCACCCCCATGATGGTCTGGAGGAGGACTATGGTCAGAGCTCCTCAAAAGACTCACTAATATGAGCATTTTTGCTGGCAGGACACCAGGAGCATCCCTAAGAGCCCCGGGGGCCCCCCCCCCCGTCCCCCCCCCCCCGCCCGGGGGGCCGCTGCGGGGGGGGGGGGGGGGCCGCGAGAGCAGCTCAATGACTATTTTCCAAGGCTGGCGTTTGATAAATGGAACTTAATTATGAAATTATTGTTATCTCATTATGCTTGATGTAGTACAATAAACATGTCGAGATCCATCACCCTTCCATAACCCCATATCCCTCACATGGGCACTATCAGTCTGGAGCCCTTCCCAGGCTACAGGGCAATCGTTCGGGGTGACTGTGACATCGAGTAACCAAACCATATGTCTGAGGGTGGAAACTCACACAAGCAGTGGGAGAACATGCATGTACTCCTGGGGGAGGCTCACAACCCTGGAGGTCTGAGGCTATAGTGCCACCTACTGGGACAACATATATTACCCATTCAGAAGATGAGGTTATAGGCCATGGTCTGCATTACCCTGATCGGAATGGCCGATCTTGCCCCCCCCCCCCCCCGCAACTGCCTGGTTTTCGGAGGAGTTACAACCTCCATCCTTACTCTCCCACTCTGTTGCTGCTTCTGCTCCTCACTTATTTGCTTGCTCGCCCCATTCTTTACACCCTGGGGCGACCCATTACCCCTGCTGCAAGGTCCCTGGTATGTGGGGGGGGGGTCATCTCACATACCTGAATTGTCCCAGGATTAGTAGGCCAGTGGGGGCCTTGAGGGTTGGCGTTCTCTTTCTGCTCTGTTAGGCAAGGTGTAGACCTGAGGGCCCCCCCTCAGGCGCACAGACCCCCGTCCCCCGTTCCCCTGCACTCTCTGCTTGCCCTTTCCTGTCTGTGCCTCTTTCCCTGTGCCCTGCTGAGTCATTACTACCTTTCCTGTCTCCCACTGAGTCTCTGTGACCCTGGCTCAACCCGAGCCCCCTCCCTTCCTCCTCTAGGGGCCCACTGGCTTTCTAATTTTGGCGAGGGGAGCAAGGATACGACAAATGTTTCTCCTTTAACAGATAATCCCACCAGGGGTTTGGCAGAGATCATCAATATTTTGAACACCCTGTTTCGAACAAAAAGCAAACAGAAATAGTCCCCATATCTGTGTGCTTCTAGTCCGTCCCTCAAGGTCAGGCCAGTCACGGCAGATCGCATGCGTCGCTGCATTTTTCTGGCCGAGGCATTAAAGCCTCGCAGGCTTTTTGTGAGGCAGGATGCGACGTTTTCGATGTTGCAATGAGATGGGGGGGGGTGCCAGACGGAGATGCCAGCGAGGGAGGTGACAGGAAGCGGCTCGCTGCAAGGGAAGGCGATGGACGGGCCGCAGGTGGGATTCTGGGATACGGTCAGGGTCACAGCTGGGCGGCAGTTAGCTGGTATGAGATGTCCTGACTTTGGTTCCATGCATCTTGGATCAAGCCCTGGCTCAGCCGTAGCACTATATCAACCTGGGTCAGGGGAGACAGAAGAATAAAGAGAACATATTTAAAGTCCAGGGGTGGCACAGTAGCTCAGTCGGTAGCACTGTTATCTCCAAGGACACCCTCCACATTAAGGGAGTTCTCCCCAGGCCATGCACGCTCCTTTTAGGTGCTCTGGAACCTCCCTTCAAAGACACGTAGAGGCTGCATTGCAGTACCTGCCCGAGCCCATGTGACACCCCAGGTGAGCATCAGCACCAGCGCCCCCATCTAAGGCAAAGTGAAATTTCCTGGCATGTCGCCGCCCCCTCAGTAGTCGGCGCCCTAAGCGGCCGCCTATGCCGCCTGTAGGATTGACCGGCCCTGCTGCAGTCTGTGCATCCACTGGTGAACTGGCCTCCCATCCTGGGAGCCCCCTGCCCTGCATCCTCTACTCCCTGGGACAGGCTCCAGGATCTCTGTCGCCCTGCACCGGATTTGCAGCTTGAAATATGAATTAGAAGACAATACACTGATTATTTCATCAGCCCAGCTTTCTGCAGTCCCCATGGCGCTGTGCCTTTAAGGATCATGCTTAGTGGATCTCTGTCAGTACACAGCACAGCTACAAGCAGCAGGATTTATACAAACCAGGTGTGACGTGAAATTTGGTTGTTTGTACCCCACGCAACGCTTGCTGTCTTTGTCCCTTAGCCAAACCCACTCATTTCACACTTTGGTTATGGTTTTACCACCTAAAAATCAGAATACTGAACCAGACCTACAAAAAATGTCCTTCCATAAACACATGAAAATACTGCCTTGTGCATTTAAGTCTTGCACTCTATAAGCATGTTTTCAGGCAATATTGTGAAATATTATGTTTTATTGACTAAATTGTTGTTGTTTTTGTTGTTGTTTGCCCTGAAATTTCTCTGTGTTGTTGAAACTCATACTTTCTGCATTATAATACTGTATTACTAACCTAAGTAATATGATATAAAAGTTTACAAAATATATTTGCTGTGTAATTAAAATAACATTATACCACTCTGCATAAACACATATGGGCCATTATGACATTATCCTGTGTCAGGTATATTAGCAGAGGATTTGGGGGCGTCTCACTTATGTTCCCAGCATAACATTTCTCAAACAGTCCTGTCTTCCTGTCTTTGCAATTTGAAACCCAGCAAACAGAATGTACTGATTTGGCTCACTGTTCGTCATCTGAGTGCACTGTCATGAAAATGTGAGCATCCTTTATTATCACCCATGGGGTTTTCCTGTGGAACATGCTGCTTGTTTTCTGTAATTTACCAAAGTGAAAATCTCTCAAGGGCAGCAATACTGGAAATACAGCTAGTCTCAAAAAAAAAACAGCCACGATCAGTGGTGCTTTTTATGGTGCAGACAGACACCCACCTGCCTCCCTAATCCAGGACAGAGGAGTACCTATCTATCAGCCTTCCTGAATACTTTGTCCTCTGGATATCAGTGAGGGCCTCTGTTACCTGCTGCACTCATTAAGCGTCCTTGAGGAGAGCACCTCCGCCCCTCTTGTGCTTTCACACTGACACTCCGCATGGCCGATTCACGCCTGACTGCACTGGAGACTAGGGACAACTTAATGAAATTTAGCAACTTTGTAGCACCTGCTCTCTCATTCACGCTGTAAATATCAAAAGAAATATTTCTTGTTTTTTTTGTTTTACCATCTATCTTATGTCTTGGGTGTTCTGTGAGTTTTAGGATGAAATGTACAGTTGCATGAGAATAATGTGACGTCATTATTTAACCATTAACTGTGTTTAATATGATACATACAATAGCTCAACATCTGTAGGCGCCAGATGTGTCACTCACTGTTCAGTTATGTAACTCATTTTGTAACTTCTGTTTTTTTTAATAATATTCTACCCCAGTGTAAGTACTTTAGTTCTTAATCTGAAACACCAGAGACAGAATTCAAAATGGGAAGTTAAATCAGAAGTGTCTCTTAATTAGACAGCTATAAATACATTTTTGAAGGGGTAAAAGAGGAAATGATGTTTAGCCCAGAAGGGCAGATGTACTTTTCAGGAAAGAGAGGAAGCTGCAGTAATTAATGCTGCATGGTTCAGGGACACTTTGATTTTTCTCCCCTTCAAAAGGCAAAGAACAAATTGTGAAATAACAGGACAGGCAGAGCTCCTGAAGTGTGGCTGATACGGCGTTTCCTGCTGCATCTGAGCGCTCCCTCAGATCCTCCCTCTCCAGCAGCGCTGCCCCCAATCGTGCGGCACGCCACTCTCCCGCTCACTCACTCTTGCGGCCCTAGGTGGGACGGCCGGACGGAGCGAGACGAACTAGGGTTCCCATGGACGCCGGCCCCTGTATGAATTCCGAATGCGTTCTGACCGAATGTGTTCTGACCGAACACAAGTCTGGCGGATGAATGAGTTAGAAACGTTACCGGCTGCGACAGCATCCGCGCAGCAGCGATCATGAGCGAGTTCTGTTTGCAGGATTCAGTCGGCCACTATCACGTCTTTCGGCTTATTTCCTGGTTTCAGCTGCCTTCCGTTGGATAGGTATACAGAGGAGATGTTCCTCCAATCACATATGCTGCCCAGCAGTTTGACATAGATTGCAGCATGACGGCTTAGAGCACTGTTTCCAAACCCAGTCCGGAAGGGAGCTGGGAGGGAAAAAAAACATGGACTAGGACCTGTATGGGAAACACTGGCTTAGATGGCGGCGCTGCCTCCTCCACTGTGAACTCCGATGGTTTCTTCCTACAATCCAAAGACCTGCAGCAACCGGGATCTGTAAAACTGCCTGGAGTGCGTGTGTGTGTGTATGTGGTCCAGGTATACCTTACCTTGTGGGGACCAAATGTCCCCACAATGTGATGAATACCAGGAATCTGGTCCCCATATGGGAAAACTTGGTTTTGCTTGGTTACTTATGGTTAAGGTTAAGGCTGGGTAGGGGTTAAGGTTGTCATGGTTAGGATTAGGGTTTTCCCCATAGAAATGAATGAAAGGTCCCCACAAAGATATGAACACAAACGTGTGTGTGTGTGTGTGTGTGTGAGAAAGTGAGGGGGGGGGATCAGCATTAGCATTTTTCCCATTGAAATGAATGAGCAGTCTCCAAAAAGATATTATTACACAACTGTGTGTGTGTGTGTGTGTGTGTATGTGTGCACCCAGTGATGGATTGGCATCCATCCAGGGTGTCCCTACTTCATGTCTTATGCTACCTGGGAAAAGCTTTGGGTGCCCCACGACCTTGTATTGGATAGGTGGTAATGGGAGATGGATGGATGGTTCTAGAAACATAAATCACTTTAATGTGAGAAAGTTCACATTTTCCTTAAAGTTCACATTTACAATGCAGTTATTATCATGAAATTGGAACAAACAGACAAAAGAAAAAAGCCATCAAAAGACTAATCACAGACCAAGAAGTCAAAATACATCATAAATCACAGAGATTTACACAGGGAACATTCCACCAAAGACCCCAGAGATGGGCGCTGATCTACCACAGTCACAAAAGGAACACTCCATCAAAGACCCCAGAGCTGCCTGCTGATCTACCACACTCACATAGGGAACACTCCATCAAAGACCCCAGAGCTGCCTGCTGATCTACCACACTCACATAGGGAACACTCCATCAAAGACCCCAGAGCTGCCTGCTGATCTACTACACTCACATAGGGAACACTCCATCAAAGACCCCAGAGCTGCCTGCTGATCTACTACACTCACATAGGGAACACACCATCAAAGACCCCAGAGCTAGCCGTTGATCTACCACAGTCACACAAAGAACACTCCACCAAACACCCTGGTACTGCCTGCTGGCCCACACAGGGAACAGTACTGATCGTTTCCACAGAGAGAAAGAATGCTTCAGTAGCCATGATGGGCAGGGTTAACGTGCCCTGTCCTGCTGTTAGACTGCCTGATTTAGCCCAATGGGAGCCAATAGTGTAACCAGCAGGAAGTGGATAAAACTACCCATCTGACACTGAGATAAAACAGCAAAAACTTGCACCCAGGCATGAGACGTCTCTGTGACGCAAAGTTCAGGAATGTTATTACTATCTGGGTGCATTCATAAAGACCCTTTTTAGGTACTTCTTGTAATCATTTTCAGTTTTTTTTGGTATTATAACAACATGTCCTGCGATCGACTGGCACCCTCTCCAGGGGAACACCTGCCCTGTGCTTCCTAGCATTGGCCTCAGGTTCAGCAAGACTGGGTGGCAAGATGAATAGATGGATGGATAGGAAAACAATAAGATAATATATTTCACTGGCATCCTATGCAGGGTGTCCAGCTGTGAGCTAGATAAATGCTTATGGAAGTATAGATGAATTTTTTTACGGACATGAGAATGTGTGTTGCGAATAACCACAAAGTCAATGTTTCGTTTACAGAATTTCTATAAAAGCACTCAGACACATGAGAAGCATATCACACAGCCCCCAGCCACCGTATCTGCCATCGATCGCCAGCCACTGAGTGCTGCATCTTCGAAAATCGATCCGGCGTCCTCTTTCTCACGCGAGTCTTGCATAAGCGTCCCACGGGGATTTATCGACGCCTCGTCCCTTTCCCTGTTTGTCGCGTGAGGCAGCATTGTGCATGTGTGAACATCGTGACGATCCATGGGCAGCTTTGCCGGTGATGTGTGACGGAAACCAATGCTTACAACTGAGACTTTAAATGAGGACGGACCAGGTGAGGAGGATTAGCTATCCTGTGGTTGTGAGAGTAACCCTGGAGTGGATATCAGTCATCCACACTTTATGCCCCCCCCCCCGCCCCCAGCCAGAACTTTCTTGTGGCTCCTGGGGGATGCTGGGGAAGGGGGATGATGGGCAGCACTGGGATCTTGTTTGGCTTTGTTGGGCTTCTGCCAGAGTGCTAAAACACAATCTGTCACCCTCGTCGGCTTCCTTGAGATGTGTCTCTTAGCTTTTGCTCCTCCTATAAGCCAAGAAAATGAGAACAGCCTTAGAGACACGAGGTACTGGGCTCACATCTTTAGCCTTCATTACATCATAACATCACATCAGCTCGTGTCGCAGCCTTAAGCTGGAAGTGCTGAAAATGAAAGGATCTGGACCAAAAGTGTGTCCTCATCCAAGTGCATACTCACTATAGGGTTATGGTGGGCCTATCACAGGAAGCAGAGGGCACAGGGGCAGGTACGCCCTGAATGGGACGCCTCTCCATCACAGGGTTAAAAACCCAAGAGCAATTTAGAGACACCCGTTCACCGAACTGGATGTCTTTGGACTGCAGGTGGAAAGCCGCACCAAGGGGGTGAAAACACAGGCTGTACACACACACACACAGAGCAGAGGAAGGATTCAAGCCACTATACCTGGAGGTGTGAGGGTGAAGGTGCTACCCGCAGCGCCACCCAGCACACATTTTTCTCATGTTGTCAGTACTTAGTCAACACTGATTTAATCGGTTCGCTTTCAGATCTTACGCCAGGCACAGAGAGTCAAACAAGAAGCCTAACCAGTCCGAAAAGGAGAAGTAAACACTGGGGGGAATGTGAGATATGAGCTTGCCAAGGACAAGGACAGAGCAGGACAGGACAACGTGTGCAGGGCTGACAGCTGGGACACCCTTGGACCAGTCGGCATGCCGAAATGTGCTCGAGTGAAGGGGAGCTGGAGCAGGGTGTGCTGACTGTGGGAAGCGTCCCAGCCAATTGTGTCCTGCCTGTGGTCCCAGCCAATCGGGTGCTGCCAGGGTCCCAGCCAATGGAGTCCTGCCTGGAGTCCTAGCCAATCAGGTCCTGCCTCAGGTCCCAGCTAATTAGGTCCTGTCTGGGGTCCCAGCCAATTGGGTCCTGCCTGGGGTCCCAACCAGTCGGGCCCTGTCTGGAGTCTTCGGTGGACCACACAGGGCGCTGTGGACAGGACAGATTATAGTGATACACCAGCAATCACTGTGCTACAGAGAGACTGACCTCCCCAAAGAAAATCACACATCCATAGCAAAGAGCTCCTGTGGGTGTGTGTGTCAGTGATTCAGGAAAGAAGACAAAACTATGGCAGACTGATCCAGCAGAAACAGAAAATGGACTGTAGGGTGGTGATTAATAACAAAATTTACATTTTTAGTTATTTAGCAGATGCTTTTATCCAAAGCGATGTACACTTGAGAAAGCAGAGGAGGTCAAACTCTGGAGCAACTGAGAGTTAAGGGCCTTGCTCAGGGGCCCCACAGTAAAAAAACACTCTGCCAGCTGCAGCATTTGAACCAATGACCTCCTGATTACAGGCACAGCATGCTAACCCACCGAAGCACAGTCACAGGGAGAGACTGCACCCTGGATCTTATAGATCTGCTTGCTGCATGCTGTGCTGACACTTATCCTCGTGTATTTTATTTATAACTTTGTTACCTTCCCCTGCAGCTTCTGGTTTCTTATGGAGGGTCCTGGCTCTGCTGGGTGCTGGCCATCACCCAAGCGGTGTGAGCGCTGGAGCTGATTCTCACATCTAGTGCCTTTGAGATTTCACTATTTCACATTAAAACAAATGAAAACTGGCAAAACCGTCAGCTAGAAATGAAAAAGGCAGAGAGAAGTGGAACTCCATGGTCCATTCTGGCAGGAGAGGGAGGAAGAGAGGGAATGGATGGTGTGTGTGAGTCAAAAGATGAAGTGTGTGTGTGTGTAACATTGTGTTTGGGAGTGTAGCCTCTGTGTGTGTGTGTGTGTGTGTGTGTGTGTGTGTGTGTATATCCATCTGTATACCTGGGGGATAGGCCTTTTAGTACTGACCTCGCGAGGTGCTAATTCCCCACACAGCCATGGTACTGCCTCTGTCCCACAGTTACCACAACCCGGGGGAGTAAAAAAAAAGCCCTTGGACTCAAACACAGCAAACATGGAAAAAATCCCTGTGGATGTGGAGCAAACGGGCAGAGATCTCAGTGTTAGTAACACAAACGGCATGTGGTGAAGCCGCAGAGGCGAGGTATTAGATAAGTGTGACACTATCATCACACGCCTGAGATCTTCGTTTGTGTGGGCAACCATGGCTGTAACTACAGTACTGCTCATCATTACTCTACTGTAAATTAATGCTCAGCTGTGGAGTTTCTCCAGTAATAAACACCAATTACCTTTCAGTTACCTTACTGTCTTATATGTACTCTGGCTTTTCCGGATAGTATTAACCATTCAGGGAACCCTTTCAGTGTGTTCTGCTGGCCCTTCCTTTCTCTGTGGTGCATCACTGTTGTTACAGAGGTTAGCAGTGAGTCAGGAAGCATCTTGTGGGCGTGGCAGGATGCGTGGGCGTGGCCTCAGCCCTGAAGGGATAGCTTAAGCTATTCTCTGCTCTAGCAAATAGCAGAGCATACATAATAAGCTGAAATATAGTTGAACATGGAAGAATTGTGAAAAATAATAGCATATTATACAGCAGCATTGTTCCATGTTATCGGACATGAAGGGATCAGGATGCAAGCTCCCTGTCCCTCAGATGCTTCTTGATGTGCCATGTGGAAAAGGCAGGCCCAGAAAGCAAGGGATCAGCCCCGGGAGAGAGAATGGGCAGAAACCTGGGAAAGATGGAAAAGGGGAGCTGGACCCCCTTTTTGGGGCGCGCTCTGTCACACAATAGATCACAATGGTGCTGAGAGAGCCGTTTCCTCATCTAGCATGAGGATGACCGAGAGGGCAGGGGACATTGCGGGAGATGAGTGGGGGACCCCAGGCTACCTTGACAGTCTCTAACTCTGTCCCTTTGACTCATGTTTCTTGATCTTTTTTCTATCAAGCAGCAGGCAGTGTGGCAGTTAGGGACCTGTGACCTGTGCTGTTGCACCCTTACATATTTGTCTTCATAAAAATATCCAGCCTTGTGAATGCGGGAAACTTTATGCCTCGACAGCTGTGTTCTCTTCGGATGAATGAGTTGTTTACTTTTCCCCCATTATTACAGCCCCACCCCTCACTTGGTGTTTATTTATTTGCGCCCCAGTCCTGCTTGGGATTGCTGCTTTGCAGTCTGCATTAAATGGCCAAGTGATCTGGGAATGGTGTCTCATATCATAGCCAACATCCACCCTAAAGATTTAAAAGCCCTTAATTACAGCACAATCTCTCTCCTTGCCTCTCTACACTCCCCCCTTCCCCATAAAATGCCTTTCCAGTAAGTGATGGGGGGGAAGGGGAATTGTGATTCATAGTCATCCTTAAAAGTTGTGAGAAAATCCCATTGGTCGTTTTGTGAGCGAAAGGTGAATTCCTGTCCCACCCCATGCCACGTCATACAGAAAGACCACAAGGGGGCGCCAGCTACTGCCCCAGTTCCCTCACCTGCTGGTGCAGAGGACTGCGCAGCTGCTCTGCGTGAAGGAGGGAGGCCTCGCAGACCAGGTTTGCTTCTGCTGCTCTTTATGAATTATTTATCAGGCCTGTGATCTGCAGAATCTCGCTCTCTCTCTCGCTCCCTCTCTTTTCCTGATTTCACCGGTACCCCTCCCCTCTCATTCTCCTTTCTGGAGTTTCTCATTTACCCTTATCAAATTCAAATGTGGAAAAAATTAGCACTCATGTTTCAGAAGTGGATAGAGGCAACGAAGTATTTCTTTTGTAATCGTCCTCCATTTTTTCATTCCCTCTGTATCTGGAGTTATACCTGATTTAACCATTGACTGTATTTTACTGCCTTTTTCGTGCCGAATAGCCTACACAGGTTGTGCGCTGAATCACAGGCTGTTAAGTAACCAGGCTGAGTTGTATTTAGTGAGGAGTGTTTTATTTGATAAACAACTCCAAGTCCTGTATTTCTGAAACACTCAGATTGGCGTGTGTGCAGCATTTCCCTCCAGCCTCTTTTCTTAATTATTTAGCTAAAAAAAAATTAAAAATTTATAGAATGCATTTGAAGATTACAGCTGCACGACTGCACAATGAAGATACCCGCATGAAGGTAATTCGGAGGCATATTGAGGTCATGCTTCCTGAATGAATCATTAGGGGTCGTGGCAGCTCAGGGTTTGGTCTCGCTGTAGTCTCATATTTAATGGGTCATGGGTTCGAGGTCTAGCCCCAGCTGTATGTGTGTGGCCCTTATATATAATTTAAGTGAATTGTGGCCTTATTGTGCCAAAGTTGTGTGTGTGTCCCAGCCCTGCCTTTACTGCAGTAAGTTTACTGCAGTACAGCACTGGACTGGATGGAAAATGGAGGGATGATAGAACCACTGTGACTTAGCTAGCCAACAGGGCATAATTCAGAATAACCTGGCTTCAGAAACAAAAAGGAGGAGGTATGAGATGCAGTCCTTTGGACTCAGCCTTGGATGCTGCTTATAAGTGCATTTGCATGGTTAGGGGTGTTTTCCTCTATACTCAGCCATTTCCATTGGCCATGCCATTTTTTGACTTTTCTACCTATTTATGTATATTGCTTTTAGCTTGCAGACTATGAGTAATTTAATGGGTATCCATTTAGGAGAGACATAGCGGTGGGCTGGAATAATTCAGACATTTTGGCGAGGTGAGCGGCTGGGATGTGGTGTGGGACGTCATGGGAATGAGTCTGATATTTTGCTTGAAAAATGCGCCATTGGGGCAAGGAACGAAACTTTAATGCTTAATACACCCGGCAAGTGTTGTCGCTGGGAAACGGCAATGGGCCGAAGGCTTCAGCTGCAAACCAGTCAAGTGTGTGAGCTAGCGGACTGCCAGAGGCTGTGTAGCAGCAGTCTCACCCAGGGCCTGCACTTTGATTTTCTAGGTAGAAGCAGACCTTGGGCAGGTGAGACTTGTTTGTGTTAGGGCAGAGGAAGCGATTCAGCATTTCTGGGAAGTTCCAGTAGGGGGGGGGGGGGGTTGACTTCCTTTGGGTAATGATATCCCGCACCAAACACACCTCCATTGCTTGGCTATCAGGTCAGGTCAGTTCCAGTGTGTTGTCGGGCCCCCATGTCTCCGAAATGCACTCATTCGCGGGTGAAAATTGCACTGCATCGTTCAAGCTGATGCTAGGTCAAGTGAAGCCTTCCCAGCTGGGACGGACTGTTCCCATGTGACCCTCCAGTCCCCCATGGGGTGGAGCTCCATCATTAATTAAGCTGCTTTTGTCAGGTGACCAAGGAGAAGACACTACACTTTGCATACATGGATCTTCTGCAAGATGCCTGTTAGGCATTTTTACTAAGCCAGGTGTGACCTTCTTCTGCCAGGACCGGCATGATGACATGGTGATCTGACCCTCCCCCACCACTCTGCCGAAGCCCCAGTGCTCCAAATCCACCGTTAAGGGAACGTTTGCTGGTCTGACCGCCCGCTAGTCTCCCACTACTGGGCTCCTGCTTTCAGCTTCTGCCAGGTCACCACTCAGCAAAGCAGAAAATTCGGTGTTACTAGGTAATCTACTCAGGGACGTCAATATGGCCACATATTGTAGAAAGAAGTGTAGATAATGAATATTTGTGTTGAGCAGAGTGGAAATGAGGTTAAATGCAGGTGGTTATTGCTACAGGGTGTGCTCACTTGTTTGTTACATCTGGAGGAAGGTGCTGCAGGAGAGCGAAGACTAAGATCAGATCCTTCACATTAATCCCCAAATGATGCCACAGTGCTGTCAACACCCTTATCTCCAACCAAAGAGAGCATTCTGTGTCTCCATGTCCCAGGCTCCGTCCACCTCCCCCACAGTCAGTCTAGCTCCCCTCATTCTCCGCCTCCCCTGGCCACACCGCTCTTCATCGCCACTACCCGTCTGCTCCTTAATCCGGTTACACTCTTAATCGGACACGCTCTGGTGCTGGGGCAGCACTGAGGCATCTCCCTCCGCCTGAACCGAAAAAGCAGCCTTTATTTTACAGGCTTTAGAGAAATAAGGAAATTTGGGGTCTGGAGGCTGAGGTGGAGGCGCTGAGGCAGGCGGGACTAAACAGCCTCTGTCTTATTATCTCACAGGATTGCCTGGTTCGTTTTTGTTTATTTCTCTACTGGAATTTTCTTTGCATTTTCAAGATGGTGTTCCTTAGCATTTCCCCATTGATGTCTCCTCTTTGCAGCAGCCATTTCTGCTGTCATCGTTGTTTATCCTTCGCAATTGTCCCGTATTGTTCCAGAAATGTCCGCACCCCCACGGGATTTTTCCTTTTCCTGTATCGCTGCTGCTCCGTTCAGCCTCACTTCTTTATCCATTCAGTCCTTTTTTAGTACTTGCATAGCATGAGGATGCACCTTCCCCCAACTCTAATCGACTTCATTTGAATGAAATCAATCCTCTGCCATCTTTATTTGCTCCAAACCGTAAAACAAGCAACCGCCCCAGTCGTTGTCATCATGTATGCATGTTTTCTGAGCGTTAAGCAGATTTCTTATTTTTTCAGCACCCCTGTGTAACAGCTGTCCTCTTGGGACATATTCAGGGTCCTGAAGCCATGTTGAGTTTTAGAAGTCAGCAGGGACAATAGCATTTATTTCGTAACAGATGGGGGTACATTTTTAGAGCCGGTTTATTTGACTCTGGTCCCTGAACTTTACAGTCCTTTAGGTTACAGGATGCATTTTAATTAGCATCTGATTTAGGCACCAGGTTTTTCTATCAGTTAATTTTGGAAGCTGGACATACAAATCCAGTGAGGGGTGCTACTGCAGTGGTTAGTAGACAAGAGGAGAACTACACACTGTTGGGGCAGAACAAAAAAAGAAGATTCAGGAAGGGTGTAGGCAATGCAGGTCAGAACCCATGTGGCACCCTGACTAGCAAAGCTTCACTGCCAGAGCCCTGCATCTGAAGCACAGTGAAACTGCCACCCCCTCAGAAGACAGCACTGTAGGTGGCCACCTGCAATGCCTAATGTGTTGAGTGACACTGGGAGTGGGGGACTTCAAAGAACAGGAGATGGGAGGCAGGAAGTGAATCAAGGTCTCTTTACGGGGGGCCAGAGGAGAGAAGCATCAAATCAATGCAACACCCCGGGTCACCTGACTCCACATCATGAAAGTGAACTCTCAACTGAGCTGGTACTGCATTGCACACTAATGAGAAAGTTTGTTGTTTTTCATAGCGACATTTATCACAATTTCCGTCTGTGTATTAATTTTCCTGATAACATATGTGCATTGACGTCCCTCCATTATCTTCCTTGTCAAATGTAAGGACAAGCAAAGGCAAGTGAAATGTTCAACTAACCTGCTGACCCAATCCTGGGTCCAGAAGGGCTCTGTTCTGTCCTTTAGGCTACACTCCTATGAGAGGACAAGGCACATGGTTTTCTAGAGTCACCCCCTAGGGCTGAGCTTTCAGAATCAGAATCAGAATCAGAATCAGAATCAGAATCAGAATACTTTATTAATCCCCAGAGGAAATTTGCCCTTTTCAGAGCCTCGTCCAATCAGGTGCATCTGCCAGTCTGTTTATTAACCAGCTGCTAATCAGATCACTTTATCCATAGTGGTTAAATTTTACTGAAAGTCAGGCATTTGCTCAAGAGTGCAACAGCAAGACCCTCCTTCCATGGCTTACAACGGCAAGACCCTCCTTCCATGACCTACAACAGCAAGACCCTCCTTCCATGGCTTACAATAGCAAGATCCTCCTTCCATGACCTACAACAGCAAGACCCTCCTTCCATGGCTTACAACAGCAAGACCCTCCTTCCATGACCTACAACAGCAAGACCCTCCTTCTATGGCTTACAACAGCAAGACCCTCCTTCCATGACCTACAACAGCAAGACATTCCTTCCATGGCTTATTCTGTGAATGTTTTAGTCAGAAGTTTCACTTGTTAGCACTCGCTGAAAAGTATATGCGGTGCATAGCACCCATCCCAAGCCATTCTAACCATCTACTCACACTCAGAATGTTTCATATCTCTCCTAGAACCTAGTTAGGTAGAGATACAGTTAGGAAAGCTAACTGTATCTCTCCAAGCCCTAATCTCCCTCTCAGTGCATAGCTCTCGTACCTTGCATACGACTGATCACTCAGAACGTAGTTGTATGATGTCCAAGTGGCGGATCAAGAAGAAATGCAGGTTTCACTGAAATTGCCCCCACCCCCATTTTGTATAATAAAAATTTTATTGGAATACAAGAATAGTGCAAGGGTCAAATTCGATATCAAACCCACTGCGCTCCAAAGTCCCTCTGTTCATTGGTGGATTTCATGATATTGGAGGGTTACTTTAGTCCTGAGATTTCCTGTGTCACACGCCATGACACGGTGACTTCCTGTAAGCCCTGGCACCCCTCGCAGAGAGCTTCTGTCACACTACAGCCAGCGTGTCCAACTTCCTAGCCGTTGATAATAATGGATGCCATAATCAATGCTACTGCCCTCCTTTCTTTGTTATTCGTCTATATAATTCTCTCCTTCTGGATCAACATTGTCAATAAATTTGACGATAAAAAAATACATTTAAAATCTCTGTTGTTATATTCCTCCCCACTTCCTCATCCACCCACAAAACCTTCCTCCTGGTCGTTTCAACATCTATGTTAAAGAATACAATTACAAAAGATATACATCTAATACTAAATATAACATGGGAATATTTCATTACCACATGGAAGATAATCTCCTAAACTTGCTTGCTACGCATATTTGTTCTCTAAATTTATTATGGTTTTATTTATTTATTTACCTATGTTTGAATATCATGTGTCACATCGACTCTCGACATCTCCTGTAGCTCACCCATGAAAAGCAGTTTCAAAAATGAACTCTGTCTCTCAATTCTAATAAAATTTTTGGTATATTGTGATGACAGACTCCAGGCAAACCACTTTTCACACAAAATACAGCACCTATTGGAAAACAATTAATTAAGAGACAGAAAAAAAATAAACAGAAACAAATGAAGGTCAAGTGAAGTGAACTAAATGCACATTTTCTCCCTGACCCTGTGTTTGTAGCATTCTGTTATGCTATCACCTATCAATGCTCCACAAAGCTTTGTATTAACCCACAAGGAGTGGTCACTTTGTGGAAACTGTTATGAAAACTTGGCTAAATTATCTCTCTGTCTCCCCCTATTCTTCCATCCTCTCTCTGTCATCCTGTCCTTCCGTCTCATTACTCATTCCTATCTCTCTCTTCCTCTCCATGTTATGCCTTCTCTCCTCCTTTCCCTGTCTGTCTCTCTCCCTCCTGTTTTTCTTTCCCTCTCTCTGTCTTCCTCCATCTCCTTCCAAATATTTATCCATGTCTTTTCCTCCCTTTCTCCCCTGTCTTTCTCTCTTTCTCTCCCTATCTATCTTCCTTTGTGTGTCCCCCTCTGTTTGTCTTTCTCCCTTTGTCTCTCTGCGGTCCTGTCCCTGTCCTTCCCCCCTCCCCCCCTCTGTCTGCCTATGTGCTGGGGCTGATCGTGGCCACCCCCATTAACGGGCCTCTGTTTCCATGTCGTGTGTCTTTTTAGGCCAACGCGGTGCATCGCTGGCTTATCGATCAGGACAGTAATGTGAGCTCTGAGGTGCCGGATGGCCATGGAGTGTGGCTCTATGATGAAACAGTAAATATCCACAAATGTTACATCTGACTATTCTATATGACTGTCCTCTTGTTGGGTTTATGTTTTCTTTTATTTCTTTTATTGCCTGTTTCTCTTTTCCTCATTTGCTTGTTTTTGTGTAGCTCTGGTCTTAATCTTTCGGTCTAGTGCTGCTGGTGTTTCGTGGGGCTGGCCACTGTGTCACTGTAGACTCACAATGCACTTGCCTACTCCCCACTGTTGCTTGATATATTTCTACTAATTTCTGCTTGTTTTTGTTCACATTCCTTCATTTTTCTATATATATACATATATATATTCCTATGTGTAAGAAGTGAAATGTGTGACTGTGTGTGATCGGTGATTTTGGTCCTTGTGAGTCCGCCGCTGAGAATCCATGGGGATAAACATCGCTCAGAACAGCTTTCTGAAGTGAGTCTGTCAGATTCACCACTTGCAGACCTCAAGCTTGAGAAAGGCAGGTCTATTTCAGCAGACTGCCCGTTTCATTCCCCATAGGTTCTTCACGCAACTGAAAAACGTGTGTACATGTGTTGGTGTTGGTGATTATTGTGAGCGTGTTACATATGTCGACATATATTCTTTGTGAGTGTGTCGTTTTGATGTGTCTGTGGTTTATGTTTGTGCACATTCAGTCTATCTGCAATGTGCATATTTACTATAATGCAACAGCTGCACAACAAAGTCAGAGAGCCAGTTTAATTATGTATATAGAAGTTGTTGGTGTGTGTATGTACAGTATTTAGTGTTCTTCTGGTACGTCACTATGTGTATGTGTGAGTCCGTGTGTGTACGTGTCACAGGTATGTATACTTTTGCTGTGTGGCGTGTGCATTGGCCCAGCCACATGCTGAGCCATCCAATCCTGCACTCTTTCCCGCCTTC
>JAODLD010000046.1:36678673-36695594 GCA_026781065.1 Mormyrops boulengeri | reverse complement strand
CACAGTGCAGTTTGTGGTAAAAACCTGCAATCAGAGTGTGTTCAGCTGAGCCGAATCAGATTAAAACGCGCTGGTCACTCGAATCCCTCCACAGAACTGCATTTCTGCTGCCATCTTAAATTACACCACGTTGCATCATAGTACAAATGCACCTCTGAGGGTAGGGAAGCGCGCCTGCCTCGGAGCAAAGGATTACTGGACAGCGGAGTACAAGGGGAAGGGCACCTCGGTCTCCTGCCTGTCTCTGACCGCCTGCAGCTTCTCCTCTGGAGTCCTGGGGGACCACAGTCCACTTGAAACATTGTGCGGCAAGTTACAATGTAGAGCTGAGCCTCCAGCTCACAGGTTGTTAAAAGCGAAATGTTTTATTTGATTATTAAATCACGGGTCAGACTGAAAATAGTGAAATAAGGTGATGTAGAGATTAAGGACCGAGAGAACTCAGATTTGCTGATTAACGTTGCTGATTAAGTTCAAGACCCAGACCCAGCTGTTGTATCTCTGAACAATGAAATTCATCCATTTTCCTGTGGCATATCAAGTACAGTCGTGGCCGAAAGTTTGGAGAATGACACAAATATTGGTTTTCACAAAGTTTGCTGCTTCAGTGTTTGTAGATCTTTTTGTCAGATGTTTCTATGGTATCCTGAAGTATAATTACATGCAATTTATAAGTGTCAAAGGCTTTTATTGACAATTACATTAAGTTTATACAAATAGTCAATATTTGCAGTGTTGGCCCTTCTTTTTCAAGACCTCTGCAATTCACCCTGGCTTGCTGTCAATCAATTGCTGGGCCAAATCCTGACTGACTTATTCTTGCATAATCAAAGCTTGGAGTTTGTCAGAATTTGTAGGGTTTTGTTTGTCCACATGCCTCTTGAGGATTAACCACAAGTTCTCAATGGGATTAAGGTCTGGGGAGTTTCCTGACCATGGACCCAAAATGTCGATGTTTTGTTCCCCAAGCCACTTAGTTATCACTTTTGCCTTATGGCACGGTGCTCCATCATGTTGGAAAAGCCATTGTTTGTCACCAAACTGTTCTTGGATGGTTGGGAGAAGTGGCTCTCGGAGGATGTTTTGGTACCATTCTTTAGTCATGGCTGTGTTCTTGGGCAGAACTGTGAGTGAGCCCTTGGCTGAGAAGCAACCCCACACATGAATGGTCTCAGGGTGCTTTACTGTTGGCATGACACAGGACTCATGGTAGCGCTCACCTCTTCTTCTCCGGACAATCTTTTTTTCTGGATGCCCCAAACAATTGGAAAGGTGATTCATCAGAGAAAATGACTTTACCTCAGTCCCCAGCAGTCCAATCCCTGTACCTTTTGCAGAATGCCAGTCTGTCCCTGATTGTTTTTCTTGGAGAGAAGTGGCTTCTTTGCTGCCCTTCTTGACACCAGGCCATCCTCCAAAAGTCTTCACCTCACTGTGCGTGCAGATGCACTCAAACCTGCCTGCTGCCATTCCTGAGCAAGCTCTGCACTGGTGGTGCCCTGTTCCCACAGCTGAATCAGCTTTAGGAGACGGTCCTGGCACTTGCTGGACTTTCTTGGGCACCATGAAGCCTTTTTCACAACAATTGAACCTCTCTCCTTGAAATTCCTGATGGTCCGATAAATGGTTGATTTAGGTGTAAACTTGCTAGCAGCAATATCCTTGCCTGTGAAGCCCTTTTGTCCACCGCAATGACATGTTTCCTTGCAGGTAACCATGGTTAACAGAGGAAGAACAATGATTTCACCCTCCTTTTAAAGCATCCAGTCTGTTATTCTAACTCAATCAGCATGACAGAGTGATCTCCAGCCTTGTCCTCGTCAACAGAGAGAATCACTGAAATTATGTCAGCAGGTCCTTTTGTGGCAGGGCTGAAATGCAGTTCAAATGGGTTTTTTGGAATTATGTTCATTTTCATGGCAAAGATTGACTTTGCAATTAATTGCAATTCATCTGATCACTCTTCATAACATTCTGGAGTATATGCAAATTGCCATCATAAGAACTAAGGCACCAGACTTGTGAAAATACAGATTTGTGTCATTCTCAAAACTTTTGGCCACGGCTGTACATGCACCTCTTAAATAAAGCCGACAAAAATATTCACGATAGTTTACGGACGCGATAACGGGAAAAGGCGACATACGCCTAAGTAAATTTGCATTTTATCCTTTCATTTGTTCTTTAGTATGTATTTATAGTGTTTTTTTTGTCTTATGTGTTTATTTCAGTCCTTATCTGTCTTGAATTGTATGGGAAGGTAAATCCGACTTACGAGAAATCTGACTAACGTAAAGACTTGAGGAACGGATCACTTACGTCAGTCGAAAATTGTCTGTAGTGGGTTTCAGCAGAATGAATGAGTTAAAGTTTTTTTCTGGTAATTTTAAAGAGGTATCCAAAATACCATTTTAAGATACAGAACAGCAGGGTGTGGAAGAGAATCTCCCTTTGATGTCGTCACCAGCTCGCGCTGTTATCTGCGCGCGAGCGTGGGTCTGCGTTTGCGATAGAGCAGCGGGATTAATACGCGCAGACACGTAGGCTGCTTAGGGATACGCAAACGGACACTTACATATAGTACAGGGCTCCCTCACAAACGTGTTTTGGTTCACACAAATTATACAGGAGATGTGCGCAATATGTGAGCGAAAGTATATTTAGAAACACATTTAAAAATTTAAAGAGACACACGCGGATGACGGGGTGTGTATTTGGGGCTGAATGGGGAGAGGACCTTGCCGGCCTTATCACCAAGGCTCAGAATCGGGGTTTTTGAGTAACACCGGAGAGGCTGGGTGAGATGCGTGCAGTTGAATAGCCAAAGTATGATGTTACTTTTATATTCCCTCTAAATAAATCATGCAGTATTGGCAATAATATGTGCTGTGATGGTATCTGTGCTTAGATTACTGATCTTTTTAGCTGTAAGTGCGTACCTGCCTCTGTGTTTCGGTGTGTAAGTGCCTGTTTCTGTGCTTGCCTCTTAGTGTGTGCGTGTGTGTCGTAGTGGTTTGTATTAGTGTGTCCCTGTACCTTGTATATCCATGTGTCATTGGTTCTGCTGGTGTTTGTCAGCATTTGTATACAGTTCTATCTCTTTGCTGCCCCCCCACCCCCCACCCCATGGCTTACCTCTGAGTGCTCCCCTCCATCTTGTGGGACTGGAAGTCCCCCCGCCCCCACCACAGTTTGTTCTGTTGCCAGTCTTGCCATCCCTTCAGAGCATCCTTCGGTGGGACTTGAATTGAGCTTGCAGATCCCTACAGTATTGTGCCAGTATGAAGTGGAAAGCTGAGGGCTGCTTTTTAACTGGGGGAGTCTGCTAGGAGGCTTTTCTGCAGGATTCAGACATACCCAGATTAGTGATCAGTAGCTCCCAGTGAAAAGCTGAGCTCTCCAGCTTGTTAAACCAGCTTATCAAGGGTCGGGTTAATTCTTGCAGAAGTTTTTTTTATGATTTTCAGGCTGCTGGGAGAGTCATGGAATTAGCCCCCGGCTCCAGCTTTCTGCGATCGTGCTGATAGTTATAACGGCATGTGTGATACCGCAGGTCGAATCAGGGCAGTGACCACGGTCTGCTTCCCGTTGCAGAACCTGTCACAAATGCTTCCAACAAAAAAAAGACCTTAAGAAGACTTTTAGCTCCCCATAATGCCAGTCAGTACTCCATATTAGTGAAACCTGGGGGATAATCATGTCATCTCTGTGTTTGGGGGAGGGACATCAGCCCCTACCCCCCCAAATGAAGGTGATTGTGTGGTGATTGGTGTGTGATGGAATGGTGCTGGAATGGTGTTTTTCAGAGGAGAGACTTTTAAGTGGATTGTTCAACTAAGACATATTTCAGAGGCTAGGTGGATCTGTCTGGTGCAAGGAGAGACGTCCCAGGGAGCAGCTGGACACCATGTCTTTAAACCAGAAGGGGACACTCTTCCCTGTAAGTAGGTACATTGTGCTTCGGGGAGAGTAAAGCCCTTGCAGCACCAGTCAAGAACACTGTTGAGTCCTGTGCTGATTGGCTGATTTTAACCTGAATTCAATTTAAACATTCTTTTCAATTGAAACCCACATCACATGTCTGCACAGGTTTGTGACTTTCATGTGCAAACACAGGAAATTAATAAAGATGCATGAAATCCTCAATTGATCACTTAACCATGGATGGTATAGAGAGAATAGTGGATTTTATCTCTAGTCACTAGCCGCTTATGAAGAGAGACATGCTTTGATAGGTCAGCTGCAGTCATTTGTAGGGTGTAAGTTTTTTTTCTTTTTTTTCTAAAGAAGCATTAACCTGCAGGGTTAAGGGACAGAATGGAGTGAGATTATCAGTGTATGAAGTGCGTTATGATGCTGCAGGAGATGTGGTGTGGTATAGAGTGACACCTTGTGGACAGCTTAAGTAACAAATATAGCTGCAATTTGTTAATAATGCATAAACATGCCCAGTTCAAAATTCAGTAACATACTGTGATAAACTGCATTATCAGAAAATGAACTGGCATTTTAATTTAAATTTTGATATTTTTCCCAAGTTCTTTGAGCTGTTTGCAGAAGTTTTTTGGAGGTAAAATGGACGGTTGGTTATAGTGGGGGAAGGTGGTTAGGTTCAGGTCGGTTATAGTGGGTGAAGGTGGTTAGGTTCAGGTTGGTTATAGTGGGGGAAGGTGGTTAGGTACAGTTCGGTTATAGTGGGGGAAGGTGGTTAGATGCAGTTTGGTTATAGTGGGGGAAGGTGGTTAGGTACAGGTCGGTTATAGTGGGGGAAGGTGGTTAGGTGCAGTTTGGTTATAGTGGGGGAAGGTGGTTAGATACAGGTCGGTTATAGTGGGAGAAGGTGGTTAGGTATAGGTCGGTTATAGTGGGGGAAGGTGGTTAGGTTCAGGTCGGTTATAGTGGGGGAAGGTGGTTACATAGAGGTTTGTGAGAGACACATATCTGTAATTCTTCTTTCTATGAATGATCTTTGAGTCTGTTATACCTCCATTATATTGTATCTTCATCATGTATATCTTGTTGTACCTCCATTATGTTATGTCTCCATTGTGTTGTACTCCCACAATGTTTTATCTCTATCATATGTTCTTCCACAGTAATGTATCTCCATCATGTTGTATCTCCATCATGTATCTCCATCATGTATCTCCATCATGTATCTCTGTCATGTTGTACCTCCATTATGTTATGCCTTCATCATGTTGTATCTCCATCCTGTGTTCTTCCATAATGTTGTGTCTCCATCATAATGTACCTCCATCATATTATGCCTCTATCCCCACCCCCAGTACTTTTTTTTAACTCTCCATTCCCACTCTCCCTTTTGTTGTCTCCCTCTCCATCTCCCGCTCCCTCCACTCTTCTCCTGCAGCAGTGTGGTGGTGTGCCCTGCTCTCCAGACTGAGCAGAATATCAGTGCTGTGGGAAAGGTCCAACCTCACATGTCCTGTAGGTTTGGAGGAAGGCTGTGTGAGGTCAGACCTATCCCACACTGCTCGTATTCTTTCCATCCCAGAGCCTGTGGGCTGTGCCATCCCTCCTTCCTCATCCTCATCTTAGCCATTGTCACCAGTTTCGTTGACATCACCCTTCTTGTTGCCCCCCCCCTACGAATGCTGGCAATGCCAAGCTGTCAGAAGAGCAGGCTGGGATAAATCAGGCTGTGTGTGTGTTTGTGTGTGTGTTTCACTGTTAGTGTGTGTGTGTGTGAGTGTTTCACTGTGAGTGTGTTTTACTGTGAGTGTGTATACCTTGTGTTGGAGCAGGTGGCAGGTAGATAACTGGTTAAGAAGTCAGAAGGATGGAATGGAATTGGCTGCAGTCCCAAGAGGTGCCCTGCCATGGTTCCTCTAATAGAAACACCCACAGAATATCTCCCATAAAATATCCTGGAATTGTTAGCCGTGCACTGAACGATTTTCTGGGAGAGGCTGTCAAACTCGCAAATAACTTGGAAAAGTAACATCTGAGCACCAATGTTGGCGGCAGGACCTGAGTGGGGGGGTGCTTTGCTGAGAGCTAATGACGGAATGGTAGTTTAGACAGGGAGGGCACCGTCACGGTCAGGCATCAGCGCACAGGTGGCACAGTGCCTGCTATCCACGCTCGGCTGATCTGTCGCAGCGGAACATGCTGCACCCGGGACGAGGCTGCCTCCCCACTCGCCCCGCAGGGAGAGGCACCATGCCAGAGGGCCGAGGCTCCCCTCCCTCCATCAATCACGTGATCTGTCTCCATGTCTCATTTTTTGCCTTTCACCTGTGGCCTCATGGGACTCGTGGTTCTTGAGTTTGGTCCTTCAGCTTAAGTTCTAGGTTTGGATGTTTGGGTCTTTTTGCTGGGTGTCTGTGCCTGTTCCTGTGTGTGATATATATGAGGTGGAAAAAGGATTTACACTGCTTAGGATGTGGGTTCCAGTCCTGCCCCTGTGTTTGAGTGGCTTTCCTCCAGACAGAATACTGAAATAAATACAGGATGAATGTAGTGCTTGTTTTTATTTAACAAGTATGATGAATGTAATGTCTGTAATGTGACTGTGTGAATGTGCCAGAGATGAGTGTCACTGTGACTCATGTCACACGGGAGATGCTCAAACGTGTTGTCACACGTGTGCCGAGCATCCATGCTGTGAGGAATGTGTTCCTGCGTGTTTGTCTGTTGGAGGAACCGGTCCAGCGTGAAGTCCGCTCTGTTCTCTCTCCTCCCTCAGAATGGGCTCAACGGGCTGCATTTGGCCTCCAAAGAGGGTCATGTCAAGATGGTCCTGGAGCTGCTGCACAACGGCATCGTGCTGGAGACCACCACCAAGGTGCACACCACCCTCCTACTCACAGACTACACAGCTCCACTCAGATAGCGAGTAATTCCGGCTATGCACAATCACTAATACACATTTCTTTGAAGTATCACACATTTAACACAATAAGTAATAGTAGGACAAAGTTATGCAGTCTTTACTCAAACACTGCTTTTTCCCTCACCCCTCCATGTTTATCCGGGACCCCTCTACCCACAGAAAGGAAACACTGCTCTACACATAGCCTCACTAGCAGGCCAGGAGCAGGTGGTAACAGAACTGGTGAATTATGGGGCGAATGTCAATGCCCAATCACAGGTGAGCAGCATCGCAGAATACATTCAGTTCAAGGGGGTTTCATGAAGATCAGAAAGGGTTCTGCTCATTCTTTTGACACTTACTTGGTGTTCTGGGATTGTGGAGTATGTGTAGCATGTTTTAATGAGTTTTAATTTCCATAACGTAATGGTGTGTGACGAATACAACTGGGCATAATGTTTGAAATACTCCCACAATGCTGGAAACTCCTCGTGGAAACACCTTGTATTACATCATCACCTTATTTGTTTAGGAAGAGCAGTATATGCTGTAACTTATTGTATCGTATCTGCTTCTGAGTTTTTCTGGGGCTGTTTTTAGAAATGATTATGAGCCTCAGGCCAGTGCCAGAAAGAACCCAGAAATGAAAACGTTACACGCTTATGTGTGTCTGCGTCCATCTGTCCCTTGCAGAAGGGCTTCACTCCACTCTACATGGCCGCCCAGGAGAACCACCTGGAGGTGGTCAAGTTCCTTCTGGAGAACGGGGCCAATCAGAGCATCCCCACCGAGGTGAAGCCCACGGGACCGCGAGGCCTGCCAGCCGCTTGCAGCCTGGCCTGAAATCACATGCCGGCATTTTTCATATCGCACTAACGCATTTCGGCCTGCACTTTATCAAACCTGCCAGACTGTGTCT
This sequence comes from Mormyrops boulengeri, assembly GCA_026781065.1. NCBI lineage: Eukaryota > Metazoa > Chordata > Actinopteri > Osteoglossiformes > Mormyridae > Mormyrops > Mormyrops boulengeri. The sequence goes on along the minus strand of JAODLD010000046.1, from coordinate 36,687,840 downwards.
CAGCCGTTAACCCCAAAGGCAGGTGACGAGGAGCTCACAAACACAGCTTTTACACACTGTAAAATACAGTCAGACACGCTGTCCATACCTCATACTGCCCATTGTCATGTACAAATGCCGGCAAACACAGCAGAATATTCCGGAGCGCTTACATCAGAAATAATGCCGCATTTTATACCGTATGTCTCAGACCTGCTCATTATGATCATTATTCTCGATCCGTTCCCGGCTCAGCAGCTGGCACAAACACACAACGACATGCTTATCAAACACAGGGAGAACATTCAAACTCCACACCACATCAGTCAGTCGACTGATAATTTGCTGCACAGACCGATTTACTGCAAAAAAACTTCTAACAATTTATATGTATATTTCTCTGGAAGGCATGTGACAGCTCCAAGCTGGGACTGGAGCCAGGAGTGAGTTACAGAGGCACCTTAACCACTGTGCCACACACTGTTTATTACCTAAGAACACAAAGGATGTATTTTCTACGGCTGCTTTTGTTCTTGCTTATTGTGAGGAAGTCCCCTGAAAACCATCCATTACTGAAAAACTGGTTTAAAAACAATACTACTGAAAAAATTGTATTTATCACGTCTTGGTGGATGTCCTGTCAATCCTGTGATCAAAAAGGAAGGTGGAGGGATAGATTTAAATATTCATTACAAACAATAGGAAATTAGTAATCACACAACAATGGGCTTTGCTTTTGAGAGTTACTGGTATTTAGCTAAAACCTTTACCTGCAAAATAGTGCAGTCACCATTTAACAATTAAATGCAAACAGGTCCCAGACTGTTCTGTTGCAGGAGCTCACATCAATGCGTGAATAATCAGGCCCACAGACAAACCAATGACAGAAACAAATAAATCAGCAGCAAATCCAATCCAGTGCAATAACAGTTGTGCTCATTAAAGTGCCTGCCCGGCTGCTTGGGCTTTAATGATTGCACTCTGTCTCCCATTGTCTCCGTGGCGCCCGACTGTCCAATCGGCAGGATGGCTTCACCCCGCTGGCGGTGGCGCTGCAGCAGGGGCATGAGAATGTAGTGGCCCTGCTCATCAGCTATGGAACCAAGGGCAAGGTGCGCCTTCCTGCACTGCACATCGCCGCCCGCAACGATGACACTCGCACCGCCGCCGTGCTGCTGCAGAACGACCCCAACGCAGACGTCCTGAGCAAGGTACTGGGGGCTGGATGTGTGGGGAGAAATTTGGGAGGTGCTCGTGTGTCTGTTTATCACATCCATTCCTCTCCTCCTTCGACGTCCATGTTTAACGTCACTATCAGTGTGCTTACCATAATTAAACTAGTGTTAAAGACTGACTGTTACCCTGCAGCAATCACCAATCAATAAAGATCATGCGGCTTGTTATAAAATTTCTGTCCACCCCCCTCCACACAGACCGGCTTCACCCCTCTGCACATCGCCGCTCACTACGAGAATCTCAATGTGGCCCAGCTTCTCCTCAATAGAGGGGCCGACGTGAATTTCACCCCCAAGGTACAGTCTGACCCCAGCCCCATCCCTGCCCCTCTGCCCTGTAGCCCCCTCAGGCTGGGGAAAGGCTCTGATTGCTTTCATTGCTATCTTCATAAGAAGAGCGGAAGAACTAAAGTCCTGTCCGTTTTTTTTGTGTGTGTGTGTGTGTGTGTGTGTGTGTGTGTGTGTGTGTGTGTGTGTGTGTGGCTCTCTGTTTCCCAGAATGGCATCACACCTCTGCACATCGCATCAAGAAGGGGGAACGTGATCATGGTCCGACTGCTCCTGGACAGAGGGGCGCAGATAGATGCCAAGACCAAGGTACACAACTCTATGCAGAACTGGCCCCACGCTAATGATAAAGCGGCTTATAATAAGGACAAGGATCGATGCCATTTTCTACAAATTACAGTGTTACTGCAGCTATTATGAATGTTACATCTTTATGACTGCTACACTGATCACTATTATCCTGGTGACTGTTACACTGACGACTCTCACACTGATGAGTGTTACCTTTGGCACAGTCACACTGATGAGTGTTACATCGCAATGACAATGTCACAGTAACGGTTGTTTCTCTTATTACTGTAATGCTTATGACTGTTATAGCAAAGAGTGTTATCTTAACACAGATAGTCTGATGACTGTTAAACCAGTGACTAATGCAGCAAACACAAACAGAACCACGGATGGACACATAAATAAAAGACACTCTTCACGCTGACACATTACCGCTGATGTTTTAACAGTCATTTAAGAGATAAGCCCCAGAGCTGTGAGAAACCTAATAAGCCAGTTCTTCTTGTTTCCCCCAAAAAGGACGAGTTGACACCTCTGCACTGTGCAGCGCGTAATGGACACGTGCGAGTCATTGAAATCCTGCTGGACTACGGAGCCCCCATGCAGGCAAAAACCAAGGTGGGGCCCCTAAGGGGCAGCATTGCAGTTTGACACTGCATTTAACATTGGCTCAGGCAGTTACCAAAAACCTTCCAACAGTCACCATTTCCCTGCACCGATGTTACTGTTTTCCCTCTCCCTCCATCTCTCTCCCTCCATCATCGTATTTCTATTTCAGTCACCCTCGTTAGCATGATGAATGAGTTACATTGCCAAAGAGTCTCAGCAAAAAGAAAAATGCTTTTTGCAAAGAAAACAGGCTGGACGCATCGTCTAAAAATAAACAAAATAACCCCAAGTGCTAAGTGCAGACACATTTCCATTCATCTATCCATCTGTCCATTTTCCATTTAGCTTAAGGAGCATTTTTGATGATGATGATGATGAAGCTAAATTTCTCCAAGAATGTTTTCAGACTTCCATTTCCCAGTGAAACTCTCATTTTACAGTTTTCATATTTAAGGGCCCATGAAATCTTCAAGTCCTTAGCTTATGCCACCTGCAACCCACTTACACCTATTTAAATAAGTTGCCCTCAGCGGGGGTACGACGAGCCTGCCTTAGCAGCTGCCTGTGACCCCCCCCTACCAAAGACAGGTGTGCTGCGCCTTAACACCTTCTGAACCAGTGCTGTGACAATAGCTGCATTCCCTGTCCCTCAGACACGAGTTTAGGGAAGCATGACTCACCCTGGGAAAAGTGCTTGCGCTGTAATTTGTCACTGTCTGTCTGTTCAAAACTTTAGGCTGTGGTGCGGGGGGGGGGAGTATTTGGCCCTTATTTCCTGACACATGTCACCGCCTGCCTCCCCTTGCAGAATGGCCTATCCCCCATCCACATGGCTGCCCAGGGGAACCACATGGACTGTGTGCGGCAGCTACTGCAGTACAACGCCGAGATCGACGACATCACGCTGGACCACCTGACCCCCTTGCACGTGGCGGCCCACTGTGGCCACCACAGCATGGCCAAGGTGCTGCTGGACAAAGGAGCCAAGGCCAACGCCCGAGCCCTGGTCAGTTGGTGCCCCCTAACTTCCTGAGTAGGAAACACACACATCCCATGACAGACAATCATCAAATGCATTATAAACAATCAGAGCAGACGAATGACCTTGGATTTTGGTGTTTCTTCTTATCTTGATGGGTGATCTCTGACTGCCCCAGAGTATTTTAAGCACCTAGCTTAAACCTAGTGGGTTATTATCACTTTACTTGTGTAAATGATTCCTCCCCCTAGTGGCTCTAAATAGTCATAAGCAATAAGCACACATGTATGTCCATGGACTCTGCTGTGGGTTAGCTTATTGTTTAGTAAGTATGGCATGATATTCTGGCTCCTCCTTATTCACACATCCATACATCTTTCTCATGTATTGTGAGATGGGGCAGGATGTGTATGTTTTGGGGGGCGTGTGACGTCAGGGGATCTTCCTCACACACCGGTAATCGATCATTAATTGCTTAAGATGTAAAGCCGTCCTCATTGGCAGCAGTGCAATGACGGGCAGAAGCTCCTCTCCCCTTCTCTCAGTTTTCCCTCAATCCCGTCATTTGTTGCGCTCTCTTGGTTGTTTGCCCTGCTTCCCAATCCGGATGCATCCCAGGGGTGCTACTTCAGCCTCCTATCCATTTGGACCTGTTCACCATCCCAACAGACAAGAATCTTACGTAAACTGAGCTGCTGCGGTGCCAGTCCTAATCCGTCCACATGCTGCTGTTAGCAGATTAATTCTCATCCCATACCAATCTGTACGTGACTGTTGGTCATAATCATTTTCTGATTCTCTGGCTCCCTCTGTGGGCCATCTCTACTCTGCACTGGGCTTACTGCCCACTGCTGGCCACAGGTAGATATTGCACAGGAGGTCCGGTGTGCCATGAGGGTTAGTCTATTTTCATGTGCCCACCCCCCCAGAACGGCTTCACTCCGCTGCACATCGCGTGCAAGAAGAACCACATCCGTGTGATGGACCTGCTGCTGAAGCACTCGGCCTCTCTGGAGGCGGTGACGGAGGTGAGTGAGGCTGTAACGGAGGAAGCACCCGCATGCATGGGGTGTGACAGAGGTGCGGCCTGTTGGGGAACAGTGAGAGGGATGGATGACTTGACTCTGCCCCCTAGTGTCAGAGCTGGGTCATAGTAGAAGCATGGGACTGTCTGACACTCCAGTGACTTTTAAAGGAAGCTCTGTGTGTGCGTGTGTGTGTGTGTGTGTGTGTGTGTGTGTGTGTGGTCATGTATATATTATATTACATTAATTCCCAATAATGTCCCAATTATGTGTGGGAATTAACTGAATAGGCATCAATTTATCAAGACCCCAGCAAATTTCACTATGAGTACGCATATATGTATTACACTATGGGAACTAAATGTCCCCACAATGTGATAAAAACCTGTTATTTTGACGTTGTGGGGACCACCTTTTAGGTCCCCACAAGGGAAAACTCAATTTTATAAAAAAAATTGACACTGCAATCAAAAAACTAAAAATGCCAAAAGTCTTGTGTTTCATTTGGTTAGTTAGGGTTAAGGTTGTCATTGTAGGGATTAGGGTTATGCAGATAGAAATGAGAGTCCCCACAAAGATATGAATACGTGGACTGAGCATGCGTGTGTGTGATTCCGCAGTCGGGCCTGACCCCACTGCACGTGGCCTCCTTCATGGGACACCTGAACATCGTCAAGATTCTGCTCCAGAAAGGCGCTTCACCCAACGCCTCTAACGTTGTGAGCCCCCCCGCCCGAGCCTTTGTCACCAAATTACATACCAATATGTTATGGATCATTATAATTATAATAATGTATTTTTATACATTTTAAATACATACTATTAAATAAAATACTATAAAAAATATTTATGTATTTGTGTGTGTGTGTGTGTGTGTGTGTGTGTGTATGGAAGTTAAATGTATGAAGTAGGACAGCATGTTTTCTGTATTGTTTTATTGTAAACATTCACGCTTTTGTTGACGGTCTCCTTCGGTCTGCCTGCTCACGGACAGAAAGTGGAGACGCCGCTGCACATGGCCTCGCGGGCCGGGCACTGTGAGGTGGCCCAGTTCCTGCTCCAGAACCAAGCGCAGGTGGACGCCAAAGCCAAGGTGCGAGGGGAGGAGGTCCAGGTGGGGGGTGGTGCAGACACGCCAGGCAGAAGACACAGGGGCTTCTCTCAGCATCAGCAGTTTACAGCGGAATAATGAGCCGACACCTCCCCCCCCCGACTCCAATCCCTCGCCGTCGTGTTTCCCGCTTATCAGCGAAACGCTGCTTACCCGGCCTACAAAGGCCCCCGGCAAACACCAGGCACCATCCATCACTGGCTCCCAGGCCAATCCCTGCCTCCTCGCCGGGCCGAAAAGGGCCATCGTCCAGCGGGGCGGCCACTGATGGGTGTCCCATCTCAAACCAGTCGCTCCAGCGTACACAGCAGCTAGCTTTTTTAGGCTGGAGGCTTCCAGAAAATAACACTACACAATACAACCCCAAGGTGGGCGAGGGTGGAATTGATGCCAAGACAAAGACAGGAAGCATCCTTGTCCAGCTCCATTTGGGGTGTTTACAAACTCCCTCCACCCTGCCCGTTACACAATGATAATTGGGCAAATCCAAATGTGTCACCTGTGAAGTGATGTTTGCCTCTGTAGAGATACTGGTTGACTGGTGTGTGAATGGGGACATTGCGGGGGGGGCCTGCAGAGACGTGGGGCAGCTCTGACGCACAATATGCAAACTATGTAGGTCATGCTGAAGCATTTGCACCAATGATAACAGTATTTAAATGCCTGTTACAGCATTGTGGTGCTCAGCCCAGATTAGCCCATTAAACACGGATCACTTTACACAGCAGGGGGATTTTGTGCTGAATAGCCAAGTTGAGTTGAGATTTAAATAAGGCGACTTATTTAAAAGATAACACTCGGAAACAGTTGCTGAGTGCACTTTTTTTGAGAATACAGTAGCTACAAGATGGTAAACTGGAGAAATGCTCTTGATGATTGTTTTCCATAACCGCTAGAGTAGCAGCTTTTCCTAGAGCTTTTGAAACTGGAGGAAACCCACAAAAACATGAGGAGAGCATTCAAACGTCACACACAGAGGCGTGTGGGGAGTCGGGCCTGTGAGGTGTGAGGCTGCAGTGCCGCCCCCAAGCCAGCCTGCACACCTCTGAGTCAGCCTGTGCTGTTAATCTGGTAATTATAGCCACAACACATATTTGTGCCTTTTGACAGCTTCACAAATCGGGCAGCAGTTTTTAAAACGAGGGCCTCAGCCTGAATGTCGGCTTTCTGCTTTGGCATACGGCTGTGAGAGCATTTGCCTGTATGACTAATCTGGTGTGAATCCCTAATGTGAAAAGAGAGTTTACAGCTGACAGCCTTCCCCATTTGTCTGGAATCACCTCCAGGAAAGAAGGAGCCTCTGTGATGTTTATAGAAGTGCTGCCTTGCAGTTTGTGCCTTTGTGGGGAAATTTGGTAAAACAGCCTGGGTCCTGAGGACGGAGCTGTACATAAGACCCCAAGGCCGCCTGCAAAACGGCAAACAAACCTTTCGTCCTGTCTGTATAATTTCTAAGCAGTGGCTAGCACAAGAGTGTCACATGATATAGTTCATTCAGCATGGCCCTGCCTATTTGCCCTCCCTGATGATGCCACAAACCCCCTCCTCAGGACGACCAGACTCCCCTGCACTGCGCCTCCCGCATGGGCCACAAGGAGCTGGTGAAGCTTCTGCTGGAGCACAAGGCCAACCCCAATGCCAGCACCACAGCGGGACACACGCCCCTGCACATTGCCACCCGCGAGGGCCACGTCCAAACAGCCAGCATCCTCCTGGACATGGAGGCCCAGCAGACCAAGATGACCAAGGTATTCACTGCTGGCCCTAAACAGGAAGGCTTCACTCACATGTTGTAATGACCCTCTTTTTTAATGGGCATCCTGTTCCTGCAGTGACCCTGTTGCTCATAAATAGACTAATACTTACACTAATTGTTTTTTAATGACGATCATCTTTCCTGTCCTCACTCTGCGATGCTCCCATTTCCTGTCCCGACCACTTGTAGAAAGGTTTCACTCCCCTCCACGTGGCGTCCAAATATGGCATGGTGGATGTAGCGGAGCTGCTACTGGAGCGAGGAGCCAGCCCCAACGCGGCAGGGAAGGTTAGCGCTCGCCAGCCGTACATCAGGAACTGTGCATCCGGAATGTGCACTCCTCTAAAATGCACCTCTCTCCTTCTCAGAATGGACTGACTCCTCTTCATGTGGCTGTGCATCACAACAACCTGGATGTGGTCAAACTGCTGGTTAGCAAAGGAGGATCCCCACACAGTGCTGCCCGAGTAAGAGCTCCGTAGCAACTGGACATTGATCAGATTGGGATGGGATGGGATGGGATGGGATGGGATGGGATGGGATAGGATGCTTTTATTGTTATTGCACACGACAGGTACAAGAAAATGCAATAAATAACTTCCTAAGTCATGCTTCCAAAAAAAACTACAGAAAAAAGCCACCAAATATATATATATCCAAATGCGTATCCACAAGACAATGAATAAATGTATGAAACCTATGTTAAATGTGATATTAATTATTTAAATAGTATAATCTTAGGAATAAGAAATATATAGTGTTAAACACAATGAAGGTGGAATATACGTATATGCATATATACACATACAACTAAAGAAACAAAATGAAAAATTTTGCATAGCGACCGTCAGACATGAATAGATATATGTATTGATTGTAAAGTTTGTATAGCATAGACTTTATTAGCGTTCTAGAAGACGTGGGGCTTTAGTAATTGTTAAAGGCCATAGGGAAGCTGGAGGACTCACACAAGCCACTGTGTTTCAGAACGGCTACACTCCCCTGCACATCGCATCCAAACAGAACCAGGTGGAGGTGGCCAGCAGCCTGCTGCAGTACGGAGCATCAGCCAACGCCGAATCACTGCAGGGGGTCACACCCCTGCACCTGGCCGCCCAGGGGGGGCGCCCTGACATGGTCTCCCTGCTCATCTCCAAGCAGGCCAACGTCAACCTGGGCAACAAGGTGAGGGTCCTTCAAGGACACGCCGCTCTGCAGGAACCTGAAGCTGAGTAGCTCCAACAGAATGTGCAGCTGTAGGATTAAGATTTCTGCTGGCTAAGCAAGGGAATCATAATGACAGGCAAGGCTCTGGGAAGTGTGAAGTATTTGGGTTATGTAAATAATTTGGTGAGGAGTGAAGAGAGAAACAGCAAGGGAGCTGGAGATGCTGAAGCTGGCACTGTAAGCTCCTCAAAAAGGGACAAAATTAGTGGACTGGGCCACTTTAGCCAAAAGCTGCCCACTTGAGTTGGTTATTAGGTGGAAGCACCAGCCGAGCATCAAACTGGATGGACATAGGGGAAGCGGGGTTAAAATCCTGCCCCCTTTTTGTCGATTAAGCGTGTAGAGCTGTGAGTCTGTGGCTTGCCGTCTGACCCGCCCCCCCATGAATCCCCCAGAGTGGACTCACCCCACTGCACTTGGTGGCTCAGGAGGGGCACTTGGGCATCGCGGACATCCTGGTGAAGCAGGGCGCCTCTGTTGTCGCGGCCACACGGGTGAGTCCCACGCTGCTTGGCCACGGCTGGCAAGCGGCTAGTGGTGCCGTCTGGGGCATGGAGTTGTAACCCGGGGGGGGGGGGGGGGGGGGCCGAAAGGGGGGTGAGGGCGGTTGGGGGGAAAAAAAACCCGGGTTGAGCCCCCGCCGGGGGGCCCCGGGTTTAAATAAATT
>JAODLD010000046.1:36646390-36678573 GCA_026781065.1 Mormyrops boulengeri | reverse complement strand
GGGGGGCGCCCCCCGGGGTTGCCCCCCCGCGGGGGGGCCGGGGGGGCCCGGGGTTTGGTGTGGCGTTTGGGGGGTTGGTTTCTCCCCGGGGGGGGGGGGGGGGGCGCAACTGTGGCTTCAGAGCTTTAGAGTGATAAATAACCAGAGGTGAAGCCCAGTCAGTGATCCAGCTGTATTAATTAAAGTCAGTCAGGCTAAAAGTGTGAGCTACAAATTATTATGGAAATGTCACTCTTGGCCATCAGAATTCAAATAATTTCCCTTCCATATTTAATGAACCTTCGTACCATTTTAAAGTATCTTCTGATTTAAAGGTAACGTTTCTGTTAAATTGCATATAAGTAAAATAGATTGAAAATGCCACACAAAGCAAAAATTTACACAGTACTAAACAAAATCAGAGTGGCAGGGGTTAACATTTGATATGAGAAGTGAATGTTTAAATGTTATTCAGTACAATACAACTGAATCATTTGCTGCGCAAAAGTCTCAAAGTTTTAGTTTTTTAATACATTTTTCTCATGTTTCAGAGATATGCCATATGTTCACATATGTTCATCTCTAGTTTCCTGTGTCCCATTCGCAGGTGTCCAAGCTCCTTTCGACTTCATTAAATCTCTTTTATTTTTAGATGGGCTACACTCCTCTTCATGTGGCATGTCACTATGGCAACATCAAAATGGTAAAGTTCCTCCTGCAGCAGCAGGCCAGTGTCAACTGCAAGACGAGGGTAAGACCTTTAACTCCTCTGCTCAACACACTAGCTTAGGAAAAATGTAGATGTGCCATCATTAACCAAGCATAGGAGAATGTGTCGCCTGCTGGTCAAAGATGGTATTACACTGAGTCATGTGTTTAAGAAAATTCAATACCATTTCAAAACATGGTATTGATATGATGCTTTGTGGGAATGGGGAAGCTGCTGCCAGATCAGTGGACATTCCATTCCGAGAACAGTGCTTCTAAGCTTATCACTCCTTGACCATTCGTTCGTTTCTTAGGTGGGGTATACTCCACTACACCAAGCAGCCCAACAAGGACACACGGATATCGTCACCTTATTACTGAAGCACGGAGCATTGCCTAACGAGACCACCACTGTGAGTATTTTACCTAACATTACACTCTCTGCCTCACCTTTGCCTTATGTCCTTTTGCACTGTCATCCTCTCTTTGCTGGCTGCTTTCCTCCCATTTGTTTTCTTAGTCATTCTTTCCTTAATATATTCCCTAACTTCCTGTTTGTTACTCATGTTACTTTCTAGATTTAGTTAATGCTGTTATTTATATTTCCTTTTCTGTTTATATCTCATGATATACTCTAGTTATCTTTAGTACTTTTAACTTCTATTTTCTCTGGATTGTGTTTCGCTATATTAGCTAGATCCCCCTTTGTAATTTTTTTTTCTGGATATCTTTACATTTAGGTTTATTTCATAATACCAAAAATTTTACTACACAGTGACGTACAAGTGAGGCAAACTGTAAACTTCCACAGTAAGAACTAACTTTTTTTCTGTGTATTATATCTGACTGTACTCGCTGTATTCTCTTAGTAAGTACCTTAGTAAGTACTGTTCCTTACTTTCTTTTGTGTATAATACCTCACTGTAGTTACTATATTCTCTTAGCAAGTACACTACTACAGGCCAGATCTCACTGTATTTACTCGATTTCCCGAGGAAACGTCCTTGCTTCATTTTTATGGGTTATTCCTGTTTTTTATCATAACATACCTTCATTTGAGGACTCTTACTCTGGGTTCCTCCAGTGAATTCCCTTTTATTGGCTGCACTTGAGCCAGACTCACATTTTTTAGCCAACGTGAGCTTCTCCGTGTGGCTGAGGTGCCCAAGAGTTTGCTGAATGACGTCCCTCGCCTGTCTCTCCCTCTCAGAGCGGTACCACGGCCCTGGCCATCGCCAAACGCCTGGGTTACATCTCCGTCATTGACGTGCTGAAGCTGGTCACGGATGACACTGTGTCCATGGTGAGGGCCTTGCTCAGCTGTTTAAAATGTTTTAAGTATTTTTTAGAGTAACATAGCTAAACAGTTTCTTTGGGGCTGCTGCTTGGCGTCTCTCTTCATTTGACAGATTTTTCTCTCCTGTCTCCTCAAGTATTTAAGGACTTTGTCACTTATAAATGTTATGTACATATATTATGTACATACACAAATGTGTGTGTGTGTACATATGTGTGTGTATATATATATATATATGTGTACACACACACACACACACACACATATACATATACAGGACATCAAGGTCAAGCATGACTGAATACTGATAATGTTCCAGGAAGTGATGGCTGTCCATGTTTGCAGAATTTTTTTTATCCCATTGACATTTGTTCTGCATTGTTTTGATTCGGGCTCCTGTTTTTTTTTCTTCCAAGTCCACAACAGAGAAACACCGCATGAGTTTCCCAGAAACAGTGGACGAGATCTTGGATGTATCGGAAGATGAAGGTAAGAGGCCAGGCACATTTATGCGGAACAACACCCTCCCCCCCAAAACGTCAGGCACACATATGCCACAGCACCTCCTAATCTGCATGGACCTGTATGGGGGGCGGGGGGGCTGATGAGCATAGATGCTGTAAGCTACCACTGCTTGCAGCGTCTCCACCTGGAAAAGAGTGAAGTCTGTGTGACAGAGGGTGAGAAGCAAGACCACAATGACAAGTAATGGTTAACTTACTTCGGAGCCAGCGGGGCTTAACAACATATGAAAGTGTGGTCTGCAGGACCAAAAGCTTTACCCTTGGTTAGTTACATCACCTAAACTTCGTTAAGATGCTGTAGATTAATCTGTGCTGGAAGGCTCCATAGCTTTGTGTATGTTACAACTGAATCGTGAGTAGTCAGTACCTTAGCTTGGAATGTTCTTCTGAATGTAGCAATTTTTGGCCCTTGCTGAAAGGGAATTCACACCATTTTGTGGTAATAGCTGCAAGCAGGAACCATTCGTGAATATGAAAATCTTTTTAACCGCTTACCTCTAAACGCTGCCTCTCTTGTGTTTTTTTAGGAATTGCACAGCTAACGCTAGGTATGAAAGTCTCCTCCTCATGTGTCTGTGCAATTGTTGGTGGTCAGCAGTCATGTGGTTCATTTCAAGCTCTCTTTCTTTCTCTCTCTCTCTCTCTCTCTCTCTCACTTGCTCTCTGTTCCCTGTCTCTGTTTTTCTCAAGCTTCTAGTGATATAGTGACCTCTGCTCCTCGTCTCAGTGTTCGCTTCAACGGTGGTGGTGTTTTACTCATTGGCATGCGGTCATGACTCCATGTGTTCTTTAACCCTCCTCGCCACAGCCAATGACATTTAACCTCAGCCAGTCTTTCACCAGGCTTTGCTCCTCACTAACCCCAACATGGTGTGTGCAGTAGGACATAGAGTGCAACAGTGCCCTCCGGTGGACTAAGGTGACTTTACTGACAAACCAACAGCTGGACGCGGATGAAGCTTAGAAAGCGGGTCAGATTTTTGTGTATCGGCGCTACTAGATTTAATCCACTGGGGCTCCCTGTCAATGATTAATGAGGCGAGTTAAGCTGACCAGAATGTCTAGTGGACCAGGTTTATAGCCTCAGGTATCAGGTTTTATTGGCCTGGGGTCTAAGCTGGTCCACTAGACATTCTGTAGCAGGCCCATTGCCACACTCCGTAAAGTACTTTTAGTCAATTACTTCTTCCGCTTCTCCTTCCTCTGGGCAATGTCACCCTTCCCCACTAGCAGAGAACCTAATTGGCATGCTTTAGTACAAAGGTGGCCGGCTGATGGGGGGCCTTTTGGGGTTTATGTTTCCCTGCCTCTCCAAAGCCAAAAGAGAGATCCCTAACACCCCCTTGCCCCAACAGTACACATACTGAACTCTTTCATCAGGACATTACCGGAGGAGGAGATTTATTTTTTGGATTTATTTTTTGACATAGAATCTTCTGGAAGCAAAACATAAAGGAACATGGCTGCATTAAGTTCTAATGGCTTATAATTATCTTCACGAGTTTCCTGCCACGTCATCTTCCACTGCGATTCAGCTTATCAGGATATATCTGTGCGTGAGATGTTGTGTATTAATGTCGATTTACCCAGTGTTGCTTTCGATGGCCGGGCACACGCTGCCGTCGCTGCGCCTGTCCGTGATGGCAGCCCTTGTGGCATGTGCACGTGGCAGAGGCCTTGGGGTGGTTTAGTGGCTTGGGAAGCAGAACTGCACCACACAAGGTTTTAGGCACTGGGCCAGAGCTTTCTAAGCCTTCGCCTGGCGCCTGCTCTCTGTCAGGGTGCATCTCAGGGTCTACTGCTTGGCAAAACACAAAACAGAGCCATGTACAAAAATGCTGAAACGAGGTCCAGGATACAGGAAACAAACACACACGCACTGTGACCCCCACCCCCGCCCCCACAGACTCCTTTGCACGGTGCGGGACTTAATCTCCGATCGCCCTCCCTACAGAAACATGGGTGTTCAAATTACATTTTGTTTACCTGAAAACATTCACACAAACTGAATTTCCTATTACACAAAATCATGTGCTTTAAAACTAGCCTCTGCTATCCTGAATACCAAAATTCTTCAGATATATTAAGGAACACACAAACAAAGGTAAGATCATGTTATTTACATCATATATCCATCTAAAAAGAAATGTCATGATGGGATGCACCAAATAAGAAGCACACCTGCTTCAAGGAGGTAACCAGATCAAAGCAAAATATCAAAGACAAAAGATCTTAAAATCATTGATGCCACCCATAAATGCTATTTTCTCTATCCCAGATAATGTAACAGGCAGATTATTACCAGACACTATATCTATATTTAGAAAAGGTTGAAGTCAATGTCTGAGGGAGTCACATCCCACACTCACAGACGGACTTACAGACAGCTTTCTGCACATACGCTACTAAGTCCGTGTCGAGATCAGAAGAATGCGCTCACTTTTCTGCAAGCTGAGATTGCTCACATGCACCAAACGCAGGACACACACTGAGCCGGCCGTCCCGCTGACACAGAGCAGGAATGGCCTCACTGATCATGCGGGCAGCTCTTTTAGCAGCTCCATGCAGCGCTCGGGGGGTAAGTATTTCCATTTTCACTCCCCGCTGCAGTCGACCGCTCTCCTTAACACGCCTGTGAGAAGGTGTCACACTGAACTGCGGTACACATTCCTGGGCCACACGCTGGGGACCTTACACCGTTTCACACACCAGTATTGTGTTATTTGCTGGTGTCGGTGTGGGCCGGCCTCCACATGCATTTCTCATGGGTGTTTCTTGCGCGCTTCGCTTCGTTCATGTTGCCGTCCCGATGACCATTGCGATTAAGCTCGGCCGCGCGTAGCACGATCTGCGATTTCTTCACGATGTGAAAATATGAGCTTTTATCCCATGGTTTGGCTTCTGAAAGTTCTTCTCTTTATACGTTTATCAGCATAAAATATTGAGGTCTCATAACAACCAGCGCAAGGATATTTAATCCCCATGGAGATTATGAAGCCAAAGTAGGAAAAGCCTAAATGGTCTGAGGGAACCTGGGGGCTGGGAGGGGGAGGTGACTGGAGTCCTTGTGTTGCATTCTGGGTTAAGACACATAGAACTACTCAAGAAGGCTTCATATTCGAGTAGATGACACAAAATGAGCTGATGCTCTAAGTCAGAGGTGTCTAACTCCAGTCCTGAAGGGCCGGAGGTGTGTCAAATGAGGGGAAAAAATGTGCAGGGCTCCGGCCCTCCAGGACTGGAGCTTGACACGCGTGCTGCTCTAAGGGGTTGGTAGGGTATGAGGGTCACTCATTACAGCTTCTTACATTTAACTTTGGAATACAGCAAAAGTTCACTTTCTGAGTCATGATATGTGAGAATGAAGCTTACAGTGTTTCTCAATAAGACCATGGTGTTCCAAGGCTTTAAAAGGGCCATCAGCCATCTTTCATCCGCAAACCAGCTTGAATGTAGGGTCTAGTGGCCCAGGATTACTGGCATCAATGGAAAAGGATAAAGTGAGACCATCTGAACAGTTTCCAAAAGGAACAGATAAACACGTTGCTGCATGATGCAAATTTCCAGGATAATATCTAAGCGAAACACAGTTATTCAAAATAAGGTGAAATTTTTCAGATCGAACTAACTGGTTGTGGCCAATTCACAGTTAACTTTGTTCTGCTTGAAAGATTCAGTTTTTCTTCATGGTGTGAATTTCACTTGGGTCCATATTGACTCAATTACGCTCCTGTATCTCTGTTACCTCCAGTCGTCTCTGTTTTCAGTGTTACAATCACACCCGCCTGTTCTTTTTCCATTTCTGTGCCAGTGACTATACTATGCCAACTGTACCTAACGGCCCTGTCAAAAAAGGACGTGGTCTATGTAATCCCCCAGCTCCCACCCAGCCTGCTGCTGAGATACCAGGATATGTTCAGTCACTGAGGTGGAGCAAGTGGGTGTGGATCGCGGTGCTTGTACCTTTTATATAGAATATCCTGTGTCCCCATATGTGGGAAAGCATTTTTCACACCATGAACAATGATGGTGTTGTGGATATTAGGTGGCTCCCGCTCCACCTATCAGCAGATTGTCCAGACGTTTTAGGGGACATCCCATTGCCATTTGGCTGGACAGGAGATTCTAGAAACACAATCCGAGTCAAGCATTTTCAGAATGTTGTGGATGGTATTAAATAACCAGTAAGCATGTTGCCCAAATGTTCCTCTCAGGTTCTTTCTTAATTTTTGATCTCTGGAACTTGGAGTTCAGGAGGTGTTCTCTGGGACTGGAACATTTCTGAAGCAGAAAATCGAGTAGCCAAGTGTCAGGGAAACAAGCTTTCCCATTCCCGGGATATCCTTGCAGTCAGATCTTGTTAGTCACATGCCCTGAGCTGTGAAAAACCTTCTCAGGTGTCCCATTGGCTCACTTACCTCCATGTTCCCCTTGGCTTCACTAACCCTGTATCACTGGACAGCATTAGCATTAGCCATGAGCTCGTAGGTTTAGCCACTTGTGTTACTTTCTCCTGCCAAAGTACAGAGTCCTTGTCCCTCTCTCTTGCACTTTTCCTCTGGTTGTCTGCCTCACCCTTTCACCACTGGCTGTTTCTTTCTGTCTCTTCCTCACCCTTCCACATCCCCCCCATACTTTTCTTTCGCCCTTCTTTTTCTCGGAGTCTGACTCAATCTGCAACCCCTGCCCTACAGGTGAGGAGCTCCTTGGTATGGATGGGGCCAAGTCCTCAAAGACGGAGGACACCAAGGACCATGATGAGGACTTTCTGTCACCAAAGAAGTCTTTGGACTACGATGCTGGATTTGGCACAGCGTAAGGCTTTGGCAGGTCGTCTGACTCATGGGAGGGTGCTGCCAGCCTTCTTGATAAAACTGCATGCTTTCTCTGCTATCCTGACAGGAACTACTCTCCAGCTATACCCAGAATTCCCTGTGTCTCACCAGAAACTGTCATCCTGAAGGATATGGAGCAGGTATATATAAATACGTTATTATAAATAACAAGGTAATAAAATCATGCATGGCAGTAACACACAGACGCTTCTTTGTCTGATTTGTCTGTTTGCCTCCTCAGCTCAATTCTTTCTCACTCTCTCTCAGCACACTCCAGTTCCTCTGCCGAAGGAATATGACGAGGATTCCCTGATTCCCAGCAGCCCTGCCACTGAGACGTCTGACAACGTCAGCCCCGTGGCCAGCCCCATCCACACTGGGTCCTTGTCTAACGTTTTTTTATTGCTCATTGAACACCTTTAATTTATGTAGCTCCAGGATGTTAGGTTGTCTATTTATACACTTGGCCGTTTTACTGAAGCCCTAGTGCTGGTTTCAGCTTTGTGAGGACTGGTGCACAGGCACATTCACGGTTATTTATTTGCATTTATTTATATAGCAGATAGTGTTGTCCAAAGAGTCAGTTAAATCAAGAAAGAGACACAGTAAGGACTGTGATAAAGACCATGATAAAACAGATGCTGGTTGCTGTATATTCTAGTACTTGGAATCTTTAGTGGTTTTGGTTGTGATGTTACCTTTAGCTTCCTGATGGGACCTCACCGTCGGGGACAGCTGTTGGACCCCTGTTAGGATAGTTTCAGATGGGTCATTTAGGTGGCTGGGTACCGTAAACCCTGCTTAACACTGTAAACAGAAAGGCTTGTGGGATTTTGGGATGCCAAATAGCTAAGCTTCCTTCCATAGTTAAAATTCCAGGTAAATTATGAGCCATATAAATATAAAAGCTGTTTGAGTAACAGCTGGATACTGAGTAATGAGAACTAAGTACAGAATGTTGGTTTGCTCATGGGCAGGTTCCTTGTAAGCTTCATGGTGGATGCGCGAGGAGGGTCGATGCGTGGGAGCCGGCACAACGGGCTGCGCGTGATCATCCCGCCGCGCACCTGCGCTGCCCCCACGCGCATCACCTGCCGCCTGGCCAAGCCCCAGAAGCTGACCACGCCCCCTCCGCTGGTGGAAGGGGAGGGCCTGGCCAGCCGCATCATTTCCCTGGGCCCCGCAAGCATGCAGTTCCTGGGGTAAGGATGTGCTTGTGTGTACATGAGTAGGTTTGACTGTGGATGTTTAAGTGTTTGACTGAGTGATCAGTGACGCCTGACTGTGTGTGCAGGCTTTTCTCAAGTACGCAGACCACTAAACTGTCTGCACACTTTACTGCAGGACGTTGATTGGGTTTAAGCTGGTGAAAGGGCCTGTATGAAAGCAGGCATCTCATGCGTGTAAATGATTTGTAACCACGAGAATGTTCCTCAAGGCCAGTGATTGTGGAGATCCCCCATTTCGCGGCACTGGGCCGTGGAGACCGGGAACTGGTGGTCCTGCGCAGTGAGAATGGGTCTATCTGGAAGGAGCACCGGAATCGCTATGGTGACGATGTGCTGGAGACCATCCTCAATGGCATGGATGAAGGTAGGGAGAACAACAAGTATCCAAAACAAGAAGAACATTCTTCTGTTCTTACTGGTCAACAACAAAGGTTTTACATTTGAGCAGGGAATCTTAATAGAAGCTCCTACCCAAACCAGTGGACATTGTTGTTTCAAATGAGTTTTTGGACCATTGGACCACAGTTACTGGTAGGGAGCCATAAAAATCCACCCTTAGCTCTGTCCATGTCATGTTCCTGGGATGTTCCTCTGGCAGACCTGGAGAGCGAGGAGGAACTGGGGAAGAAACGTATCTGCCGAATCATCTCCACCGACTTCCCCCTCTACTTTGCTGTGGTGTCGCGTATCCGGCAAGAGAGTGAGCTGATTGGCCCGGAAGGTGGCCACCTGAACAGTAAACTCGTGCCGATGGTCCAGTCCACCTTCCCCGAGACAGCGGTGACCAAGAGAGTGCGCCTGGGGCTGCAGGTGAGATGGGAGGAAGAGGAGCAGGAGGAAGAACAGAGGAGTCACTTTGCGCAATAACTGCCCCAAATGCTTGTTTTTTCTTTTTTCATCATTTTATATCAATTACAGAGGCCTGGCTTCAGGCTGAGTGGGTAAAATAGCAGAACTTTTGTTTGCTTATTAATTTAACAATAGTGAACCTTTCTAAAATGCTGGAGATATCTTTGCTAGCTTTAGCTATGCTTCAGGGGACCATTATTATTCTACATGTAATATTAACTTAACACATTTCGCAGAGGCTAAGATCTGTTCTGCATTTGTTTTTAAGCAATGTCTCTCCAACACTAAACACTGCTCCACATTGTTGTGTAGTATAGAATGGGACCACCAACCACATTTTCATATTTTATGTTTTTTTTACGCAAAGACAATGAAGATAAATGCCTTTTTGTTATTTTCTTAACAATAAACAAAATACAAAAAAGCAAACCTGTGTGTGAGTTGCCAGTGTGTGTCCATCCCCCCTCATCGCGACGCTTGTCTGGATAGTGATGAGGAAGCCCCCGATTTTCACTCTAAGCTTTGTTTCTCTGGCTCACTCCTCAATTTCTGTCCTTGGCTCCTGCCCTCTTTACTCTGTAATGCATTGTTAGCCCCACATCTCTGTGCCCCCCCCCCTTTTAATTCCTCATCTCTCTTCTGTTCCCTCACTGCCTGTTCCTGGTCTTTTCCTCCCGCTTCTTGCTCCTCTGTCCTTTACCCCCCTCCTGGCCGCACCCTGAATGGTGGGGCCCCTTCCCCACCCCCCTCCGAGCAGGCGCAGCCAGTGCCGGACGCTCTGGTGGCCAAGCTGCTGGGCAACCAGGCCACCTTCAGCCCGGTGGTGACCGTGGAGCCACGCAGACGCAAATTCCACCGGCCCATTGGCCTGCGAATCCCACTGCCCCCCTCCTGGAGGGAAAGCCCACGTGACTCGGGGGAGGGCGACACCACCAGCCTGCGTCTGCTCTGCAGCGTCATTGGTACGGGCGCCGAGACTGCACTGGGCACCCAGTGTGTGTGTCAGGGCCAGCAAATAAGAAAAGTAGCGTGTTATCCACTGGGCCATGCTGAAGGGGGCGCTATCAGGAAATGGGCACTTGTGACCTTTCCAAAACCCCACTGCAAACCCAGAATATGAAATCTATTTTAAATATGAACACAATGAAGCAGAATTAATAACCCCTCTCCCCGCTCCCATTTTCATATATCTATGCTCAGGGCTGCCCATGAGGGGGGAGAGAGGGCAAGGCTTTCAAGAGCCCAGATTGAAAGGGGGTGGAGGCATAAGTGTGTTAGTGAGGATGATGGCAGCTTTGATTTGGAGAAGGGAGCTCATTCTGTAGATTTTTGTGGGGGGTCGCCATGTCTTTGTGCAGCCCTGTCTGAGCTATGTTACATACCCCCAGTATCATGGGATTTAAATGTTCTGATAAAACCGGCCAATAAAAACCAGATGACTGCACTTAGAGCTACTCTGATTGGTCTATCCCTCTCCACCCAACATCCCCCAGGTGGCACTGACCCAGCCCAGTGGGAGGACATCACTGGCACCACTAAACTGGTATATGCAAACGACTGTGCCAGCTTTACCACCAACGTGTCTGCACGGTAAGTCGCGGGCGTATCCTCCAGGTCGACATTCTGAGTTATGCTACATGACGCCGTTACAGATCTGTGTTTCAATGACTCAAACAGAGAAACCAATTAATGTGCAGTTGGCTCCAGACAGAAGTTTCTGCTCACAAAAAAATCTGTGATTCTGATTTGTGTGAGCCCTGCTCTGGACTGGCATCCGGTTCATGGTGTTCCCTTGTGCCCTGGACTTATGGGACTCACTGTGGACTGGTTTGACAGTTATGGATGGATGGATGGATGGATGGAAGGAAGGAAGAAAAGAAAAGGAAAATGGATGATCACAGTATCCAGGAGATTTTTATCGTGGCATCCAGCAGCTGACTTTTCTGCAAAGAAGAAATATGATAAATATGGCGATATCCATTTTAGCTCCATCCCCACCCAATATACTAATCCAGCCAACGTGTCACTGTCTCACCCTTGACCCCTGAACGCACCCCCCTCCCCTGGCCCCCGGTGCAGCTTCTGGCTGGCGGACTGCCCCCGGACGGCCGAGGCGGTGTCCTTCGCCAACCTGCTGTACCGCGAGCTGTCGGCGGTGCCCTACATGGCCAAGTTTGTAGTGTTTGCCAAGATGAACGAGGCACGGGAGGGCCGCCTGCGCTGCTACTGTATGACCGACGACAAAATGGACAAGACGCTGGAGCAGCATGAGAACTTCACCGAGGTGGCTCGCAGCCGCGACATCGAGGTACATGAAGGGCCGGGGTGTGGGGGGCAATGGATTATATTACTATATTATTATACTTATTTATTTGCCTTCACATTGTGGCTGGATGGATGGATGGATGGATGGATGGACCCTACACTATACTAGAGGTTATGGAAAATAGATCATTGTCATTAATTAACATTATTATGTCTTTATTCTGCAGCGTCTCTGTTGCCATCAGGGAGTGCCTGTATTACACAGGTCTACAAAAAAAAAAAATTCAGGTGCCAAGGTTTTTTGAATGGATTTAGGGTATTTTGAGGGTGCTGAATTAAAAAATCCCATTACTTTTGCTGAATTGGTTCTAGTTTTTGTGACATTGGACATCCATGAAAATAATGCATTCCCCCAATGCGACTTGTGTGTGATAACAAATCAATAGCTTTTGGCCTGTCTTTTCACTCTGTCTTAGGTAATGAAATATCCCATAGAATTATTTTGGATTTCAATTTGTAGGCCTACAATGCTATAAAAGCAACTTTTTGAAGCGAGAATTCAACTGTGAATTTGCAGAGGAAAGAAGTCAGCTACAGTATAAGTTTGTCAACCCAGTCTTGTTTTATACCAAAAAAGTTCTGCCTTAATAAGTATATAAATACATGTAATAATTATGACTTCATCAAGAAAAGCCTGCATCAACAATCCTGATGTATTCTGCTACATCTGTGGAGAGTACATGGTTGAAAAACAAAGAAGAAATATCACAGACTTTGTGCATCGAGTATACCTGGCTTATTTTGGAGTACAGCTTGGAGACCAGGATAAGTCTTGGGCAGAAATTTGGGAGTTAATATGAGCATAAAGATGTATTATCTCCATAGCCATTTAAACAGATTTCCAGATAACCTTGGAGACTTCAGTGAGGAACAAAGCGAGAGGTTCCACCAGGATACGAAGGTCATGGAGGAGAGATATCAAGGCAGATGGGTCATACACATGATGGCAGGCTACTGTTGGAGTCTCCAATGTGATTGTCCTGGTGACACACATAAAAGGAAATCAAAAACAGCATTTTTTTGAAGCATTGACATTAATAACAATTAATAACTAATTAATATTGTATTAATTAATCAAATCATACCTAACTTTTTCCAGTCACTATTAGATATTTTTAATTTCTTTTTTGTATGATATTAGACTGTTTACTTACTAGTTGTAACTAAAATAAAAATATTCTTGCAATTCTAAATGCTTTTCAAACATGTTGCATTAATTAATTAATTAACTAACAATTAAATATCTCAGAAACTAGAGCCAATCTGGCAACCCGAAGTCATATTCTTAATCAGCACCATAAACTTAATATAAAACTGTTCAGACATCGTTGGCACCAAAATCACTGTATACCAGTGTTATAGTAAAAATATAACAGCAGTGTCCATGTTACAGTCAGAAAGTTACAACTGTCTGTTGCACTTTAAAGGGGTTCGTTCCTTAAGATCAGCACTGAGAATGTGGGTTTACTGTCTGGCGACCTGTTATGGGCCGGGGTTAAAGAGAGGTTTGTGTTGACGTGGATGGGAGGTTGGCGTAATGGTGGGTATGGAGCAGCCCATGGCCCCTGCTTGATGGCTGAATCCTGTAGGTGATGGAGGGCATGCCTCTGTACCTGGAGTGCTCGGGGAACCTGCTGCCCGTGAGGAAGGCCACCCAGCAGCCCCGAAGCTTCTGCTTCCACGCCTTCAGGGACAATCGGCTGCCCGTCACTGTTAAGGTGCCCGTCTCCCCCTCATTTTGGCAGCCCGTGTGTCCAGGAACCAGATAATGCATCAGGAATCAGGGTCACTGCATCATGACATCTGTCTGACACTGTCACAATGTTTCTGTAGCCAGGCTAATATTGTCTAAACAGCAGTTGTTACAGATTAAGGCAGAGATCAGCTCAATGAATGTGTAAATGGACCATAAACACTTGAGTTCAGTCTAGGGGTGTTTCTCAATATGCGTGCTTGACTGTACTTGTGTTCTCACTTACCTGTTTAAAGTCATCTTCCATTGCCGAAGACCAGTTCTAATACTAAGAACAAAAGTAGAGAAGATGGCAAAAATCCTCAACCCAAATATCAAGGTTGCATCGGTTGCATTCTCGTCAAATGAGAACAATTCTACGATTAATTGCATCTCAAGTTCATTCTTGGGAGGCAAGTTAGCAAGACCGTTCTTACCAGGACCACAAGTACGATCTTCGCGTTCTTGGTATTGAAAAACACCCCAGGAATGGTTTGGGTCTATTCTGTGAGAGGTAGCAATCACTGTCATGTGAGTGGGTTTAGGAAATCAGACCCCATGGTTGCCGGCTGTCACTTGCACTGGTGCCTCCTAATGATTTGTCAGGAATCTGAAAGCTAATCGTGGCCTGTAGTCCATGGAAACCACTTAACAGCAAAGGGAACAAACATACTCTCTGCCTAGCAGAAGGAGCCAAATGCAATCCCACGTAAACATCAGTGTCCTGTTGTTCTCTCCAAACTCCCCATCGCTCATCCCCAACCATCCCCCTGTAGGTGAGAGACAGCAGCAGAGAACCTTCTGGATTCCTGTCTTTCCTGCGCAAGTCCACCAAGTACGAGGACAGCCAACATGTGCTCTGCAACCTCAACATCACCATGCCCCCGTGTATCAAGGTAGGGCCCGCCACGACCTGGCTCACTGAGGCAACCCA
Source organism: Mormyrops boulengeri (assembly GCA_026781065.1). NCBI lineage: Eukaryota > Metazoa > Chordata > Actinopteri > Osteoglossiformes > Mormyridae > Mormyrops > Mormyrops boulengeri. Next base: position 36,664,161 of record JAODLD010000046.1, on the reverse strand, counting down.
GGACCCTCTGCACACGGATGTAACGCAGCACACACAACAGAATACACCACAGTTAGCTACATCAGCTCTGCTTCTCCTGGTTTGCATCATCTAGAGCAGAATGCATAATAGGATTACCACCTATTCCATGTCAGGAAGGACACTGAGCTAGGACAGGATCTGGAAACTACCATCTCATTGAAGGACCTGGATTTCACTTGAACGCCAAGTTCTTCCTGTGTGGTGATTGGTCAGTTTCCTATAACCATGCATGTGTCGTTAATGTTAATTTAAAACAGTTGGATGAGTCTTTCAGTCAAGAAAACAAACTGGTCAAAGCACAAGAAGAGCTGAAGTAATTAGCCAATCACAGCCTTTCAGCTTTAAAGTAGTTTGTAAAACCTGAAGTAGCTCAAAGTGCCCTTCCAGTCATCGTGTAGGTGGTAACCATAGTGATAATACTGGGTTCCATTTGAAATTGTAACTTGGAAATTCCAAGTTCCTAGTTGGAAATTTCAACTGGAACTCCCCCTGAAGTCGGAATCCCTACTCAGAATGAACTGGGGCCTGTTTCAGAAAACAGGATTTCTTGCTTAACCAGACAATCTGTCAGATTTAAGGTAGCCTGGGCTAAATGTAAGTGAACAAAGATAATGCTATATGTCTTTCCGACTTGTGTTGGAATGTGGTTAAATCAGGTATGACGTCATTTCCAGGTCCGATTGCTGACCTCCAAGGAACGCAGCATTAATGTTAGCCACCCATGCCCAATAAAGCTGTGTTTGCCCCCCCCCCCATGTTTTTCTGAATGAAGATTGCGGGTACCGAAGACCGCCGCCGAACTTTGACCCCACTTGCCCTGAGGGAGAGATACAGTGCCCTAAACGAACCATCCCTGGGTAAGGCCCTTATACTAATCCCTGATTGGAGGAGACACCTGTCCATCAAACTGTTTGTCATCATCACTATTTTAACTAACCTGAGAAGTGGAAACTGTTTGTTTGCCTGCCACATGTATGAACTATCACATGTATGAAAGAGTAGTCCTGAGGGTGTTGTGCGGCTCAGCGGGTTAGGTCTCTGTGATTGGACGCTTGCCGGTTCATGCACCGGCCTCAGCAGAATACTTACATCTATTTTGGGCCCTTGAGCACGGTCCTTAATCCCCACCAAAATGCTCAAGGGGGCCTGACCCTGCACTTGAACCCCAAGTTTCACTCTGAGCCGTATACTGGGGCGTAGCTAGATATTCTGGGCCCCTGACAAATTGTCATCTTGGCCTCCCCTGTATGTACTGAAGGGCCCTTGTAATGTGCTGGGCCCCCTGAATCTGCCAGTGTATCCAAGCTCCTACTGCACCCCTGGCTATATATATGCGTGCGTAGGTCTCAAAGGAGAGCATGATGGGACATGCGGCAAGAAGCATTCCAATGAACCTGTAGTTGTGCAAATTGAAAATAAAACATCATTTCATATTCATTTCATTTCCAGGTTGGGTCAGAGGTAAGTCTTAAGTGTTTGATAATATCAGTGTTTATTGATGAGTGTATTGATGGCCCAAACAGTCCTCTGACCGATTGCAGTTGAAACTTTCAGATGTGAGTGATGACACGGACCGTATTGCTTGATAGAGATCATCCAGCCTAAGACGGATGATGAAAACAGACTAGCCGATCTGTTTTCTTGCTTGACCGCTTCAGCAATCGTCCGGTTAACAGGTATGTGTTTATTTTACCGTGTTAACGCGTGCGCTTCCATGTGCGTCTGCAGCCACTATGAGCGCCATGGAAAGGACAGAATTAAAGATGGCTTTAATCTCGGAGCAGCTGGGCTTGAGCTGGGCAGGTTAGTGCATGTGCGTGCGTTGGTGCGTCTCTTTCTGGGGGGAAAATTTGGGAAAATGTCCCCACAAAGACAGCAGATACTGAGAACGTTTGCAAAAAAGCCTCCACACATCTAAAAATACTAGAGTGCTTGCGTGTGTGTTTGTGTGTGTGCTTTTGAATGTGTGGACGAGGGGAGGTGAATGTCTAAATTAATATTAATTTTCCAACCTTCCCTCTCCCAAGTTAATTCAGTCTTTGTGGACACAGCACTAGTTCGTCCTGCTAAGCTGTTAACGAACGCACCATCGCTCACAGGAAATGAAGGCATAGTGACACGCGGTGCTTCCTGTCTACGCAGAGCTGGCCCGCGAGCTGCAGTTCAGTGTGGACGACATCAACAAGATCCGGGTGGAGAACCCCAACTCGCTGCTGGAGCAGAGCTCCACGCTGCTCAACCTGTGGGCCACTCGGGAGGGCAAGAAAGCCAAGAGTGAGGCCCCGGGGCACCTCAGCATCTCGGTCCCCAGTAACATGACTGTAGCCTGCAAGTGACCTTTCAGAGTCGGCCTGCCACCCTCAATCCTGTCTCCCACTGTTCCTCTTTCCCTTCCTTTCTGTGTGTCCTCCCCCCCTTTCCTTTCTTTTCTCTCTCCTTCCCTCTTTCTCTTTCGCCTCTCTGTTTCCACCACAGTGGAAAGTCTGTACACGGCACTGAGAAGCATTGACCGAACGGACATTGTCAACATGCTGGAGGGCCAGGGCCCTCAGCCACGGCCCGGCAGCCGAGAGGGGGCAGGGCGTCGCCATGGAGACCGTGATCACCTGCTTCCCACTAGTATGACCAATGGTAAGGCTGGGCCTTCCAAAACTGCTTGCCTGTTTGTCCACCTACCCGTAATCCCTCCCCTCATCTTTCTTTCCTTCCTGGATCCCACCCCAACCTTCCACAATCCTAGGCTGCCCCTCCCCCTGGCTCCCAAATATCCTGACCTTTAACCTTTCCCCTCCCACCATCCCAACCCAGGGCACAGCTGCACTAGCGATCCAACTACAGTTGCTCATGGTCACCGGGGAGACTCTTGTGAGGTTTTCTGGATTTTTGGTTCCATCATTCTTTAGAGTCGTATGCATTTCCAAGTTGTCATTTCTCAAGTAATGGTCATTATTGAGTGTTTCACAGGTAGATTATATGAAGAGATGAAGAATTTCCAAAAATCACTGTCACTCTCACTAACAGAAGCCATATGTGTATGATCGTGGTTATGAAGTTGTTATTGATTTGATCTTTGTGTTGCATTTTGGTCCTGGGGTGAATGACCTCAAAAACGCTTCTGTCCTTGCCGGGAAAAATGCAGACTATTGCTACTAACTATTTTTAATGGTAAAAACTGGGATTCAAGTATATTTGATTATTTCTATGAAAACAAAACAATCATAAATTGTGATCACACAGCGAAATGAGGTTATAGGTGGCGCAAACGCGCACTGATCTTCAGTGTGTCTCTCTGCCTGCCGAGTGCTGCAGCTTCCCTGGGTCGCGGGGCCCTAAGTGACAGTGTTGTTGTCTCTTGACATGCTAAACCTAGAAGCTAAAGGTAAGACCACAGAATATGCTGCTCTTGGCTAAAAATGTGCTATAATTTAACATTGCTTTTCACCCATTGAATCCTACACTTTAAAAAGAGGCCTTTTTGCAATTGTCTTTCTGTTCCTGTGGGCTGATAACAGTCCTCGATTTATGGACTTGTAGCTGCCACTAAACATTTATTTTCCTCTTAATATATCTTTGGATCAAAATAGTGCTCTGATTGGATCACCCAGCCATTGGGGACTTTGGACACCTGTACACATGTATGCACCCGTGCACATTAACACACACCAGTAATGTCACACACATATGCATATGCATAAAGGTACACACATAATTGAACTGTTTTGTTGGTTTGCCCATTAATGGATGAGTCAGCAGCATGCTCATTTGGGTTTGGGGCTAGGGTTAAGGTTAGGGTTAGGGTTAAGGTTAGGGTTAGGGTTAGGTTTGGTTTAAATTTGGGGGGTTAGAAAATGAGACTTTACTGAGTAAAGCAGAGTCCGACCTTACAGGGGATTTCACAGTACAGTGACTCTACACATTCCCTTAGCCATGCCCCCCTTATAGCGGACCCCTCCCTTTCCGATTCTGAGGACCAAGACCTGCCAGGCACACCGTTACTCAAACATCAGTCCCAATTGCTCACATGTCTTCAGACTCATCCCCAGACATCCTCAGTGCATAGTGAAGGACAGAGAACTTAATACTACTTAGTTTCGATAATTTAGTTAGTGTAGAGCAGAAGCATGGCTCACTGTAGCCCCCCAAGATTCAAGATTGGGAGGGAGGATCAGGACTGTAAATGACTGTAGCAGTAAGCAGCTCATCTGGTGTTCCTCTCGCATCTGCTGGTATGTGTTTACGAAGAAATGACGACCTAGCAATGCCCAGGGGCAGCAGGAGGCCGCTTAACGAAGGCTAGATACCAGTGGCTGGCTTTGGCATTAAACCTGCTTTGAGTCCCATTTGTTCTTGGAAGACCTCAGGTAATTTGTGCTGGTGATGTGCTGGAGATGCAGCACAAGGTTCCCCTGGCTTCACACTGCTCAGCTATGGCCATTCCTTCAAGGAACTCCAAAGGTCCGAGTCTAAGAATAAGGTGACTGTTTCTGCATTATTCTCACCACTTTCACAAGCAATATAAGTATCTGTATGGATTCCTTTCGGATTGTAGACGATTTGATTAAAGCGTTACGGTAGGGTTTTTATAGTGTAGGATATCCGTCACTGGGTAGGACATGGCCCTGGTGGAGTCTGTACCTCTGAGCCATGTCAGCGCTCTGTGTGTCCCTGTGAGTCCTGCAGTACTTGTTCCTGTGACTCTGTCCCTTCTCTCTCTGTGTTTCTCCGGACATGTCATCTGCAGCCCAGCCGCCCTGCACTTCTTCCTCTCACCTCTCTTCTCCGACCTCTGACCTCATGTCAGCCTCATGCCGACCTTCTCTTGGCCTCCTTTTTTGTCATATATATTTTTTTTTTTTCTTCCAAACAGTATTGCATTTTTTTGGAAAGTCCACCTTTTTTTGGCCGCTTTGTCTGTAACTCCCAACCCACACCCTGTCCTCTATACGCAGGGGGGGAGGAGGTACCCCCTGTCCCCAATGTCTTCGTGTCTCTCTCCCTCTCCGTCTGCCTGTCCCTCTTAACCCCTTACAGCCACTTCCTGTGTGCATGCTCCTGCAAAACACTCCTATCCAAACGTCCCCCCGCCTTTCCCCTTGTTTGTAACCAAGGAAACAGAGATGGGGGGTTTCTGAGGGATGGAGGAGGTAACCCATGTTGACTTTGGTCTACAGTATCCGTTTCTGCATGGCATGCATTCAAACGACTACTCATACTGTCGAAAAGAAGGCATGTTGGCAATAATCCTTTTTTTCCGTGATTTCTTTGGAAATGGCATGTGACAGCACACGCATGGGGCCATGCGATGTCCTCGGCGGGGAACAGCTCTCCACTGCCCGTTCCCCGGCCCTCAGCCATCAGTGCTTTGACCCGCGTGTGTCTCTGTCCTGTTTGTTTGTGTGCGTGCCCTTCACATGTTCTGTGTGCAGCTGTGCTGATGTTGTGTGTCGTCATTGTGCAGTTCTGCTGAGTGTCTTCCTGTCTGTGTGTCTCAGTGTGACTCTTTCAGCAGTTGGCATGTGACCCTGTGTGTTTCTATTAACAAGAGGCTTTCAGTCTTGTTTCTTAACCATCATCCTTCTTCATGGCTTCACTGTCCTCAGAATTCGACACCCCTCTCCCCAACACCTGACAAAACCACCCTTACCCCCAGCATCCACAATCCTCATTGATACCCACATAAAGACAGATAAACACAAACCACCCCCAGACATACACAAAGGCCATCACCTGGAGTATCTGTGTCAGACATACTGTCTTACAGTACTCCCATTGGGGATTGGGTCAGTCCATCCCAGCCAATCAGAGAGAAGGACACATATGACACCTATAACTAGGAACACTTGTCTCAGATCACATTCGTGTCACTGACACAGCTTTGCATCCCTGTTTCTGGACATATTTACTGCTCTCCCTTCAGAGGAATGTAAACCACAGCCACTGATTTCCCAAAGAGGAGACCTGGAACAAGTTCTCCTGTATGAAAGTGTAGCTATACTCCTTTTCCTTGATTTAGGCAAACCTAGGTTTTTAGGTTAGGGGCTGACATTATTTTATGTCATTTTTATTGATTTTTTCAATGGCACTTTAAAGACTTTTGGGGCTAGGGTTAGGGTTAGGATTAGTTTGTGTTTAAGTTTAAGTTATTTTTACTTTGTTTTAAGCTATTTCTTAGTAATTTTGCTTGTTCCAGCTTTAGTTGTAATAACCTTGGTCTTGGTCTCATGACTGCATTCTTTTTAAGGTGCACACATGTGGAAAAGAAAACATGGGAAAGTCTGGCCCAGTGTTTGTCAAATCCCCCAGACGACATTCCATTATTATATGCAGTCTGTGTGAATGTATATAGAGTTGTCTGTTCTCCATACTAATGAAATACCAGAACAGTTAATGATCAATGTGTTTTAACAAAAACACCATCACTCGCTGTAAGTACATACATGCAAACTATATACGGAGCTCAGGTAACCCTAGATACATTCACACACATCATTTACAGAGAGCTCCAGTAACCCTGCACACACACACACACGCAGTAGCAAGCTCAGGTAACCCCAGATAGATGGTTTGCCCTTTCTTGCAGGACACATTTAGAGACCTAGCTGCTGCCAGTAAAGGAGCAGGGAAGGCATGTGTGCGCGGGGGGGGGGGGGAGGTGCCATCTGGGTGTGGGAGCCAGCTGATATCATTTACGCACCCTGCACCATCAGGAATAACATCAGCCAGTGTGGCAGTCTAGCTACAGGAGTCCTTCTACAGGAGTCCCTTTGCACACGCACACACACTCAGCCATGCTCTCTCGCTGAGTGTCTGATACCAGTCACATTGCACAGACACTTGGAACTCTGTCCAAACAACGTATCACTTACTTGGTTTGGTTTATCTCAGTGTTGTTGGATTATTTGTCCCTTGAGGCCTCATGGCCCTTGATCATTGTACACATGGATTGCAGATGGAGGTCCCTGCAGGTCTTCTGCAGGAATAGATCAGGGATGATGCAGGGATGATGTAGGGATGGTTCAGAAATCATTCAAGAATAGTACTGGAATGGTGTAAGGGTGATGTAATAATGGAGTAAGGATGATCTAGGAATGGAACAAGGATGATGTAATAATGGAGCAGGGATGATGTTGGAATGGAGTAGAGGTGATATAGCAATGGAGTAGATGTAATATAGGAGTGGAAGGTGCAGGAATGTTGTAAGAATGATGTAGGAATTTAGAGATGGTGTAATAATGGAGCAGGGGTGATGTAGGAATGGAGTAGGAGTGATGTTAGGAATTGAGCATGGATAATGTAATAATGGAGTAGGGATGATGTAAGAATGCCGTAGATGTGATGTAGGAATGGTATAAGGAAGATGCAGGAATGGTGTAAGTATGCTGTTGGAATGGAGTAGGGATGAAGTAATGGTGCAGTAGGGATGATGTAATAATGGAGTAAGAGTGATGTAATAATGGAGTAGGGGTGATGCCAAGATGGTGCAGGTGTGGCTCTTCACATTTGTAGAAAGTCACCGTTTACAATGGCCATTGATGGTCGGATGCACCCTGCCTAGCAGGGAGTGTAGCTGGCTGATCATGTGGCTGATCATATGACTGATCTGGAACCTGAGCTTCCCAGGCTCTTATGAACAAGCTTCCCCTGCAAGAAAGCTGCGACATGAGTGTCTGTTAAATGTGTGTCTATGTAATTTGTTATGTGTATAAAATCATATTAACTCCCTGAGTATTTACTATTATTTAAGTGCTGTGTCAGTAATATATTACAGAGTAAAAAAAAAAAAGTCGACCATACTTAAGAGGTTTGTTAAATAGAGATGTGTGTGTGTGTGTGTGTGTGTGTGTGTGTGTGATATATGCAGAGCACAGTGGGATCTCTTACTTGTGGTTTGTGTGTGTGTGAGTGTATGTGGGGGGCTGAGTGTGTGTGGGGGTGTGTATGAGTGTATACATGGGTGTGTGAGTGGGGGGGTACGTGTTTCTGTGTGTGTGTGGAGGTATAAATGGGTGTGTATGGGGGAGTGTGTGTGTTTCTGTATGGGGGGGTGTATGAGGGTGTATGAGTATGGGGGGAGAGGGTGAGCGCGGGGGTGTTTCCTGCATGTCTGCCTGCCAGCCTGCGTCTGAGAGGCCTTTTCCCAGAGGTTCGATTCTTGCCTGCCTGATACCCCTGACGCGTGTTACGGATGTATGCTCCATTGTTGCTGTGGCGGCAGGGCCTGTCCACTGCCCCCCTGCCCGTGGAAGCAGCACCCCCCCCCATTCCTTTACCCCGCAGGTAGGAGCCAGCAGAGACGTTGGTCCGTCTCGGCGTCTTGCTGTGAGCTGGGTGTCTGATGTCACGCACGCTGCTGAAAGCCCAGGCCAGGCACCCCCCCCCCCAGTCCCCCCTGCCTGCTCCCGCATTGGCCCTCCCAGGGGCCCACTGATCCTGTTCCTCTCTCCCTGCATCCGGCTCTCGTTCTCTCCGGGGCCACGGCAGCGGCGCATGGACGGGTGGGGGGGCCTGCATCAGTGTGCTTCTTTCTGTCTCGCTTCAGGTTATGGGCTGGCACAGGAGGAGCTGCCCTCCCCCGCCTCCGGGCAGTACAGCCTGGCCTCCCCGCTGGGTGGAGAGCGCTACTGGCAGGAGGTGTCCAGCATGGAGTGTGCTCCCATTGCCACCACAGAAGAGGACACGCTGATGGAGATGTCAGAAGTGCAGGTGTGGCCCTCGGGGGCCAGCCCCTCCCTGGTGCCCGTGGAGGACTCCTCGTTGGAGTGGAGCAACGCCGACGAGCTGGACGTGCCGTCGTACGGCGGCAGCCTGGGCCGGCCGGCCAGCAGGGTCAGCGGCGGGGGGGGCGGGCTGAGCGATGCGGAGACACTGGGCGAAGCAGAGCACAGCGAGGTCAGCCTCAACGGGCTGGACGGAGGTCAGAGGTCGGAGGTCGGGAGGTCAGAGGCACCGGAGGAGGCTGTGGCGGCGGGCAGCAGTTTGACGGCCGGAGCCGGAGGAGGAGGAGAAGGAGGAGGAGGGGGAGAGGGAGGAGGTGACGTGGACGGGCCGAGCTCAGAGGATGGGCTTTCTCTTATTGCAGGACAGCACCGGGTGTACGCCCGCCTGAGCGACTCGCCTGGTCTGACCCGAGTCACCGAGCGTAATGGAGACAGGTGAGGCTGGTTACCATGTCACCATGTGATCCACAGGGCCCTGTCATTGGAGAGATCTCCTCTGATTCAGTTGCAGACATATGGGTTTTTAGTGATTTAATGATTAATAATAAGAATAAATGCACTTCCTAATTCGTTTGCTGGGGACACAGCGGCTCAGCGAGTAGCACCGTCTCCTCGCCTCTGGGCCCGAGGCTCTCAGTCAGGCCCTGGCACCTTCCCACCTAACTGTGCAGATTTCCTCCTGATACTCTGGTTTCCCCTGTAGTACAAAGATACAACCTGGTGAGGTGCTGTCATATTACCTGTATTTTCCTGTAAATGTTGATGTATTGATGTGAATTCTCTCTGTAACAAGGCTGAGCTGCATCTTACCCAGTCTGTCCTTCCCCCCTCCACCCCCCCAGGTCAGCCAGCACCTTCTTGTCCTACCTACACGACCAGCCCTCCACCCAGGGCTGGCACTCCCCCCAGAACTGGCTTGGATCCAAGCCCAGGCAGGCGGTGGAGTTGCCGGTGTCATCGGGACAAGGCGGGACCCGGGACAGTGACTTGGGGCTTTCGCACATGACCCAGGATGCCCTGCTGCAGCCTGCGTGGGATGCGGGGCGCCCCGAGGCCCTGCTGAGTCACTTCCGCAGCACGCAGCCTTTCGAAAAAGGGCTGGGCTTCCAGCACCGGCCACCCGAGCTGCGGGAGTGGGAGGAGGCGCGACTGAGAGGGCAGGTCGGTACCCGGGGCAGAGGCTCTCAACAGCCAGGGCAGCCTCAAGCTCTTGGTTTTCGTATGGAGGTTACATCTGGATTCATTCATGACGTTTCATGATGTTTCCAGCACCAAAGTCAATCTGTTATGAGACACTGTGGTGCTCTGGCGCCACCCCTGACAAAAGCCCTCCATTGCAGCATGTCTCCTTGGGGAATGAATTTCCTGAATACTCAGATACACAACTCAATCTCACATATATTAAAATGTTGAAATGACAGGGGTGGTTATTTGAGAACACTAGAGTCTTATTTGAGACTTAGTCATCGATTCTTTTCCACCTCACTTTTTTTTTTAATTTTCATACTATTTGCTGGAGTGACTTTTGAGGACATGGCCAGGTTTGAGAGCTTTCATGTCCCTGCACTGGGGCGACTAATGGTCACAATGTGTCTCCTTTTCCTTGTTGGAGTTTGCTGTTCTGAGTCTTCACCCCCCCGTCACACACACATCTGCAGTCACACCCCCCCCCCCCCAGCTTCTGTTCCTGCACACATCCGCCCAAGAAGGGCAGGAGCACAAGCTGGGGGATCCAAATATAGCGCCCTCCATGCCATCCTTTCTATCACTTGGCGCCCTTACAGCAGCCTAAGCCTTCATCTGTGACCTCTCATCTCTCAAAGTGCAATTGGATTATGGGATATACTGCGCCATGACTGCTGTGATCCTGCTTATTAATATTTATGCCCCTCATTAAGGATGACTGATGTGTTGATTGGTTGAGTTAATAGCGGGTGTTTTTGAGCCGTCATACGGTGCCCGTCACTGTGTTGGCGAGTGCTGAGGAGGGCCATTTGCTGCCATGGGAACACTGCTATCAGCATGGCGATGGCCACGCCGGGAATGACCGCCAATCCGGACTCCGTTGCCAGGCTGTGGTGTGGGTGAATTTCACAAAACTACAGTGCTTAAAACTGTGTGGTTTGGGCTCAGAGAGCCTCACTGCCTGTTACTGAGACAACAAAGCAAGCGAAGGCAGCGGATATATGGGTGTGACGTGCTTTTATTTTCGCCGATCCTGTGAGACCCACTGAAGGCGTGCGGGGAATGGAGGGGACAGGAGCAGCCTAAAGGAGCAAATCACGAGCTTCATACTAGCAGGCGACGAGCTGTGGGAACCGGGGGAGGGGGGACGGCTGAAGCCAGTCCAACAGGTGGCGGGGGGTATTTAAAGCCTCACACTCTAAAAGGACCTGGGAGGGTAAAGGGGGGAGGGGGGTGTTTTTTTGGAAGCAAAGGGAAGCAGGAAATACGTGGCCGGCGTCTGGGTGCGCGGCACTGGCGCACTGTGAGCCCCGAGCGAGGGGCAGAGGGGACAGGCAGTGCGTTGTGACGCCCGCCGGCAGACAGGCCCCGCAGGTGGCTGCCGACATGTGGACGCTCGTGACGGAGCTTTTCTTCAGCGTGGCCCTACTGGCCTTCCTGGTCATCAGCTGCCAAAACGTTCTGCACATCGCCAGTGGCTCTCTGCGCTCAGCACTCACCTGGGTACACCGGCGGCTCGACACCGAGCTGGGGGAGCTGGACGGCACCTCCGACGATGAGGAGAACGTTACCACGCGCGTGGTGCGCCGCCGGGTCATCCTCAAGGTACCAGGAGGGCGGGTGGGCCACGGGGGCTGCAGGCGACACCCAGACTCTGTGCTTCATTGTTTGGGCTCAGAGGGAGACCTGGATCAGGCTCTGTAGGGCTTAGTTGGATAAATTGGTCATCTGGCGCACCAGGCATTTTCCAGGTGGGCCGATGGGTTTGTGGCCAAAAAATGTTGTCATGGGACCCCCCAGTGGGGGACCCCAAAATCCAGGGCCGATGTTTAATCCCAGTCCAGCCCTGCCTGTCTCTCCGTAGTGTAGAGGTCACGCCAGGACAGACGAGGGCAGGGGGACAGTTTCCCGGGTCCTGACATGCTCACCTTGTCGTGCCTCTACCCACAATCCCTCAGACTGTATGTGTGAGCTGCTGCTCTTGCCTATTTTTATAGCGTGGTGTCAAGCGCCTGTTTCGCTACAGCATTCTGTATTTCTGGAAGCATTATAAATAGAGAATAAATAAATGGAGGCTGGGGGATTTATACACTATTATTGTTGGACAGAAGCACCGAATTCACATGTATATGGTAGAAGGGGCTCTTTTCATCAGCATCATTCATTTATATCTGCTTTTGGTTGCTGGTTACTGATGGATCAGATTCCTCTGAAATAATGGCATTTTGATCTTGTATGATCAGGTGCCCAAACAGACCTTCTGTTTGGCTTGAGATGCCCCATGAAGGAATACATTTTGATATATGTTTTAGGAAGGCTGGTTACATACTGGTATCACAGGGATGGACCAATCTGGAACGTTTTTGCTTGCTCAGCATTTAAGCTGACGTGAAATCTGGGCATGGCCATAACAGAGCATTATACCACGTGGTTTGAGAGGCTTTTAGCAGGGCCCCTGAAATGAGGTCACTTCCAGACGCTTCTGTTTGTTGGATTGTTATCAGTCAGTTCCCCTTTCTCCTGAGTGTACTCGGTCTGCTCTTCGATCAGCTTGACTCGTCTGGCAGTAAACTGGGCCCAAGGATAGCAGATGACATGGTGAAGTCACCTTAAGTCCCCTTGCCTGTAGTGACACATCCCCCCTCCCTCCCTGACCCCCACAGTGCAATGGCATTCAGGATGAGTTTTCATGCACTTCATAATACTGCTGTTGTTGCTGCCCTTAAAAATCACCGCCGTGGACCTTCTGCCCCCCACCCCGCCCTCCTCTGGCTCAGGGCCAGCCACACCCCCACCATGCTCCACCACTCGCCCTCCCAGGAAGGCGCCGGCACTCTGTGAGCCATTTAACCCTCAGGATGTGCACAAGCTTTCGCTATTTTCGTCTCTCCCCACGTCTCATGATGAAGTGCGGTGCTGCCCCCGGTGGTGAGCATGCTGAGTTGTGTCGTCACACCGGCGACAGAGGTATGAGAGAGATGTGAGAGAGGAAGAGAGCAAGAGAGTGATAAGGCTCTCTGAGGAGCTGTTTTAAAGCGCTCCTCACCCCCCCCACCTACACCTAGACACATATGGTATTATCACCTACATCAGTATCGCTGTGGAAAGGCCACATAGCCCTTGGTTTGCTGGTTGCCTTCACCAACTGTTATGCTGTGTTACAAGGTCAAACACTCCGTATTCTGTCTTATTTACCATCAATAGGCATGACGTATTCCCCCTGTAAACACGTACTGTGCATGTGCCCAAGCTTGTTACTTACATTAGGGTTCATAGCAGAAAGTTCTGGAAGAATCTGCATGGATATTGACTTAACGGCACTTAATAGCAGCCCAGTGCATAACCTGTGCGTTTCTCTGCACACTTTGATGAGTGAGGAGAGCGGTCGTGTGGCGCTATGGCTTCCGTGTGCCTCTCGTGTTTCGTCTCATCACGTCTCGTTGAGTCCTGTGCCCGTGTGCACCTCCCTGCCGCCCCTTCACCGGGCATCGCAAGTGATGCGTCCCGCCACTGTGTTGCAGGGTGATGCGCTGGAGGACATGACCGGGGATCACGTGAGCGAGGAGCAGTTCACCGACGAGCATGGGAACATCGTCACCAAGAAGGTCAGCGGGGGATGTAACGGGGCTCCTGGTTGGCTCTGGCTGCAACAGCAGTCCATCGCATAGCTGACTGTTGGTGGGGATGTAACAGGGCTCCTGATTGGCTTGGGCTGTAACAGCAGCCCAACACAGAGCCACCTAAAAATTGCCAGCAGAGACAAGGCTTGATCAGTCTGAGGAAGAGGAAGAAGTAAGACGAAGGAATGGTGGCTTCATACACCCCATACACACATTATTCATCATCAACACCATAACTATAATTCAACTAAGGATTCAGCTAACGTAGCGTTTTATTCAGAGAGGGACTTAATTATGTTCCAAGTATCATAGGATATCATGACATGGATCTAACATTCTTCAGTGGCGAGATTTTCAGCTGTTCCTTCGACTACTCTGACGCTATGGTCATGTGGCCCTTTTCGGTAATGCAGTATGGACCACAGACAAGCAGTTGAAGTCCTCATGAAGAAACAGGAAGATAGATCAGAAGATTACCAGGTGAACAGAGTTTGGACAGACCAGCTGGTCAGGGTGAAGCAGCTCAGGTGTTTAGAGGTGGGAAGCAGCTGCTCTGGCTCACTTGCAATTTGAGCCTCGCCTTGCCAGAGAGAGACGTCCAGCTGTGCGTCGCCGTGAATCGAATCACATTAGCCTCTCTATGCCGACGGGAACATGCAGCTATACAGCAGCAAGAACAACCATAACACTAATAACCATGATAGCTCAGCAGATAGCTAAGCTGTTACCTTATATGCTGGGGGTTTGAATCCTGCTCCCAAGCACTGTGTGTGGTTGGCAAGTTTTCCTCACATCATGTTGGTGTCTTGTGTCCTGTACTTTCTGGAATGCACCCCTATGATCCCATGCTGGATAAGTCGTTATGGAAGATGGATGGATGGATGATTGTGATGATGATGGTGACGACGAAGATGAAATGACAGTGGTCCTTCCCTCCATGTGGCAGATCGTGCGGAAGGTGGTGAGGAGGGATAAGGGCCCCGGAGACGAGGGGGGTGATGCACATGGGGAAGGCTCATCCCTGCAGGAGGCCAGTGGGCTGGAGGATGAGGCAGAGCAATTTCTGAGCTACGCCGTGCTGGGCCGGGACAGCGCCAAGGTGGGCCGCGCGGGGCCATGACGTCCATGCCCAGGGCCCACCCCGCATTTATTCTGGGCCGGGAGTGTGTGCTGAACTGCTGTGCTGGACGCTATGTTTCTCAGACCTTCTAATATGGTCCGTGAAGTTACTAACCATCTGATGTGTGACTAATCATCAGGCGTGAAGCACTGAGCTTCCCAGAGCTCCAGATTCACCTGGGAGACTCGGAACATACTTCCTGTATTCCCAAACTCAGCTGTCCTGGCTGAATTTGAGAAATCGCTCCAATCGCTTGCTTTACATTGCAAAGGGTAGCCGTGTTGGACCAGGCCTGAGGTGGCCTGTCTGGGCTTTGTGCACGTGTGATACTAGGGTGGGATTTGGATCGGAACTAAGCAGTCACTCAGTAGAGGTTTTGTAGCCTGTCAATGAGCTGGGCGCATCCTGTGAAGCAGAAGGCCTGGAGGAGAGTTTGTGTGCATTTGTATGCATGTGCGTGACTGCTGTGACCGTATGCCTCCCTGCCAGTCTCCTGCACCCTTGCCTGCATCCCCATTTCTCCATGGCTCTCTCCACATCCACCATGAGCACCTAGCAGATGTAGGATAACTACTCCTGCCTTGCCTGTGATGTCCCTCTGGTGACACTACAACACTAACGGCCGTTCTGCGTTGGAAGCTGCTGCTCGATTGTGACTAATACAGTTCCTCCTTTGTGCCGTTTTTCTCCTCGAGGGAGCAGCGTTGCTCGCTTTTTCCTCCCTTCCAGGTGTTTGGACGCCCGTGTGCCTGTGTCTTTGCGGCAAGCTGACCTTTCATCTCCTGTGTTTCCATGCACCCCTATACCAGCAGTGCTGTCTGTGTTTCTCTCTGTTTTCTGATGTCTGATGTTTATTTCTCTCCTGTCTTCTCACCTCCTGCCTCTCTCCTATCCTCCTCCATCCTGCCTTGGTTGTCCCTTCTCTTTCTCCATCTGTCCCTGGCACTTTTCTGCTTCCTGCCTTTCCTCTATCCTCCTCTCTGCCTTTCTCACTCACTTTTCTCTGAGATTCTTCCCCTTATTTTTCACTCTGCCACTTGTCATCCTTTCCTTCTCTCCTTTTCTGTTCTCTCCCCGTTCTCCATCTCACATTCCCACTCCTCTGCTCCTTCTCCCTCCCCCTCGCTTCTGCCCTCCCCTTTCCTCATCCCTCTGCACCCTGGCGCCCCCTCCCCCCCTCCCTCCCTCTCCCCTCCCTGTAGCCCGATGTTGTGGATATGAAGAAGGGGGCTCAGATAGTGAAATGTGCCAGTCTGCGGAGAATAAAGCCGTGAGACTCAGTG
Source organism: Mormyrops boulengeri (assembly GCA_026781065.1). NCBI lineage: Eukaryota > Metazoa > Chordata > Actinopteri > Osteoglossiformes > Mormyridae > Mormyrops > Mormyrops boulengeri. The sequence goes on along the minus strand of JAODLD010000046.1, from coordinate 36,648,215 downwards.
ACTCCTCCCGGCAGGTAGGGGGCAGACCGGCGGACTCATGGACAGACAGAATGACTAAGTGTCTCGCTCTTGGAGAGAGCTGCACACCCCCTTGTGGTTCTGGTTTCAGTTAGGGTGACTTGTACCAGTAGCCCTGAACCCTGGGAGGTGTGGATGTGAAACAGGAAGTGGAGCGCAGGCAGAAGAGTGAGGAATGGATGTGGGAATGTTCTCACATGCAGATGCGTGTGTCCCATTATATGTGTGTCAATATGTGTGTGCATGACCGTGGTGCTTTTGGTCGTGCATGTATGCATCTTGTTATTGTTTTCCCATCTCTGTGTGCACACACCCTGTTGAGTTTCGTATGTGTGTGTGGACTGATTTACCTGTCCTGTGGAGACATCTAGAGTGAAGTATTAAAAACGGACGTTGGGGACATCCTCAGAACACGACCACTTTTTTCCCCAACACTTTTGTGTTTTTTTTTTATTTCAAAGGGCTTTTTAGTTCATGATGTTTTTGCCTGTTTCTTTAATGTGATTACGTAATTACAGTGAGATGATCCAATGGGAGGTCCCCAAGCAGGTAGCTATGGAGACGTATGTGTTGTGTGCCTGTTTATTCTCTTCACCAAGGATACAAATGCACCCAGCCGCTGCCTAGGATTCCTGTTCCTCCCCTTGTTCAGTCAGTGACAAAAATAACAAGGCACCACATCGCAGATTAATCCTCCGTATTGCTTTTGTACTGGAGCACTCTCAGGTCGTGTCGCGTTCACGCCAAACTCACCCGCAGCGCCCTTGTTGCACTGACGGCACATCCCATTTCTGGCCAGCACAGCGGGGGGCAGAGGGTTCCCGATGTGGCTGAAGAGGGTCCAGCCCTCAAACAGCTCTGATATAAAGCTGAGTGGGAGAAACATTGCCGCCTGGTGGACACCACCAGACCTACATCATCCTTTACATGGTAACAGGAAATACTCACCTGCAGTGGCTAGGCTCTCTTTGTCCTACTTGCTCCCCCTTGCTCTCTCTTTCTTTCTCTCCCACGCCTCCCCCATTTAAAACCCACCACACACAGCTTTCCTGTGCTGCTTCTGCATAGGTGCCCATAGTGTGTACAGATGCACACTGGCTGCACGCTAAGAGGATCTTTCCTGGTTGTCTCTTGTCACACAAGGTCATTGATTTCAAGATGCTGTTTGATTCTGTAACATCCAATGTTTGGTCAAGGCTGTGCAAAGAGTGGACCGCATGTGTTTCTTTGCATTATTAGATCTAACACTGTGTCTGACCTTTGACCTGCCCACCGGCCACAACCTCATGTGGGTCTTCTACCAACTGTTGACCTCCTCCCTCCATTTTCTTCACCTTTCCCCTCCCTCCAGACCCCGACACCCACTCCCAGACCACCCTTCATGGACACATGACAGGCAGAGGGGCGGAGGAGCCGGAAACCTGAACAAACCGCCGGAAGCAGCGGGACAGATGGCGAGCCTGGCGGCGGGGAAGGGGAGCGATCACGATGAGGATTTACCCATAGTTTTCTTACCATTTTTTTAACAAAAAAAAAAAACAACTAAACAAAAAATAGGCTAGAGGCATGATTTCATATAAAAAAATATAAACCGAGATGTGAAAAATTGAAAAATCCGAGCTTCCTGTATCTGTATCAGCATGTCTGACTGCTGACGCATGGCATGTTTATCCACAGACTGACGGGGAATCGTGGGGGGGGGGGGGGGGGGGGGGGGGTAACCCAGTCCGGACCTAAGAGCACAAGACAGAACTCCAGTAAACAAGGTAGTTCGCTTATGACGACTGCCCCAGGAACTCGTAACCCG
>JAODLD010000046.1:36631147-36646290 GCA_026781065.1 Mormyrops boulengeri | reverse complement strand
GAGAGGAAAATGCACAGTCTCTTTTTAGTTTTTCCCCCTTGGAAAATAGGGATATTTTGCTGACAGAGAGAAAAGGGTCGATTTTAAAAATATTATATAAAAATATAAACGCAGGTCAATGCGAGAACATAATCCTAAATCAAGGTCCTAAACTTGCGGTGGAGATTTTGGACCCGTCAGCGCACTGATCCGTAGCTGCAGTGTGCCTGGGGCCCTGAGGAATCCTCACTGTACATAATCTCCGCACTGCTGACGCTACGCGAATGTACGCGTGCGTGTGCACGTGCAAAGCGGCCCTCGGGGCCCACGCTGCTGGCTTGGTGCACACCTTTGCTCTTTTGTTTTCATTTGGTTGAATATGTACCTATATATCCTGCTCATTAAGGGCATGAAGAAGAAGAATATATACTTTTACTGTCCTGCAGGGGGTGTTTGTATGTCAGTTTTGTGTACGTGTGATTATGTGTGTGTGTGTGTGTGTGTTTTTTTAAATGTCCCTTCTGATTAATGTTCTCGTTACCCCTTTTCTGGGTTCTGAAGTGTCTCTTGGTTCTTTGTGTGTAAGGAATTAATGACCCCCCCGCCCCCCCATGAGCCTTTCTCGCCATTGGTGTCTGTGCTTCCGGAGAGCTCCGTCCCATTGGGCTGCTTTCTGGTGTTGATTTCTGACCTGCGCATCCTTGGTGTCCTGTCAAGCCGTAGTCCAGATTCTTCCTGCCCGCACCTCCCCCCGCCCCCCTCCCCACACCACCACGCAGCTGCAGCTGTCACCTCTGCCAGCTGCACAGCCCTGGCCTCACTTGTCTGCGCAGCTCCCACGTACTTCCCACGTGCGGCCCGAGCTGAATCCGCGCTACCTTAGCCCAGCAGCACAGTTGTAGCCACCTTGTCTTCCTGGGGGGGGCGCCAATGCGCACACAGGCCCTGTGGCCTCTCCTGTACACATGCACACACGCACAAATGCCTCAGAGCATTCACGCCCCCATCAGCCCCCCCCGCCCCCCCATGGTGAAACACCAGCTGGCCACTCGCATCAGTATTTCACAGAGGCAGCCCTCTGTCTGTACCAGGGCTTGTTATGCAAAAGGTCTGTTTTTGAGGGGGTGGGGCAGTCAGCTCAATAAGTCTGGAATGCAAAGGAGCCGGGGGCGGGGGGGTTAGCCAGCCAGCAAGCACTGTGATAACAGACTGTAATACAGACCCCATAACTGTGATTCCTAGCCACCCCCACAACCCCCCGACCATGCTCATCCTGCCTGTCTACCCACCAGCAGCCCTCATGTTAAAACCCCACCCCCCGCCACCTATTTAAATATTCTCACTGTTCAACCCCCCCACCCCATGTTCTAATTTGTCAGTAGAATCCACTGGCTTGAGCAACAATAATATCAGAGTGGGTGGAGCGGTATATGTGCGCTTTGGTGGGAGGGGGTATCAGTGGGGGACTCCTACGCTGCTGCACACCTGACGAGCTTCCAGTTCCTGGGCCGGCCAGACTACACCTTACCAAACCTTATCACCTGCTCGATTTAGCAAATAAGCAACCATAAGAAGGAAAAGCAGCCCTTGGGAAACTTCCTCATTCCACACACACTCTTCCATTTGCTCAGAAACACCTTTGCGGCATGAAAACATTTAGAAGGAATCCATGTTTCACCTGGTCAAGCTGGTCAAATCAGCAGGGGCTCCGTAAGGCTTTTGGGTTTCTTTCCCATTCAGAGGTCAAAGCTTTATCTCTATCTTTATTTTCTTCCACTCTGAGGGCCTACAGGGACAAAAAGGGCAGCACTGGGACGTCCTAGGGGTCTGTGTATAAAATAACCCTAGAGGGTTGTTCAAAGGGTCAATCGCGTGAGCAATCCAAGGTGTCGCAGAATGCACAACTCTGGCCTCAAACTATTCACTTTCTTTATCTTTGTTTATTTAAGCCTTAACGTACATAGTTCAGGAATATCCTATTTTTACATCCTATTTTTAATCAAGGCAGGGCTGCATGACCAATGACTAAGAAATGCTTTCCTAAATTTGCGGGCTGGTGTGCGTGTGTGTGCATGTGACAGTAGGATTACAGTGCCACCTGTGTCCAGAGTAGGGTACAGAACATGCTAGTGCTGCAAGTTCATCAGCCATTTCGAATACTCTCCAGCAGCCCACCGTCCATCTTCTTCAGAACCCGAATGTCACCCGGGGAACATCTGTCCTCCCTCTAGGGGGCCAGTAAGTACAGGCTCACTTCCATGCCTTGGTGAAGAGTCAGTGCAGTTCCCAGTTTGGAGAATCTAAGTAGTGGCACGTTGTCATTGCAAATGCACTCATGCATGGGAAAATGCACTCATGCATTCACAGCCGCGCCAGACATTTGCAACGCCCATTCCGGCAAATTTTCTGCTCAGCAGATGTGAGATTGCGACACAACCTACCTGCTTGATGTAGCATAAAGCAGTGCTCCTGTAACAGGTCCTGAGGTACCCCTGGACAGCGTACATGTTAGAAACAATGGTGTAAAACTCTAGGGGGCAGGGGTGGCTTCAGATGCTAGAGCAGAAAATCAAAGGCCAGACCAAACATCGGTGGCTGGGAAGATAGTTGACTATGGGTGTGGCTTCCCTACATTTTCTCCTTCTTTCAGCTTTTTTAATTTGCACCGCAGTTTGACCCATATTTCCAGAGCGAGGTCACAGGGGTCAGATTCTGTCACCCATCCAGGAGCAGGAAACAGAGACGAATAGGAGCTGGGTGAGCAGGAGGAGGTGGAGGTCTACCTCTGGGAGTCAGGTGTCTAGATACCTACTCTGACGAGGAGGTGCAGCAGCCAGGAGAGTGGAATCTTTAAGGGGCAGGGGGGCAGTGGGGGGCTCCAAATTATTCTGAATAAATGAAAAGAAACAACATAATAAAGGAATTGTATAAACAAGTTCATGCAAAAATATTACCTTGCAAAAACTAGAGGTCACTTATACTCCTTTAGAATGGATTGACGAGATTATTAACGCAATAGCATATTACTCAATACTAAGGAATGCAACTGCGCATATGCACAGAAAAATGTTTTTAATATAAATATAAATATATACATAAATATATGGAAAAATATATATTTAATTAGAATGCTATGCACCGTTACTTGCTATCTGGGACTAGAATTATGTTATGGATGTACTTTAGCATCTTAGCTACCAAATGACTATTAAGTTTTGGAGAATGCCTGGTACTGGGAAAAGGCAAAGGCTTTACAGGTGTTTCACCTGTTTTATTTCTTTTTTATTGGTACAGAGACGGGAAAAAAGAAAATATATGTATACACACCTTTTAATCAGATTCAGTCTGACATGAAGATATGTATAGACAATTTAACCCTGTACACCAGCTCAAATCATTTACAGAAATTAATAAAGAAAGATATGAGTTATTTGGAGGTGTCTGGCGATTTATTCTGATGGCATGTAAGGTCTTGTGTTAACAATAACCTGTGTATGTTTTTGTAATTTGTCCGTATTCCAACGTGAGCCCTTACTGTTAATGTGTTATATTTTTCTTAAAAAAGAATTTTTCAGATCTTTCCTACGCGCCTTGCATAGCTTATAATGTTATGTTAATAAGTAGGGGTGGCATGATGGTGCAGTGGTTAGCACTGTCACCTCGGACCTGGGTTCAAGTCTTTGCCAAAGTTCTGTGTGTGTGGAATTTGCATATTCTCCATGTTATGGGGTTTTCTTCAAGTCCTCTGGTTCTCCCCCCCCCCCCATCCTGGGTTGTTCCTGCCTTGCACCTGTAGACTCTGGACCCCCCATGACCCTGCACAGTACAAGTAGTTTCAGAAAATGGATGTGATGGAACTATTTGAGTATCAATTTAATTAAAGTCTCAATCTTTCATGGTGCCATTTAAGATGCTCATTCCATATTAGCCGCATCTTACCTCAATTCTCTCAGTATTCCGAGGAAGGTTCTAACACAAAACCCTGGGGGTGTAAGGCAACAGATGTAAATGGGAAATCCTAACAGCAGAACTGAAACAATTATTATTTTAGTTGTTTTAGCTATACAAATGATGAAACTGGAGCTGAAATGTTTCATGGATCTCATACATGTACCTTTAGGTTTCTCTGTCTCTGCTAATTTGGATGGTCTTCATGTCATGTTCCTCTTTTGCACTGAACACTGATTACTCATATTTGATTGAACAAAATGTCCTCATCTGCACTTTCTGAAAATCCTTAATAACCGAGCTCCTTTTTGTCAAATATTGTTATTATTATCATTATTATTATTAATAATAATAATAATAATAATATCTATTTCGGATGATCTGAGACTCAGAACCTCTGATAACTAAAATTTATTAAATTTAATTCGAATGCATTCGCAGTTTAATATGGAAACAGATGAATTAATAAAAGCAACATAACAATATAAACTACAGTTCCCATCCTGCCACGGGAGCCGAATCTATTTGGGTACCAGCAGAGGGCGACACTTCGAATTTTTGGCCGCTGAAAAACCTCCTTCCTGTCTGTACTGGCGCTGAGTGCATGGTGTGAGTGAGAGGGAGAGGAAGGCGCTGAGGTCTTGTGAGAAGAGCTTGGCCTGCTTCGCTGGGTTGTGCGTGGGAATGTGTGTTTGATAGTGTTGCTGTGGGTTAGGTAGCATGATCATACTTTATTTTTCTAATTATTAAGTTTCTTGCCAAAGAAGAATCAACGAGGGGAGATACGTTGCTTTTTTCCCAACCTCCGGTTGTATCATCAGCTTTTTTTTTGCAGATTTAGACTCCATCGGTTGCCCCTTATTGTTTCAGCCAGTGTTTCAGGCATTAACGCGGTGTTTTAAAGATGTCAGCCGGTTGCCAGAAGACCACAAGCCGGGCCATCCCGGCCACCAGACGGGTGATCATAAACGACGTGGCGCACATGCCGCACGAGTACTCCACAACTCCAGGAGGAACGTTATTCAGCACGACTCCCGGAGGTGAGGAACGCAATCCGGAACACATGCTGTCGCTATTTATGATAACCACGTACATTCTAACGCAAACGTCCTTAAGCCGTATTAAATTTTAGCTTATTGCTGAAATGTGATGACCTGCCGTCGGTTGTCTCTGCATGCTGTGAAGCTGAACACTGTGAGCGTTACAACAAAGAAAACGTGAACGGGGATCGTAATTATGTCGTATTCTAGCCAGCGGCTTGATGTGCGGATCGGACGAGTGCCGTTCTAGCCCGACGGCCTCGGCACTGTTGACAGTACAGACGTGCGCTCTTGTGTCTTGCTTTGCCTTGATCTGCTATTGTTTACGCTGTCAATGCGACAGCCACCGACACGCAGCGATGTTACTGCGTGCGCTGTTGTGCAACACCTTGCGGGGAGCCTCTGCGAACAGAGGACGGTGCCCTATTGACAAGCATGCGGCAGTGCCTGCAACGTTGTTGCAATAAACAGTCTCCGTGTCTTTTGATAACATATGGCATTTTGCAATAATAGGTTTCATTTCCTCTAGATCATAATGTGGCACCAAAAGAAAACCCGGTGATTTAGTATTTTGCCGTTTTCGGATTCATTTGCATATAATGCGCTGTACACGGTCATTATTGTTGATGACGCGGAGACCAGCATTCTTCAGACAGTTTGTTTAGGTAGCTGGCCTGCAACTGACTTCCACATATACGTCAATACGGAATTTATACGTAAATACCTGGCCTTTGTGATTAATACAGTTGCCTTCTCCCTTCTCACATTTAAGATTTTTCTGCATGGCACCTGTCAAACCACAGTATTGTCCGTCAGCTTGTAACCATGTCTGATGTAAATATGAACTTGTTCTTATGCGGTTTGTGGTGACTCATAATATTTACCCTCAGCTGTTTTCTCTAATCATTTTGAGGCTTATAGACTGATAGACTGACTTATAGATGATAGACTGGATCTGATAAGCCATTTACAAACGAGACAGAAGGTCCTGTTGCAACATTACACGGAATGAATTTACCACGTAAACACGGAGAATGATCGGGGGTGGCATGTAAGGCAGTGGACTGCAAGGGTGAAGGGAACAAAAGAAAAATATTCCATCTCCAGTACAGCTCAGTATTTTTGGTATTGTAATGTTCTTGCACTTTTTCTTCCTTATTTCCAGTTTCAGCCAGTCATATGGACTGAACAGGCTCACAGACCAAGTGTGAGCTAGCATTTTAACTGAAACAAACTCTAATTGTCTAACTTCCCTCTTTATGTTAACCCTTTATTTGGTGTACTTCCATATCAGCCACAGGCACACCCAGGGCTCCCAGAGCTGTCGTTAGGGCTTGTTCTGTAAAAAGATAGATTTGTTCTTTCTTAAGGCTTCAAAGGAGAGCCTCGCAGCAGCAGCCTCTGATTGGCCTTTGTTTCTCTCCACGGGTCTTAAGGTCACTGGGATAAGAGCACCTCCTGAATTCACACGTGGCGACGCCGGAGAATATCTCGGCTCCGCCCCCCAGTCAGCAGATGCACTGGGGCCACTCCGCCTCATTAACTCCACGTTAACGGCCCCCCTGCCACCTCTGCCAGTCTCTCTGGCGCTTGTGTGTCTCAGGCTCCGTGTTGCCGCCCCCTTTGGGCATGGTACCGTTTGGTCATTGCTTAGGAAACTGGAGAGAGAGAAAGGTTGGGGCATGGCAGACATACCCTGTACCTGCGGGCCTTTGTGTCAACAGCATCCGTGCCACCCCTGATACATACTCTGACACCTTGTTATGAGAGAAGCTGGCCAGCAGGAATTTTAGCGTGACTCTAAAGAGAGTGTATTTATAGTTGAGAGATTACACAATATACAAGTGACTTCGTCCCCCCATCTCGATTTCAGTCACGCCCCCTCTCACTGGCTGTTTATATTTGGGTCTGTCCGGATGCTGCTCAGGTCGCCCTAAGTTGATTTAAAATAAAATAAAATGTTGGCTGTGAGTTTCCTAATCGACTGGTTTGCCAGGAGCTGTTTCCAGGCACATGTCACACTTTGTTCCAGCGTGACTGTGTTGCAGTGCCACCTAGTGGCTGTCAAGAATAGTGTCCCTCATCTGGCATTATCTTCCTTGCTTCCTACCCCCAATTCCCAATACTATGCTTGTGTTTACTGTTCCCTTCCCCCCGTCCTTCATCTGACTGACATCACTCTTTTCTCTGGCCCTTCCTCTCATCCGTTTGCTCTGTAGGCACCAGGATCATCTATGACCGCAAGTTTCTGCTGGACTGCCGCAGCTCCCCCGTGGCCCGGACCCCCCCTAGGTGCCTTCCTGACATTCCGGGGGTCACCAGCCCCCCCTCTGCCCATGCCAATAACGACACGAGCCTGCAAGGACATACACTGGAGACACTGAACAACAACTGCAACCTCCCTGCAGAAAAGTCTACTGGTGAGATTATTTTTTTTTTCTACCAAAGGGATAGATGAGACTAAACCCAACACAGTCAGTGACCTGCTACACTAAACCCAACACAGACAGTGACCTGCTACACTAAACCCAACACAGACAGTGACCTGCTACACTAAACCCAACACAGACAGTGACCTGCTACACTAAACCCTTTTCTCATCCACCATTTTTCTTGGTTCCCTTTGGCTGCCCAGGCCTGACTAACAAAACCTCTGTTCCACTCGTCAGCCATCTGGTCCACCAGAACCAAATTGCTGCCTCCTTTTGTCCTCGAGGGCATCATTTACGCAAAAAAAGTTCATTGTGAAATATGATCAGATAATTACACAGCTTGGCTAAAAGCTATTTGGAGGCTAACATTTCTGCGGTGACCCTGTCGTACAGTGTTCCTTGTCCTGATGGTCTGGGTATCTGACCCAGGTTAACTGCTTTGTTTTTAAAAATTGAATGCAGTTGTGTATATATATGAGCTCCTCGCCATTGACTCAGTCATGTGAGTGCTGCTGTCTTGGTTTCATGCCAGTGGGGGGCGCTCTCTTCTTGCCTTTAGGGGAAGACGCTCAGTTTGAGATGGACATCTGACTGCACGTTTGGATGTAAAGAGAGCGAGCTGAAGGTGACAGAGAAATGACGGCGCAACAATGATTATGACGCTTACAATGAAGGAGAGCAAACCCTAACCCCACCCACCAGCACCAAATGAATAACCCAAAGCCACCACCCCGAATTCCCACCCCACAGCTGTTCCTGGGCCTACATCTACTACTGAGAACAGGTTCCTTTCAATGCTGCTGTCAGGACACAACACGCGCACACAGACCCCGCCCACTTCTGCTTCCCAGCCAATCCCGGATCAGCATGACTCCCCTCTGAGTTCCCTCTCCACACACACTCGCCATTCACTTTTCTCCACGGTCCCTTGAGCAAACGTCCACAGGCATCTGGGTCAGGAAGGTGTAATGGCTGCTCTCCATAAACCCTGAGCGCAGTAGGAATCTGTCCAATTTCCTCAGTGCTTTACATTAATCTCTTTGGTCCGCCAGTTTGCATGTGGCCAGGTCTGCTCACACAGCTCATGCCTCAACAAGAACATTTACTCCCTTTTGGCCAGGTGGTTGGCCGACACCTTGCCCCATGACTTCTTAGAAGTGTTAATCCCGAATCCAGTTTCCTAACTGCTCTTGGCAGTTGCCTAAACAGGTCGGTCTTGTAGCCGGTTGGTGTACCAGTCACCCCACTTGTCAAAAAACCTACAGGTTTTCCTACCTGCAGGAACAAAAAATTCTCCCATGTGTACAATTTGACTTTAAGATGATTTAAAAACAAAAAAAACCAGAGAGCCTCTCCTTCGCTTTCCTGTTTCTGAATGTCACAGATAATTTTGCTTTATGATTTGTTTGGAACAAAGTGTCATAAGTTTGAATGTGATTTTTTTTTTCCATCTTCTCCAAACGAAGATCTTGCCTGTTTTCATTTGTTATGGGCAAATAAAGAATGAGAAATAAAGACAAAGCAAGGAACCACAGTGGTGTTGTGTGTATTTTTTTTCTTGCCATTTTTCTCCAGAAAAGCTTTTCTGGCCCCTTGGGACTTTGGCTGTTTATATGAAGGTACTTCGCTCTGTGTTCTGTAAGGGAAAGTCCTCCTAGAACTTGAATCAGCTCTCTGACGATTACAAGTCTGACTCCTCGTCCCTTTATTTACCATGTATTAAGTGATCTAGGTCATTTCATATGAGCAATAAGTTGACACTTTAATAATGTGACGTATGAAAATGTTTGTAATACCCAATCACTTCGGTTTTTGTACGTGTGTTTATTTGCTGCATTAGTGACACTTGACGGCACAAATAGTTTGTACGAGTAATAACTCACAAATTATGAACAAATACAGTTGCTAAAAGATAAAAGATGCGTCACGATTCATTAATGATGAACAAACATGAGATTAGTATCTAACTAATGTTATTCATTACTTGTGCCTTCAGTAGTTCACAAAGGTTTACAGAATTAACAGATATAGTAACAAATACAGTAACTGCTTGAGATAAAAGATGCGTCACGAATCATTAATGATGAATTAACATGAGATCAGTATGCAATTAAGGCTAAGACTGTGGTTAATTAAAACATAATAGTATAATACTATATTATTTGTGCCCCGTCAAATAAAGTGATACCGCTACATTTTTATTTATTTCTATCATTCAACATATATTTTTAATCGAAAATTACGGGTTTATTGCGCATAGTAAAGCTACAAATGACTGCATTGTTTTTTATATATTTTTAATAAACGCAACTAAAGGAAACAGGTGTTTGTTTTGGGGGGTGATTATTCATGACCGCGAAAACTACTGTTTTCAAGCCTACATCGTTTCCACACCTTGTTACAAATCCTGTTAAGCCATAAATCGATGGCTACAGGTATCTTCACCGTCGGTGGTCGTGCCCACAGTATTTTAAACGACTCATCGTTGTCACAATAGTTAATGGCCTCCTAATTAACGACCGACAATGAGCATTTAACCTGAATACAGAGCCGTGCCACATTGATTACTGACAAAAAAAACTGGGATTTAGGTGGGGAGTAAGAGAAGTGACCGGGCCGTGGTATCGGGGTCAGTTTGGGGGGGGGGGAAAGGAATGTGTATTGGAGAAAGTGGGAGGTGGAGATCAATCAAAATATCGGAGACTTTCGGTTCCCTGGGAAATATCATTAGTCTGGTAAGTGATGCATGCATGTTCGGCCTTCCGCAGCCCGCCGCAGTGCCAGAAGAACAAATGGACCGCGACATGGTTATTCACACTGCAATAAAGCAGTAAAAAAAAGGCGACCAGGTCGTTGAAAGCGATAACAGCACCGATAGAAATGTATCCATGATCAGAGCAAGCATCCGCCCTTTGTAGTCGGCAATACACTGATGAGCGAAGGAATACCAGCGAGGTAAATATCAGCTGTATCGTTGTTTTTTACATATTATATTTATTACAACATTCCTTGCACTGACGCGCACTCTTGCATTGTATTGTTTTAACTGTCTTTGCTGTATGTATGAGATTCCATTGACAGCTGGAGAGAAACCGTGCATCTGAACAAGTTTTTAAAAACTGTTCGGATTAAGAAATAACTTTCGAATACCTTTTTCGCAATTCACTTCTAAGATATTCATGTAAAACCCTATAATACGCATATATAACAGTGATGCGTATTATAATTAACTGGATTAATCTTAGATCATTAACTATAAATGTAATCCTGCGTAAATTATGCCTTTAAGCCGCAACTTCTGCAGGGCTGGGTGTGTAGACTTCAGACTTAATGTTAACGTGAGCGGCGCGGCTGTTCCTTAAGCAGGGAACGTGTGTGGGACCCGCATTGCTCTCGTCCCTGGGTGTCTGGGCATCGTCCATCGCGACGGAAAATGGGTCTCTGGAAGCTCTCAGGAATCCCCAGCCAGGATGGACGACATTCCTCAGACAACAGATGAACCCGGGTGAGCCACCAACTAAGACCAGAACTCAACTGCCTGTTTTAGGGCAATAAAGCTTTTCTTTGTTGACTTGTTGATTGCAAGTAACAGTGATGAAATATGGGCATGAAACCAAAGCTGAGTGTAATGGTGTAGGCCTGCTGCACTAATGTTTACTACAAATACACTGATGATATTTGAAATTGATTTTGCTAGGCTGCGTCTCCAGAGAAACACCTCTTGAATAGTCTAATTCTAAAGACAAGGTCAATTCGAAGTAAACGGCATATCATGTTTTAACATAATATAACGAATTAATGCCGAAACCCAAAGCCATGACGCGCAAGTTAAGAGGTAGAATTGCATTTAGTTCTGGAAGAATCGAATACTTTGTACGGAATCCAGTAGATGGCGCAAGAGCAGTCGTTACGATTAGATAGTAAATCCTTTAACTTGGAAATAAGTTTATTTGAATCTACCCGTAATAAACCACCTTAATCTGCAGCTTTTAACCATATATACACCCACACAATCATAAATAATATAGATATGAAATATTTCATTTATTGTAAAACACCTATAGCATTGTGTACTTTCTCTGCAAATGGTCTGTGAATAGCAACACAGAATAATTAATAAGATTAGTATAAGTATAAGAACAGACACTTAGTATTGTGTTTTGCCACATATCCCACATCACTCTCATTTCTTAAGGCATACACACACATACAGAGGTGAGAGCAAAGTCCGAGGGTCTGAGCGTGGGATCGGCTGTGTTTATGGGGCTTCAGGCCTCGCTTACCGGCCCGACAGAGACATGTTTACTCTGCCAAGCATTGGATCTCATCCTTCTAATCATACGCACAGAGGCCTACCCTGCTGATCCACCCACCACCTCTAAGACGCGAAACCCTTGGGGTGGTTCTTACTTGGTACAAATGAATGCTAAATGCATTAAAGAAAGCTTAACAATGCTTGTCTTGTCTTTAGATTAAAGTAGCTGGACACCCAAGTATTATGAGGTGGGTTCATTGTCTATGAAAGTTGGGTCAGTTTGACTTTTTCTCCACAGTGATGTCATTCCAGAAGACGGTGTCAAACCAGTCACCTGGCAAAACAAAACAGAAAAACAGACTAATCACCTACTGAATATCAAGTGAAGGGAGCAGCCCTGCCGCCAACAGATACTCCCCTCCCCCCCACCCACCCACCCTGTGTTGTCTCTCGCTCTCCCCCTCCCGAACCTGGGTAGCTGCTTATTTAAGAGGCATGGGGGCAGCCCGAGGGACCTGACTTTAATTTTTTTTTCACACCTCTTTCAACTTTCAGAGCAGCACCTTCATTGCAGTGAGACCTGAGCCACGGCAACGCCTTTGCGGAGAGCCATCAGGTGGCCAAACGGGTGAATGGCAGTCCGCCCTGGTTTGTCATCACGTTTCCTTTTTTACCTCCTGATAGCCTTTGGAATGTTTGCTCATGCATATATATCACTGCACCATTTCAGCTTCCGCATCCTGCACTGACGTGCCATGACAGTGTGTGGATTTGATCCATCACGAGACAAGGGACACAGGATATGATGTTTACAGCTCATCATAACCTTTACGGCTCAGATTAAACCCACAACTGGCAGTGTTGATACAGTAAATACAGTATGGCTTATTGACAATAAAATTTGAGCAAACTGCTAAAGCTGAATATAATACAAACGTTACAAATAAAAATTATCATTATTATTAGTATCCATTTCTCCATTCATCCATCCATCCATCCACCTTCAATACCTGCTTATCTATAGTACAGGGTCACTGCATGCCTGAGGCCAGGGTGCATGAGGAAGGGGACCCCCTAGAGGGGATGGAGTCTGTTATTATTTTGTATGATTGTAGAAATGTTACAGGTATGTTACTGTAATATTATGTATAGCAATATTGATGCAAGTAATTACTCTAATGTCAAAGTATGTTGTCCCAAGGTTTGGATTGAAGTTTTTATTTATTTATTTTTAGTGTAATATGGGACTGGGAAAGCAGGCTGCACAGTGGCTCAGTGGGTAGCATCGCTCAGTCTTCTGTCTTCACTGTGTGTGTGGACACTGCATGTCCTTCCATGTAGCACAGGTTACCTGGGTACTGTGCTTTCATCCCACTGTCCAGTTAGGCTAATTGGTGTCTTGAAATTAACCCATAGTCTGTACATGTACACTGTCTTCCAATTATTGAGCTCAGCTACTTCACCCACATGCATTGCTGACAGGTGCATAAAGTCAAGCGCAAAGCCATGTGACCTCCATAGATGTACACTGGCAGTAGAATGGGTCATAATGAAAAGCTCAGCTACACAGGACGTCACCGTCGCAGCTGCCCCAGCCAACGGTTAGTACTGTTATCGTAGAGTGGAAGCGTCCGGGAGCATCGACAGCTGAGCCATGAAGAGGTCGGCCATGCAACCTGGCAGGGTGGGACCACGGAGTGTCAGAGTAGGGGGCGTATAAACATCACCTTTCCTTAGGTGGGACGCTAGCAGAGTTTCAAACTGCCTCAGGATGTGCAATGCTAAGCATTAGCTCAACTGGTGTTAAGCACATCACCACTGGACTGTGGGGCAGTGCAAGTAGGTTCTCTGGAATGATGAGTCACTCTTTATTATCTGGCAGTCTGATGGAGGAATTTGGGTTTGGCGGATGCCAGGAGATCCAGCCTGCCTTAGTGCACTGTGCCAACGGTAATGTTTGGTGGAGGAGGGATAATGGCTTAGGGTTGCTTTTCACGGTTTGGCTTAGGCCCCTTAGTTCCAGGGAAGGTTAATCATACAAAGACCTTTCAGACAATTCTATGCTTCCAAATTTGCAGCAGCAGTTTGGTGAAGGCCCTCTTCTGTTTCAACATTGCTGGAAAAAAAACTGAATTTCCAACCCTCCAAAAAATGTAACAACCATTAATTAGTTTATTAGTATTGGTCCTTAAATGACCAGAATGTGGAGGGCCTGAAAATGGCAGGCAGTGGGAAGTGAGAACTGGATTCAGTGGGGGGGCGGGGATGTGAAATTTTGCATCTCTGGGAGAAGTAGCAGCACCTGGCTGGCTAAGGGGATGCTTGCCAAGGCAAGTTCACTGCCTCCCCCCTCACTGCATGGACAAGCGTGAGCAGGGGGCCCTGCCCCAGCCACGGCACTTAGCGACCCTCAGCTGCCATTACGCTCACGCCCAGTTTCGGGGTTTAACAGCGCCCCTCATGGCAGACAGCCCCGGGACACTGTAATCTGGGCTGAGCTATCAGGTGAGGTGCTCAGGGGGTTTGGGACTGGGCTATGGTGTACAGTGTCCCCCAGAGATCAGTGCTCCTGTTCACCCCACTGGAGGTGACTGGTTGAAGGCCTTCATGTTTAAGATGCAACCCTTATTTCTGCAGGGGTTCATTGTAAGGCTGTAAGATCTTGGTGAATGTGAGATTCACCGACTGAGCAATCTTTGGCCAATAATCTGTCTCTATTACTCCCCATATCTTGAAAAATGAATCAGTTCAAAGGAAATAAGTTAGATCGCTGCCAGAAAACTTAGGCTTCAGTACATCCATCTTCTACAACAACTTTACAGCGCAAGGTGATAATGAGTGTGGAGTATCATCCCTGAGACGCAGGCAGGAGACACACTGGCGAGAGAAAACCGAAGGACCCACATAGATTTGGTGGGTGGGATAGATAGATGGATGGATAGACAGATAACCCTGTATTGCATGTGCAATGAAATGATAAATAAATCCCAGAGCACTCCGCAACTGGATCAACCAATCAGATCAATCAGTTGCATCTACGGCAACAGCCCACTATAGGGTCCATAGGTAGCATGTAGTTGTTGAACACCTGCATTCACATTGAAAAAAGGCTGCAGGTTCAAGGCCCAAGAGGAGGAGCTGCATCCTTGGGGGGGGCACTTAGCTAAAGTGCTGCAATAAAATGTCCAGCATGAACAAAGACGGAGCATTAAAATATGCAGGGATCATTTAGATGAAGGGCCCCTTAGGGCAATTGAAACTAAAATGATTTTGGTGGGGTGGGGGGGGGGTCAGTTCGCAGAAAGGAAGCTTTGACAAAGCAGGGGCACCAAGCATGTCCTCTTTTCCAGGGAGGTATGCAGTAGTGAACATGGGGAAGTGTGACTTGGGGGCCACTTTGAAGGAAGGAGCCCCTCGCATGCACACAGTGGCCTCTTGGCATTGTAATGTTAGCCCCCCCCCCCAGCCCATCCCGTCTATCCCCTTATT
>JAODLD010000046.1:36602163-36631013 GCA_026781065.1 Mormyrops boulengeri | reverse complement strand
AGGAAGCCATGTGGCTGTGCACTTTGCGAGGATGCTGACGACTTCCCATGCAGTTACATGGCCCATAACCCTAAAATCAGGACGGCTCAGTCCGGGGGGGGCGGGGAGTGAATGGCTCTTTGACAGCTGCTTGCAGAGGCCATAAACACTTTCTCAGGGAATGGCTGCCAACCTAAACGTCAAAAGCCACACGCAGCTGCCTCCCTGCTGCCCCGAAAGATGGAAAAGTACCATTTCATTATCTGCATGACCATCGCCTTAATGCAGAAAGGCGCATGTAGTTTTGAATGTTACACATTACCTACACAGGTATTTGTATGTATCATTTAAATGCTTGTTAAACAAATGTTTTATGCGAGTAATTTATGTTGAATGGTACAACAGAAATACCCATCCTGGGATATGAGCTCATCGCCTTCCTCTGCCAGCTTTTGAAAAGCATTATAGCAGCAGAAGTCAAATGGGAAATTAGCTATAAAACATTCCATTTAAGTGCTGACTGTCCTACCTCACTCTATTGGATATTGCATTTACACTTTTGATGACAGAAAAGGTGTGTAAGTGTAAAGTAAAAATAAGCTGTTTTGTACGATTATGGCATTAAAAAGTTTGAAAAGTTAACATAGTGGCGTTCATTTGACCCCCTCCAACCCTCCCAAATTTGTTTTTTTGAAACCAGATCTCTTATCTACTTAAAGCGAATGAGAACGTAACACCTTTTGAATCAGTACAATATTGTGCTTTATTAATATTCTTTTTACAATGTCATTTACAAAAATATAATTTTAATTACACTGTGAATTATCAGCAAACATGTTAATATAGCCCGTTTAAGAAAGACCTAGTCAAAGGACTATTCATGAAATTCATGTGATTTTTAGATTCCCTTAGTTCTCCTGCTGCATTGAAAGTACAAAAGTGTGTAACTTGTCGCTGAATGAACATTTCAGCAGAAATTTAATAGTACTCTAAAAATATGTCTTTTTCCTATGAATGGAAAAACAATGCAACAAACATTTCTATACAACGAAGAAAAAAAATCACTTGAAATATTTAAATATGTTCTTGTAATATTTAACATTACAAGAATGACATAAGGATCAAAGATTTAAGTCAACCATCAAAACTTCAGAAGGAAAAAAAGAGCTCAGTCATGAGTTACTTCTGGGGACCTGCATTTATCCACATCTGGAGGTTAAGATTAAATAATAAGCTTGCAGGACACAAGGTAGGAGTGCCAACTACCAAAGACCTTTGGTATGTTTGTATGTTCCAGTCCTGAGGGATAATGTTTCGTTTTTCGCCTCGGATTGTCAGTAAGCTTCTTGATTTTGAATGGTGACCCGCTTAAGTGTCTGTGGAGTTGCTTTACGGTGCGGGGCAATGGGATTGGGGGGGGGGCACACCCAGTCAGTGGCAGCCACACTCCTCCACGATCATGTCCTCATGGTGACGCAGGACCACACCATCACTCTCGTAGTACAGCATGGAAAGCGGGCTGAGGCGGATGGGCACGCAGGATGGGCAAGCCACACGCTCCGGGTGGTAGAGCTTCAGGAGACTCTGCAGGAGAGACGGGAGACAAGAGGATGTTACTCACACAGTAAAGACACTCTAAAGCAGCGTTTCCAAGTCTGGTCCTCAGGGACCCACAGCAGGTCCATGTTTTTGCTTTCTACAAACTCCCTGCCAGACAGTCCGCATTTTAGCTCCCTCCCAGCAAAAATGTGGACTGTTTGTGAGTCCTCAATGACCGAATTGGGAAACACCGCACTTAACAACACAGGCAAAATCAGTATAAATAATGGAACCTGAAAAAATACAGATTCGTGTCTCACCTGCATGTAGGCATGGTTGGTCGGCTTGAAGGACTCATCAACTGGGGTGGGGCACTCACCCTCGCAGCGGAAGGCATTGTAACGCTTGGGGTACACGATCCACTCGTTCCAGCCAATCTGGTCGAAGTCCACCCACATGTCCACCTTCCGGCACAGGGGCCGCTGGCTGGCCTCTGCGGGGGGCGAGGTGACCACTGGGCCACCTGCCGCTCGCACCCGCTCCTTTTCCATGCGGTTCCTCTTGTGCCGTCGGTTCTGGGAGTCCCGGCTGCCCCGGTCCAGCCCAACGTACTTAGAGTGCTCTACAGTGCGGATGAGCGTGGGGGTGTGCTGGCCATCCAGCTCCCTCCTGTGCTTGGAGAAGACCACCATCATCACCTGGTCAGCTGTTGGGTGCTGGACCCGCCTCTGTGTCGGGCGCCTGAGCCTGTGCTCAGGATCCTCCTTCTCCTCCTGGTGCTCCGCGTTCTCCTGTGGCACCGGCTCCTCCACAGCTTCCACCTGACCGGGAGAGGATTCCCCCTGGTGCAGCCAGTACCTGAGCAGCGCCGTCACGTTGAAGACCTTCCAGGAAGACTTGATGCTGCTGGGCGAGGTGTTGAAGCTTCCCAGTAGGAGGCGCTCTTCAGGGCAAGGCTTCATCTCTGGGGAACAGGGCTGCCTTTGGGAGTGATAGATGTCCACGGTGGCATGTTTGGCGGCGCTGAACTCGGGCAGTCGGAACCGCAGCTCAGAGAGCTGGACATTGTCACTGGCGGAGATGGAGGACATGTCAAATGTGACGGTCCACTTGTCACCAACCTGATGGCAACCTGAAACGGAAAAAAGCAAATGCAGATCAGAACACATGCAATGTGGATATCTTTGTGAATGCCATAATAAGCCATAAAGCAAAAATCGTGAAAAGGTGAAAGAAACGGGAAGGGAAGGTTCCTCGGAAACGGCGCAGTAACTCGTGTTCAGCAGAGCTACTGCGGGAACAAGGCACATGTCAAAACGCTCCGGCGGCGCAGGGAAAAGAAATTTAGAGTTGGAAAGAATTGTGTATTGAACCTCCAGCGCGGTCACATTTGTAACAGACGTCTGGGAGCCTGCCAATACACACACTCCACTCACATAAAACAGAAAGCCCCTTTAAAGTCCAATAAGCATCGTGACAAGCCCAGGTGATAAAACAGGAGTTACCGATCAACACAGATGCGGTAGATGACTAAAGATCATAGTCCGATAAACCCCTTAAGCATGTCATTAAAATCTAATTCACCTTTAAAGCTAAAACCGATGCGTAATTATATGACGGACCGCGTACATTTAAAATATTGGTCACGTAATATAATTAAATAAATCGACAGACTAAAGTGAAGTAACTAACAATATTATCTGGTAATCTGCGGGGTTTATATACATATGATATATAATATATATATAATAAATAATAATAAAAAAATTATATTATATATATATATATATATATATGAACAATTTTGAAAATGACTTACTTTTCGCTATCAGACTTAGGACGGAGTCCGGGTTGTCGGCGCCGCTCCTGCTGACGAAGCTGACAGCCGTGTCCCCAGCCTTGAAGGTGCGGTACAGCTGCATCATGTACAACGGGTACCTGCTGGGGTGGTACCGGGAGCTTGTATATCCAAAAGCGGATCCCGGAGTCAAAGAAGAGCGCTTGGGGTCGTGGGAGTCCAGATGTAATGCCTCACTGAGCCCCAGGGAGCCGGGATGCGAAACTGACTCCGAAGCCCCGACGCTGGTCCAGGATGCGACGAGAACAGCCAGTATGAAGGCGTCCATGTCTGCGGCTATTTGTAATTCCGCTTATGCAGCTTGTGAACAAATACCGTCAAGAGAGAAAGTAAGGTCGAGAGGCAGAGAAGGGGTTCGGCGTCCTACTCCTTGCCTGTCTAGCTTAGACTGAGGCTGCGAGTACCCTGTTCCCGAGTAAGAGCATTTATAGTGCACAGCTGCCCTTTGATGACCCCTGTCATCCACGGGGCTTTGAAGTGCTCCGTAGTGCCCCTCCAAAGGGGGACAAAATCTTAGATCTGTCAAGTTCATTGTCTCTCGAAACTCTTCAGGCTTTTATATTCATGACGTATGAAGACCCAAATCCCTTTGTGGTGTATATTGGAGACCCCTTTGACAAGCCACCTTGACAGTAATATTAGTCAAACAAATCAGTACATGGGGCGGACTAGCGAAAGGATCTACGCACGCGTCCATAATTACTAGTAATTGTTTGGTTCAGTTTTAAGACGTAGAGTAAAAGGTGTAAAAAAACTAGTTACTACTTTCTCGTACACGTATACGCCCCTTTATAAGGGGAGGCCAAAATAAAATGAAATGTGGACCCAATAAAATGCATTTAGAGACAAAACAATTAAAGCAAATGTGAACATCACGCCTTAATTGGGAATTAATTAAAAATGTATATATTTATAGGGACTTCGATCTTCGACAAAGGGTTTGCACTTGCTGTTTGGTGTTTCATCACTAATCACCAGCAAAAACCGAGCCAACATTTCCATTTTAAGAGCCATTAATTTCAAGAATCAAACTATGATCGTTTTCTTTATTTCTAAACGCAGTAGGCTTATGTTTCTGTTTGTCGGCCTGTACTTTTTAAAATGATCGCATTAATATTCTTGTATTAACACAGTCTACGGTTCGCATCTAAACGATGCGCTGCCATTTCCGCGCCGATCACAAAGCGCACATAATGTCATATAGTCTGTTTCGTAAATTTAGTCACTTGAAGCGGATGAATGGATTGGGACAATAATACAAAATCCGTTTGTACTGTTTGGTATACAAATGCGTGTGAAGATATCAAAGGCTTAAACGTGATATTTACTACCATTTTGATAATTCGAAAGCTATGAAGTTCTGAAGACACTCTTCTGACAATAGATCAAACAATTTGTCTTAACACCAATTACCATTTTCGTCTTTAATTTCGTCGTTAAACATAATTTAATCCCCGAAACCCATCGTCTTCATAACTGTACAATCTTAATTTCCCATGAGTATTAAATTCTCAAAACAAAACTTCAAACGGCGAACTTGTTTAAAGATTAATAAATTCAGCCTCTTACAACTATGCTACGGTCAGCATTAAATTGACCTAAATTACATGTTTAAATGATTTACCTGCGAAAGACAGAACAAAACAGCAAGAAAGTTTTAAAAAAAAAAACTATTTTTATTCTTAATTTTAGGGTTTTCTTTTGGACAAATTCAAACTAACACTACAGTATGCGTCTCCCATTATTTCATCTTAAAACGGACAAGTGTTAAATGTATGTAAGATACTGGTGGTGATGTTAGTTTTCTCGTAAGCGGGACACTAAGTATTGCTTTATACGCGATTGAGCTTCTTAATACTTATATGATATGCTTTGAATCTAAATGTAACATTCAAACATGTTAAATGAATCATTCAGATCGAACGCATCTAATGCAGACTGGCAAACAACATGAAAAAGCTCAACAGAAATTTAATTTGCAAGCATCTGAGCTTTCGTTTTAATAAAAATGCAATAAAGTTAAAATAAAACTAAGACATCAGAATTATTCATTCATGTTCTTTTCAGTTATTTCAGTTATATTTCCCCACCAATATTCCATCAACCATGAACTTATAAAATCACGAGTGAGGAATAATAGTTTTCTCGTGTTCTGCTGTTCGAACCAAATTAATGTGTGTTAAAATAACATTAACAAAAACAAGCCGCACACCTGGGACAGGTAAAATTGACCATACTATACTGTACGCGAAATATATGTAAAGTGTTTATTGAGGTAAGGTTTTTATTGAATTTACTAAATATGCAGACGAAATATGACAAGTAACAGGAAACAGGTCTGGAAACATTACATGAATCTGGAATGATGACTGTCTTATAGATACAATGCATAGATTTAAATCCGCATGACGCCATGAACGTCAATTAGTTTAATTAGATTAAATTTAAGTCGTGCACCTTTTCAGAATACCGTTTTTAAAAAATACAGACCGGCGTAGTAGGGAAGACTGCAGATTCAACTACTGCTTGAAAACGAGAACTAGCTAATAAAAGACTAAGTTCTGGCTCCCAAAGATCTTATAACGCTCTTCTTTTCAACTCTGTGAATGAAAATCTCAACATACAGGATCTGTGCAATATGCATATGTGCGTATGAACCATGAATTTATATGAAATTTTAGTGACATCATAGTATCCATCAGTCGCTTACTGTTCCAATACTTGTTTCCCTTGTTGGTCCATCGGCTCTTTCAAATGGAATTAAAGAAGTTCGTGACCTGTGGAGGATAGAAGTATATAAAGAACGGTGAGCGGAGTCAAAACCTTCAAAGAACAATGGCGCCCTCGTGTGGGGCGGATTTGAACGACATGATAAGGCAGCTGCTGTTATAATCCTAAAGACTGATTGACAGTTACCTTCATGATAAACTCTTTCTGGACGTCCGAGTCCTCGGCAAACTCAACACTCGCATCCAGCACAAGTACAGGCACTCGTTTCAGCTGCTCAAAGTGCAGTCTACAACCAAAGAGGAAAAAAGTGAAACTGAGATGCTACACAATGCAAATTTCTAGTACAGCTTCTCAGAATTCACCTTTAATCATTTTGCAATAGGCAGTATGGGATTTCACACATGACAGCTTAGCAATTAAATGGACATTTTAATATAAAAGGACTGGGAGTGATCATTAAACTACATGAAAGAATTAAAGGAACGTAATAGAAACTCAAAATTAAAAATCTGAAAATAATTGGCCGACAAATTTAAAATAACTAGCTGCTTTATAGGCCGTGTTTCTGACTGTATCCGAGTGGCTGTTTTCATACCTCAGTACTCAGCAGGTTAATAAAAAAAAATCACTTTAAAGTTTATACAGTAATTTGTCAGTCAAAACCACTGATCGGATATATCATAAAGTAAATGCATTCAGAGTAATTTCACATCTATTTTTACACTTAGATATGCAACTATATTCATGCAATAACTTAAATGCTTGTATGCATTCCTATGAATGAATAGTATGTTTGTATTTATGTTTAATGTGTGTGAGCATCCAGCATGCGAAATGGCCCTTACTCTGTGCTCCTGTGTACCAGCCAGTTCTCATGCTGAGTGTGCAGCTTCTCCAGGTAGGCCAACTCCACCCCCTTCTCCTCATTCCGGCCTCGCCTTCCCAGGCGCTTGTGGCATATCTGTATAACACAAACACGCACCAAGCCTCCTTAGCGACCTCCAGTGCAAAAGCCTTGCACCCAAGTTAATAATATGATTTGCTCACACACTGCTTAGTGGACTCTAAATATTCTATAATCAAGGTTTTGCTTATATCCATGTCACATTCACAGGGTAAAGGACTGTTTACAGTATGAGACTGCATGCCAACTTTGGAACTGTAAGATGTAGCTGTGAACAAGTTTAAGAGAACACGGCCATTGATAAATGCTCAGGGAAGCTTTCAACAGCTGTATACCATCAGCAACTTGTAGTATTCTTAAGAATGTAATAACTACTGCTAAATGCTTGTCAGTGGTGTACCTACAATCACAGAGATCTGTTCACTTAAGGATTTCAAAATGAACCAGTTTCGATCTCCTTGCAGCTCCCAAAAAGTAGTACTCTGCTAAATTCCGTCATTTGCTCAACGTTTTTATGAAACGGTTAGTTTACATTTTAGTCAATGAAAAACAGGCCAGGGTGGACAAGAACCTCTGGTGGTGCCTTCAGATAAATGATTCCCTCCAACTCCAAGCGCCGGCCAAACTGCTCGACCAGGAACGAGTGCCAGTCCTGGTAGACAGCCCACTCCGCAGAGCCGATAGAACCCAGCTGGACCATGTTGAGTGCAAATATGTACCTGTATTCAACAAGAAGTGGCAAAAGGGCAAGGAAATTAAGTACACTGCAAGTTAGTAAAAATAGCGCCCCCAAAAGTTAACTGAGTTTGGTTTGTGGTCTTTACCTGTCACTGTAGACGGAACGCTCAAACACCTGCACGGGCGTGGCGCATGCGCGGAGTAGGTGCTGGGGAGGTGGCTGCAGCTGCGTACGCAGGCGAGTCATACATGAGAAGGTCTGGAAAGTGTAAGCCCAGCGCTGCGGGTCTTTGTACATCATGTCCAGAAGGTTGCTGGCGGATTGCTGAGAAGAGAATTACCCATCATTTCGGGATATTTTTCAAAGCACATAAAGAAGCGCATTGCGTAAGGAAATTGAGTATACGCTTAGGCTACGACGTTTAATTACTCTTTAGAGGCCTCCTGGCACTTCATGGGCCAAGCATTATTCCAAAGACGCAAGTCCACACCTGGGACGTGTCCACTTTCTGCCACTTGCTGACCGGCTCGGGTACGATCTCCCAGTCTTTACCCGCAGACCGAAGAAGCTTCGCAAACGTTGACTTCCCTACCGCTGTTATTCACGCAGACAAAAGGTGGCGCAGGTAAAGACGTATAATGTACTGTTCTTTTGCAACGGATTAAATTTACATCTTAATAAAAAAAAAAAGCACTCTGATTCCATCACTCCCACAGTGGCTCTTGATTTAAGGAGAGCTGATAACTTACCAATGTTTCCTTCAATTGAAACCCTCTTAATCCGGTTAACTTCATGCACTTGCTGTCCTGCGTTCCCATACTTCTCATCCGTGGAAATACCACGTTTACGCATCTGTTCCGAATGTATACCGCCACTGGAAGCAAGATCGCGTCTACAGATCCACACTTTCTTTGTGTCTATATGACAGAACAATGGTAATAGTATCCGGGATGTATTTCTATGAAATGTGATCGGACTGAAAGCCACACAATTCCGTCCAAGGGCCCCAAAAATCACACGAGGCATGGTCCTCATCAGGTGGCTGTACCAGTCTCTCTATGAAAGCAGTTCAATGATGAATCCTCATAAACTGAATGATGTGTGACATAACATTTCAACAGAGCAAACTGATAGCTGGACCTTACTCGCGTTGTTTTAAAACATTAAATGAGCTTTCCTTTCCTAGCCATTTCACACTGTAATGTTTTGACCGTAGGGTACTAACCGAACTGATGTTTTAGTAGGTTTGTTTACGGCATGCCTTCATCGGGGTCTTCCGCCAGATACCAGATTCACTTCCGGGTCGGGAGTATGCACGAGGCGTGTGTTGCTCTCATAGCAACAATCTCGAGTTCAGGTTAAATGGACGATAACGATAAATCTTTAAATTGTTACGGTTAGGAAAACGAAAATTCGAACTGACACCCTGAAACCCGAAACACGGAAATGAGGCATTGCAATCCCGTTCTTACATTGCATTGTCCGCAATTTACAGTACCATATTTAATGTTTTCTGTCCACCTGATCTTACTCAGATTTGGGCAATTTAATTTTGGCAACCATGAGATACAGGAATTTGTTATCTATATGTTACTCTATATGTAAAAAAACTGGTGATCTATCGACGTGTCATATTATATACAACCTGGTCAAATGTAAGAGAAGTCCACTTACGTTTTTTTTAATTTACATGCAATAAATGAAACACCAGACTTCCATAAGCAGGTCTGTCACTTTTATTTAAAATTCATCCAGCTATTTTTTCCACAATATAGACATTTTTGCAAAGGCACAGATATGTACAGGTAATATACTAAAAATATATAAACCAACAGTAAAAGCAATTATAGCAATAGACCAGCAAATTACGAAAATGTCTATCTGCATGATGCATTAAAAAATTATAGGCCTCATTGTGTTTAATTTGATGATTTATAAAACAATTAAAATCAAATGCAAAAAAGCAAAAGGAAATAAGATTAAATGTGAAAGTAACTTTCAACTACGCTAAAAAATAAAGTCTAATCATAAACACAAAAATTCAAAATTTAATCAGTTTTCTGGTACATTGTTGTTCGGTATACAGTTCCCTTCCCATCAAGGCATATACTGTCCCAGCCATTTTCCTGCTTGTGGCGCGAAAACGCAGTTTGTCTTCACTGTTTCAATACCAAGTGTGAGGTTCACATTTATAAGAGAACATGAGAGAACATACCAGGTCAATGGCAATCCATGTCAAGAGGGGGAGGTAATGGTGCCCTTGAATCAAAATTATATTATGTAATTCGGTGTAGTATTTAAGTATACTGACCAACTAAGCAACAGAATTTAAAAGTAAAAAGTATTTTGTCTAAAAATAAATCATTACCTGGATAATGTAAAATAGAAGAGAGAACAAAACAAACAAACAAAAAAATGAGGATATAAAGTCACTCAAAACTACTGATCAACATACAAATAAAAACAAGTTCTGAGCTCCAACAGTAACTTCTGAAATAATAAAAAAATATTAAAATATAAATGTCTTGCCAAAAGGAAATATCTGATGGATAAAAACCAGAAGAGACAGAAACCATTTTACATGAAGATAAAAAGATGCTACAGGTAAAAAAGGCCTGGAAAGTTTGTAATAGTCAAATGATGTACCATAGAGTGTAATTATACTGACACTGAATGGTAATTTAAGCTTTAAAATTTTAAACGTCCCTGCTATGATAATTAAAAACGCCAAAGGTCTCAAGTAAAATGTCCTGAGAATTTAGGTGGCAACATGTTATGTAAACTGATTTTCATTTTATTTCAAATCAATCTTTGCAATGCTTTGCAATCTACTAAAAAGATAACGTCTCAGAGCTAATATTTTCCAGTTTACAATCTCTTGCCAACCTTTATAAAAATTGTGGATATTTATATTTTAGATACTTGTTTGCCAAGGTATTGACATTGCTGGTTTCAGTTATAACACATATTGGTCCACAATGACAAAAAAGTAGTTCCGAGATTTAAAAATTAATATGTAGCTCTTACAAAAATTATACATTTGCTTTTCTATATATATATATATATATATATATGACAATTTAAAGAATTTCATGTACTAAAATCTTGATATGAAATACTATTCTAAAAAAAGGGGGGGGGGGGGAAATCACTCTCCAAAACTCCTGAAAAGAATTTTGCTGACCCAAAAAAATTAAATGTGCTGGATTGTCCAAGAAATTCATTAGATATGAGGTTGATACAGACAGATGCTGTTATAAAAACAGGCAAGGAGATATGGAGTTATGTGCATTTAGGAATAAGGATAGATTGCTCAACCAGAGGCTGAAAGGAAAGGGGCAAAAAAGTGAGATTATCTGGCTTTTCTGAGGCAACGAGAGTGAGAGAAAAAGTTGCTTAGGCTGAGTGAGAAGGTCTATCTGTCCTTAGAACCCAGCTTCTCTATCAGGTCCTGTAGGGGAGCCAGCTCTCGCCGGTCAATCAGGTTGAACTCCTACAGAGATATGGAGATATCATCAGGGATCACTTACATTTATTTGCCAGACACCTTTGTCCAAAAGCAACAGAGAGCAGGGTCAGACAGTGTCGCTGGAGCAACTGGGGTTAAACACCTTGCTAAAGGGTCCAATGGTGATATGATTACTCAGCTCGGATTTGAGCCCAGGGCACAGATCCCTAATGTGCAGAGCTATCCATGCATGTTCCTCCCATGTTAACAAAAGAACAATCACCATCATTCAGGTCCCTTTGTTGCATCAACACTACATTATCAGGAGCTACATGAATATACATTTCATTTACTCTGTAGTCATAAAGGTAGACATTTTTAGTTTTGTTGGTTACAGAGGCTATAAGGCACATTAAAGAAATATTTGCTCCAGCAACCACATCCCAACATTGAAAGAGTAAATCAGAATTAATGTGCATTACAGAAAACAAGTTTGTGCTACATGTATCCATTTGACCATCCATCTCACCTGCACAAAGAAGATGAAATGTTTGAAGGAGGTGTTCAGGTGGGCTTCCTCCTGAAGCTGAATGACGGAGTCGAAGTGCTGGTGGTAGATGTGAGCATAGACCCGAAAGAGGCGCTTCAGGATGGTCTTGGCCACAGACATGAAGTTCTTGGGGAAAGGAACACCTGGAAAGGAAGAACCCATGACAGACAATCAGCATATGAACAGAACACAGACATCCATCACAGTCTATGGAGGAAGGGCATGAGACCGCTGTCAACACTGAAGGATTACACAGTAACTTTCAATGACTTTTACTGAGAAGCAGCTCTACCATATACTAACCAATCTTGGAAGGGAAGAGAGTCTCGTCGTCCAGCTGATCCTGCACCCAGGACATGAGGTAGTCGATGTACTTTGGGGCAGAACACTTAATAGGTTTCTTAATATTCGTGCCATCAGCCCAGTGATACTCATACCTGGCAGATGATGACACAAAGAGCTTGTCATAGTTGGAAGAACTCCAGTTTTTAAAGGCTGCAAGGTCTGATAAGTTTCCTTTACACTTCATCTTTAGAAGGTGCTTTAATAATAAAGCAACAATATATTTTTCCTGGCGTTTCAGAAGAAAATGACTAATCACAAATTTAAAGGGCACCTATAACAAATCTGCTGGGCTGTGCATGTGTCAACTGCAATTTTACACTCCTGGACTAAAGAACAGAACTCTATTACCATAATATTTATGTCACACTGTATACACCGAATATACTGTATGCACCTAAGAAAACATACAGACAAATGTTGAGCAAAACAAAAAGATAGCATTATTTTTTAGACCAGCAATATATCTGGCACACATTTTGCACGAAACAAAACCATTATTCACGTTTCATTTTCCGTAACATTTCAGTCAGTGGGTGGGTCTAAACACCATTTCCTTAATGCAGTTTTCTAATGCTGGTTCTAACTTGTCTGGCACACCCAAAAAGATATGAGGTTGTATTAGTCTGGGGGCGAATATGTAGTTACAGTTTAGCTGATCAAGGCTAATTTTAAGAAATGCATAACAATGACACATGCGCACAGAAAAAGGAAGAAGAAAAATAAACTAATAATAAACAGGAAGTCAGTAGAAGCCGCTGCCTCTGGATCAGAGGACTGAAATAGCCTGGGGGGAAAAGGAAAGGGGGCCAGAGAGGGAGTAAGGGCTGTACCAGACTCAAAGGTAGGGAAAATATCAAAAGATACGGGACAGAAATAAATAATCAAAACCATGTTTTACAGATAGTAACCAAGTTCCACAAGGAAGTTACAGACACACAATCTAAAACACAGTCAAAAGCTCATCCTGAAATGAGATATTGCTGTGACAGAAAGAGGGTATATTATAGACACGCAGACAAACTTGGCTTAGTGGCCAGGGCCCACTCCCCAAGCCTGCACCTCCTACCGGGGCCCGGCGGACATCACAGCACAGCTGCTCTCGGTGCAGAACTCTGTGATGGTACCATACAGCATGTTGATCTGGTTGAAGAAGTCTACAGCTGAAAAAGCACAGGAAACAAGCCCACAGGATTCAAAATGTAAGAATACAATGAAATTAGAAGGCAGATGCAACCTTACACCTGTTGTTCTGTGCTTGTATTTATTACTACTACTATTATTCTCTCGCTTAGGTGGAAAGCTATACATTTATAAATGTATACCAAGACAGCATCCATTTCCCTATGCATCCTTCTAGCCCCACCAGCCCCAGACTCACTGTTCACAGCAATCCACTCATTAAGGTCCTCCCCCTCAGGTAACATGACTGCTTGGCGAAGGTTCCCACTGCCCAACGTGGCCTCAGCATGCTTCAGAAGCTCATATTGGTGGGAGCCTTCAGGAATGTTCTTCTTGGGTTTGAACGTCTTCGACGAGCGACTGCCACTTTTTGGGGGAGACACAAGTGGGATATTAAAGTGTGATCTTAGTGGATTTTAAAGATCTGGTCTGCTGGAGGTACAAAGTTAATGTATCTGGAGCTCACATTTTCTCAGATTACATCACACATGGAAGACCTGGGGACAGTCTGCAAAATTAACAACAGAAAATCGAAAAAGATCCTTCCCAGCTTTTGCTGCCGC
Source organism: Mormyrops boulengeri (assembly GCA_026781065.1). NCBI lineage: Eukaryota > Metazoa > Chordata > Actinopteri > Osteoglossiformes > Mormyridae > Mormyrops > Mormyrops boulengeri. The sequence goes on along the minus strand of JAODLD010000046.1, from coordinate 36,617,239 downwards.
CTTCTTCTGATTTTTTAAGTTAAATTACCAACAGACATAATGAGTTGTTCGCAACTTTCGCTTAAAGGCAGCTCATGGCGGACGTTACCCAAAATATTACACCATATATTACATACTCTTATTCTATTCTGCCCTAAGGGTCATTGTCAGTGAATTTATGCGGTATTACACATGAAGAACATTTATAGAGGATGTGAACTATCGTTAAACTGAAGACATATTCTAGCGAAATGAGATGCATTACAACGGACTGACCCAAAGTGTGTGAAGCAGGCTCATTTGCATATACTCCAGTCTTCTCATTATCAACGCGTAAACAAAACAGGCATTTGATATCACTTAACTAAAATTGAACTTAAGCGAAGTACTCTCTCGTGTGACTCACATATACTTAATAATTTCTAATAATATAAAGAGGAAGAAACATCGCATCATCTTGCCCATGGCAACTTTCTTTGCAAGCAATTAAAAGCACATTTTGTACAAAAGGCGTGCATGTAATACACCAGTACAGCTGGATGGAAACTGACTGACCGGTTTTGAACAAGAAAACTATTTTTAAACCAAGGGATGGCCACCAGGGCATTATTATTATTTAACCTTCAGCTTCAAGCCAGAGAGCTTTAGGGTCTTAAAAGGCTATCGTACAGACATTTCCTCATCACCGTCTACAACAAAACTGAGGTGTGTGTATATATATATCCAGGCTTAAGTGCGTCAGCAGCAGATGCGCTCGTTTTAAAACTACGGCGGCGGACGGCTAGCGGAGGAGGCTAACGTGTATAGCATCGCCGCGACCGAATGACACTTAGGCTGGTTATTATACCCATCACGGAGCACCTTTAACCGACACATAATATCTGAAAGCGTTCGACGGCGGCTGGGAAACCAACTTTTTTTTCATCGGGCAACTTTTACAGGCGGCGAGAACGAGCAAAACAGCTGTTTAGTTCTAGCTAGGGAACGACTGGATTATAACAATACAGCGACACACCGCGACACGGCGTGCTAGGGGAAGGGGGCAATCCGGAGTCAACAAATAATCTTCCAGAAAGACGTTGTTTTGAACTTAAATAAATAAATAAATAAGGATGGATCGCTACGGCAGGAAGGAAGAGAGTTTTCTTTTCGCCTTTCCGTTTCGACAGTACTTACAATAGGAAGCTCATCGTTGGTAACTAAGTTTGAGGAAAAAATCACAAAAAAATAATCCAACAAAAGTACGCGGTGACAACAACTGGCAAGTTAAAATCACGGAGCACCGGGGCCGTCGGCGGGTAACTCCGGAAACGGCGAACTTATCCTTAACTTTCGGAACAACGGCTTGCCACGGACGTTCACCGACCCGAGTCGCCCCCTGCGCCGCAAGCGCGTCACACTCCTCATGATATCGCGAGAGTTTACGCCCGCTGCCGCTTGTCTGAATTCGGACCTGTGCTTCGGGGACGTCAGAGACACCGGCGCTGTTGTGAGATTTGGCACGTCGAAGAGAGGTGGTGGTACTTTCCTGTTTATGATTCGGGGAAAATTAGTTACGAAGGGTTTTTTTTTATTATCTTCCAAATGCTTCATACTGCAGGAAATGCGGCATTAAGCATCACATCCGTATTTTTACAATAGACATAACGTTTTTTGAAGTGTTTTGTGTTTATATAAGTTTCCAAATATTCCCAAGATAAAACGCAGAACTGAGATTAGCGTGGTGGCTCAATATTTAGCACCGAAGCCTCACACCATCAAGGACGGGGGTCTGAATTCCACCTGTACTGTGTGGGGTTACACGTTTTCACCACAGAAAAGCGGTCCTCCGGCGGTCCAGTGACATACAGTTAGTCTATTTGGTATCTCTAAATTGCCCATGGTGTACGTACATGCCCTGAAATGGACTGTCACTATACCCAGGGTGTACCCCAGCCTTATTCCCCAAGCTTCCAGGGATAAGCTTCAGGTCCCCCACAGCCCTGATCCAGATTAAACGCTGGAAGATTTATTTGATCATTAAAGAATTAGATGCTCAGAGTTAAATGCACTGACTGCATAATACTAGGATTATGGATATAATAAATCCTACGCCAGACATAGTTGTTAGAGAGGGGCCAGCTACCTACAGCAAATGAGAGGCAAACCATTGTGAGACTGCAGGGAAATCAAATGCAGAATATCCAAGTCATCTGAGCTGGCAAGTCCATCAAAGTATCAGACATCCAATATGGGGAGGGGCTTATAGTGCACACTCAATGAATGAATATCACATTTATATAGCACTTTTCAAGACACCCAAAGTGCTTTACAGAACCAATGGGGAGTCAGTTCAGCTACAACCACAGTGTAGCACCTACCTGCATGATGCAACAGCAGCCATTCTGCACTAGAACGCTCACCACACAGTAGCTAAGGTGGTGAAGGGGCATGAGAGAATTCACCAGTTAGATAGAGAGGATGATTTGGAGGTCAGATTTGAAAGGGTCACAGAGGCTAATTTAGCCAGGACATCGGGGTACTACTCATACTCTTCCAAAGGATGCCCAGGGATCTCTTATGACCTCAAAGTGTCAGGACCTTTGTTTTACATCCCATCTGGTGGATGGCACCATTTTTACAGCAGTGTCCCCATCACTGCACTGGGGTCCACACCGACCACAGGACAGGCTTCCCTGTTGGCCACACCAACACCTCTTCCAGCAGCAGCCCACTTTCATAGTTGGTCTCCCATCCAAGTACTGGGCAGGCCCCAAACCTGCTTAACTTCAGATGGGTTACCTGGTCTGAACTGCAAGTGGTGTGGCTGCTGACAGGCTGAAATGGACTGACTGACCCCAGACCAGGGTGCCCTATTGCAATATCAGAAATAATGAAAGGCAATACAGTATAACAGCTATGTGAGCAAAATGGTTAGTGAGACATAACAATATAACAGACCAGATCTCCACATCTACAATTAGTAATTTGTTGTTAAAATGCTTGTCAGTGCAAGCTTGACATTTATTGGAAGGTTGCTGGTTCAAATCCCAACGGTTGGCATCTAGATTTTACTACTGTGCCCTTTGGCGAGGGCTATAACCCCAATTACTCCAGGGACCGGCTGACACTGCATTCTCAGTTATACATCACATTTATAAAGTGTTCACTATATAAATATATATTTTTTAAAGAGTCGAGTAAACTAGCCAATAATTAAGTCAATAATACACGCAGTCACATGTCTACCGTAAGGCTTAAGCAGCCGATGATCAGTGATTACTAACTGAATGAATGAATATTGCTAAGGCCTATTAACACAATCCCGATAGTTTTCCATATCTGATTAGTAATTTTAAATAGCTTTTACTGTGTGAAAGGTATGTCCCGTTCTCTCTTTAACGAATCACAAACTGATACTGAAAATATACGTTTTGGTTTAACTGACATTCAAAAAATAATAATTAAACAATGGTGTGCAGCCCACACCCATATGCATAAAATATGTGGGGTCTATAGGAAGGAAATGGCCGTGTACAGCATATATAAAACAATCTACCAATTGTGATTTTTTTCCACACTTGCTTTAATTACGATCTAATTTTAGCATGTCCATATCTTGATATACTAAATTTGCTAGTGAGGCAGTTGCCGCATGCATAAATAAACTGCGTATGTTAAATCGTACAGCTATAAAACTTAACACCACGAGTTCAGGTCCCCAAAACGCTTCCTCCAGCTACCCGCACGGCGAGGCGGCCGCGGAAAAAGGGTGGTCCCTGTGTGTCGTGGGTGGGACCAGGCACGTAATTTGAGATACGGTCTAAGCAGCACCGGTTCAGCCGGCGCACTTCTCCTTTTCTTTCCTCTGAGCTTGCCGGTAGGATCTTCCCGCAATCCGTCTTGCCTTAATTTCCAATTAATCTAAATTTAAGCGAAGATAATGGCCACAGTACGGGCGCTAAGGAAGTTCTGCCAGAAATCGCGACAGCAAGCGTGCAGCTTTCATTTGTCCGTATTAAGGTGAGTACTTACGAATCTGCCTTATCGCTAGTTTAAACGATCCGAGCCGCGAAGTATTTATTTTGGCTGGCAGCTGATTAGCCAGCTCGATCGTATTGTGAATTAACGAATTCTGAATGAGCGAGAACCGAAACGTCCGCTAGCATTAATCCCATTGAATGTTATGTAACGTTAAATGCATTTGGGTTGGGGGTTTGCGCACTGCGCCCCCTTCAGCCAGCACGTTGCATTCAGGTCGCGGATGATGAAATCAATGGAGAGCCTTGCGTGGTGTGGGTCGCCTCTGCTGCCTTTGAGGTTTCCATTCATAATACGGAGTTTCCCGCACCGCCGTCGTCTGAAAGGCATTGTGACTTGACTACTCCTTCACCCTGCCCTGTGTTTTGTTCATCTGTTCTTCAGTAGTGCTAATCGACCCTCATAAATTGGGAATATGTTTAACGGCCTTCACAAATGTCAAGGACCACCTGTAATTCGCTGCTCATTAAAATAGAAACAACGTGGAAAAGTACGGACTCCGCAATAACTTAAAGTACGGAATGGCTTCTATTTGGGAGTGTTGCTCTGCTTATGGATGTATAGGGCTATAACGAACTAAATACAGATGGTTAATTTTACATATTACGTGGTATGAAATGTAAAAATATCAAATCTAAAGCGCTGACAGAAAAAAAATGCAGACGCTAAAGAATAAACTAGTTCCCACACAGATTATGACGCTATAAGTCTGTTCTAAACCTTTTTTTGTTTTTAGTCACGCACGTCTTACGGATGGAGAAAAAAAAAGTGAAAAATGATGGTTAAATTCAACATCTAAGCAGGGTATTGTATCATTATGTCTGCTCTAACCAAAGGTAGTGAGTATTATTAATGTTCTTATTTTTGTAAATGGAGGTATTTGATTGCAATTTTCACTATACCTTGAACCAGTTGCTGACACAATAGGGTGTAAATGTGAAGAATTGTGTATCTAAGATGTGAAAAATGAAATGACCTCCAATATTGTTGTTAGGTCAGTAATATTCACACCCAACCAGCAGAAAGCTGCTCCATGCTGATTAACTGCACAGTTTACAACAATTGCAACTGGCAGTGGAACCATGAGCGACTTGCCATCTGCCACATTACCCCACTAGAGAGACGTATCCCTTTGCTATGGCGATGTTAAAGGCGTCAGGACCCTGAAGCTGAGGTTTTTCCGCGTTTTATCTCTCAAGCCTCCTGTTGCCTACTTAGGTCAAGCCATTAAGCGATGGGTAACACTATATTTAGCTGCTCCCTATACTGTGAACTCCCCGGCCTCTATTCGTGGTCAGAATCGACATCTGATTGCACTTGGCCATCAGCTGTGCAGCTGCCCCGCACGCCCTGGCTTGCAGCTGAATGGTTTCATAGTCACGAGGACGTTTAGTCCCAAACAAGGGCGCAAGGCTTAAATTACCCATGTCTTAGCTTTCGACTGCAGTTTCAGCTGATTTAATTGATCTGTCACCACTTTTTGCTGATGTGACCATCCAACCAAATTGATTTAATTTCCATGTGTGACACCGTTGGCTGTGAGTTTAGAGATGTGTGAAGATCCTGACCATCACACAGGCCTGTCAGGGATATACTTTAGACTTTTTTATTAGATTCATGATTCATTTTTTTGCCCATGTATGGTATTGTTTAGTGCTAATTACCAAAACATAGGAGTGGGACTGAGAGCCCCCCCCCCCCTCAATCAGGCAGGAGGCGGTGGTGATATCTGGCAGGAAGCTAGCCAAGCAGATCCGGGAGGAGGCCCGCCTCGATGTCGAACAGTGGGTCTCCTCTGGCAACCGACGGCCCCATCTGAGCGTGATCCTGGTGGGCGACAATCCAGCGAGCCACTCCTACGTCCTCAACAAGACCCGGGCCGCTGCGGATGTCGGTATGGAGTTCCCACACATTCTGGTTATCTGATATCTCTTTTGATTATGATTATGTTATGGGGGGTTAATTAAGGACATAGCGGATCAACCTACTTTAAGCCAGTGTATGATATCTCAGAACAAATATGATGGGAATCTCTTTGTTAAAAAAATCCATTATGTATATTTGTTTGTTTACTTTTACTAGAAAGTGTTATGAAATCACACTGGGGGATATGTATCAATTCCGGGAATACCTGTTTGTGTTACTGGGACAGCCAAATTCAGATTGCCTCAAACCAGCTTTACTTGACTGACTTTAAAATGCAAAGTGCATTGAGGTGGAACCTTGAGATAAAAGATAATGTTCATAAGAATGATGCAGATGACTTCCAGGTGACGGCATGATAGGAATAGCAGCTTAAGTTTTCGCTCCGCAAAGAAACCCCCGAACACTAGCCGAATTCTTACTTAATCGGAGTAAGTTAGTACAATTTGTTTAAATATAGAAACTGCAATGGCCACGCAAAAAAGATGCTGAAAAGAAAGGTAAAGCCACCAAGAAAGAGGAGAAACAAGACCACACAAACGCGGCCTTGCGTACTGATGAAATCTATACGGAGGACAATATGGCGGCAATGCTAACAGAACTACGCAAGTTTCGGAATGAACATACAGAGGCGTCCCAAGATACCAGGATAACTTTAGCTAGGGTCGAATCTACTCTCAATGATGTGCTCAAGCGTACGACAAAATTGGAACAACAAGTAACGAATGTTGAGCAGAGGGTGAGTGATTCAGAAGATAAGGTGCTTCGCCATGAGAGAACCATTCGCTACTTATTACATAGGGAAGTTAACTTATCGGCAAGTGTGAAGACCTCGAATCCAGAGCGAGACGCAACAATTTGCGCATTTATGGAGTGAAAGAAGGGGAGGAAAAGAGCAACATGATTAATTTCGTGACTGACCTTCTGCGCGCCTCACTGAACATGCCGGAACATTTAGATCCTTGCGTGGAAAGAGCACATCGCTCACTGACTATGAAACCAAAGGATTCAGCACCTCTAAGGTCGATTATTATCAGGTTTGCTGATTACAGAGTAAAGGATATGATACTTCAGCAAGCTTGGGAAAAACGAGGCGTGACATACCAAGGACATAAAGTCTTCTTTGATCAGGACTATACATCAGAAACACAGGCGAAACGTAAGCAGGTATGGGAGGCAGTAGCACTTACTGCGGTTATTCGGTGAGATTATCGTCACAACTCTCCGCCTTTATAGATATTAGTTGTTGGTTAGTTCGGTTAGTTACGTGTATTGAAGTCTTTTTTTTTCGTTTTTATAGGAAGGCATGTTTTTTGTCTTTCCTGTTACGTTTGGAGTTGATTGATATGTTCTTAATAATCGTGCAGTCAGATCTGGTATATCAGATACTTCACAGGTGCGAATTGTCAAATGTGGGGTTTGGGTGGGCAGGTAGCTTGAAAGGTGATTGCAACTAACATACCATATATATATATATATATGAATAGTTTGACTATAGCTACCTATAATGTCCATGGACTGAACGGTCCTATTAAACGAAGAAAAATACTAAATCAGTTAAAGAAATTGAAATGTTCAATAGCCTTATTGTAAGAGACTCATCTTTCAGAAGATGAACATAAAAAACTAAGAAGAGAATGGGTGAACCAAATATATAGTGCCTCATTTGGTAAAAAACGGGGAGTGTGTATGCCCCAAATGAAAATGATCAGAATTTTTTCAAGGAAATAGCAAACATAATTGCAGAGAACGGCAGAGGCATGATTATAATGGGTGGAGATTTCAATGCAGTGCAAGATGGAAGATTAGATAGGTTACCGGCGGAAGGAGGGCCAGGAACAAAAAAAAACAAAAATACTCAATGAAACGATTTCAGAATTGGGACTTGTTGACCCATGGAGAGCTAAAAATCCCAAAGTAAAAGACTTTAGTTTCTTTTCCAACGCCCAAAACAGTTATTCTGGGAATTGATTTCTTTTGTATTTCCCAACAACATCTTTATAAAGTAACTGACTGCCATATTGAATTGATAACACTAAGTGATCATGCCCCCGTCATAATGAATATAGATTTAGATAAGGAAAAATATTTTAGATACTGGAGACTTTAGATACTGAATGATATATATCATTAACCAAAGACTTAAAACAGAGCTTAAAAGAATATTTTGAAATAAATGACAATGGGAAAGTTACCCCATCAATCCTCTGGGATGGAGCTAAGGCGGTTATGAGGGGGGAAATCATTCAGATTGCCTCTAGGTTAAAGAGAGCATGTGTTGAAGAGCAGTTGAAGATAGAAAGTAAAATAAAAGAACTGGAAATGAAACATAAAATTACAAGATCAAATAAAACCTTGCAGGAATTAAAGAAAGCCAGGAAGGATTTCGATAAGGCGCTCACATATAAGGCTGAAGGAGCTTTAAGATTCTTTAAGCAGAAATACTATGAGATGGACAGTAGAGCAAGTCGCTTGCTAGCCTTTCAACTTCGAAAAACACAGGCTACACGTGTGGTTCCTAAGATCTTACATCCCAAGACTAGTACAATAGTATCTCATCCAAAGGAGATAGCAGATGCCTTTGCATCGTTTTATAGAGATCTTTATAAGGAACCTAAATCAAACACAATAACTAAGACCTTACTTGCTAATTTACATTTGCCTTCTTTATCAGAAGACGAAGCACTGCAAACAATTTCAGATATTACAGAAATGGAAGTAAGGCATACTATAAAAAAAAAACTAAAAAATAACAAATCTCCAGGGTCAGATGGGTTCCCCGGAGAGTTCTATAAAGGTTTTATCGATGATCTAACTCCAATACTAACTAAAGTTTTTAACTACGCTCTGTCCGGAACAGACCCACCAGTTACATGGCCAGAGGCTATTATATCAGTGATTCATAAGGAGGGTAAAGACCGGACATCATGTGAGGGGTATAGACCCATAAGCCTGTTATGTAATGACCAGAAGATACTGACCAATATCCTGGCGAAAAGAATACAAAAAATAATAACCAAATTGATTGATCCGGATCAGACAGGCTTTATCCCCAATAGACAAGGTGCAAACAATATAAGGAGAACACTGAACATTATAGCATGTGCTAGGAAAACCATGCAAAACTCGATGTTAATTAGCTTTGATGCACAGAAAGCATTTGATACGGTCAATTGGCAATTTTTATATAAAACATTGACGGCCATGGGATTCCACTCAAAATTTGTGGATTGGGTAAAAGTTATATATTTGAACCCAAAATAACGAGTTCAAGTAAACGGATGTTGTTCAAATTTTTTTCACCTTGAGAGAGGGGTCAGACAGGGAGATTGTCTTAGTCCTTTGCTTTTCACTATAAATATTGAACCGCTGGCAGCCTTGATAAGACAAAATGATAGTATTAAGGGCATAAAAGATGATGGGAAAATAGAACAAGATCTCACTATATGCAGATGACCTCTTGGCATATATTAGTGACCCAGTTAAATCTGTCCCTGCACTTATAAGAGGTTTAAAAGAATATGGAGAACTTTCAGGATATGAGATTAATGAATCGAAGTCTGAGGCATTGATGCTGGTGGGACAATGGCCAGCTCAGTTAGCTGGAACATTCAAATTTCGCCTGTCTAACCTAGGATTGAAATATTTGGGTATTATTATAACTTCTAATACATCACAATTGTTCAATGACAATAAAAAAAAAAATGACCTTACAAGATGGGAAATCATCCTTTTGTCCCTAATAGGAAGAGTTGAAACTATACGAATGAACATACTCCCAAGATTACTTTTCCCGTTCCAGTCTCTACCCTTAATAGTCTCTACTTCTACATTCAAAATAATTAATAAATGGTTGTCCAAATTCATATGGCAAAACGAAAGACCTAGAATTAAATTTAAAAGACTTCTATGCTCAAAAGAAAATGGGGGTCTGGATTTACCAAATTTTCGAAACCATTACTGGGCGGCTCAGCTTAGGTCCATAGCTGCTTGGTTATCTCAGGATAGAGACACCATTTGGGTGAGGATGGAACAGAATAGCTGCCCAAATATACCATTAGACACTATCCCATTTCTCAACCAACAATCTAGAGGCCTAAATAACATTGAAAATCCATGGGTGAAAACTACTCTAAAAATTTGGTCAGTTGTGAGAAAGAAATTAAAACTCCCTATGTCAATATCCAGAGTAGTAAAGATTGCACATAATATAGACTTTCCCCCCCATCTACATTGGACGCAGGTTTCAAAAAATGGGAAGAAAGAGGCTTAATTATCTTGGATCACTTGTTTGAAGGAGCATACCTAATGTCGTTTGAACAGCTCCAGCATAAGCACGATCTCCCAGCTAATAATTTTTTTTACTACCTGAAGCTGAGGCATTACCTACAGAAACATCAAGAATGGGACATATTATGCAACTTGCCATCTAAGATAGAACACCTCTTTATATTAATAATTAAAGGAACTATTAAAACCAAGATTATATCACCTATGTATAAAACACTACAGGAGGCATTACAGGACAATAGTATAGATATCAAGGAAAAATGGGAATTGGAAATGAACACCATAATTTGTGATAAAAATTGGCAGAAATCATGTAGAGAAGGACATAAAATAACAAGTAGCCCTATCTGGAGAGAATTTGACTGGAAAATCAGAATGAGATTCTTTAAAACCCCTCTAATTCCGTCAAAATCGGGAGGCACCTCAGACCAATGCTGGAGGGGATCTGGCCTTGTGGTAGATCATACACACATATTTTGGGATTGTCCTGCATTAACGGAATACTGGCAGAATATTCAAGAAGAAATAAGAACATGCTTAGGCATAGAACTACCCTTAGAACCATCATACTTTATATTACGATTATTACCAGCGGAGATAGAAGACTCTAATCAGATATCATTATTGCAAATTCTTTTGGCCGCATCTAAGAAGATGATAACAATTTCATGGCTGAGGCCCCAACCCCCAACCATATTACAATGGAAGGAGAAGGTTAAGGAAGTTTATTTCGTGGAAAGTATTACCACAAAGCTACAAATGACCACAAATATTTTTAACAAAATGGTCTTGAATCGCCTCCCATTTCCTTCTGAGTGATGCATGTGATGAGATAATGAGATAATTTGTGTGGATCCCCTTTCTAAATACCAGAACGGTATTGGACTGTGGATATTCGAAATCGCCCATAGATAATGTCGAAGTGGGAGAACATGAGGACTGTTCCTTGGGACATTTGTTTATACTTGTATTGTATAATGATATTTGGTTGTACCTATTGTATGATGGCACCTTGTGAAACAAAATAAAAACGAGTTCAAAAAAAAAAAGAATGATGCAGATCATCACCTCCTGCCAGATCCCGTAAATGTCACCATGAAGGTTTTCCAGCCGTTCCTTCCATTGAAATCAACCAATGCGATTTTTTTTTTTTTGCATCATAAAATGCTTCTACTTTGTAATAATTATAATTCTTAATCTCCCTCTTTCCCAACTAACTCTGGGCATTTTAATAACTAATAAAATGTTTGGAATGTATTAATTTGTTACCAAATGGGTGGAATGATTAGTCAAATAATAACGTAAGAACATTTGAGTAAGCTAAACAATAAATCATTTGTTCTGTAGGAATTAATGAACCTAAAACGTTGTAGTCCCTCCTCTGGGAAAGCTAATTAGCAAGAGAAGCTAGTTATGTTGGTCTGATTGGCACAGCTCGATACATTGGTAAAAGTGACTAATACATTTTATGCCAATAAAGCCTTGCAGATTATTTATTTATTTTTTTTATTTTAAAAGATTATAATGGGGATTTTCCCCATAAGCACACACAAACTAGCCTTATCCTTTTTTCTCGAAGTTGAGACTCTTGTTAATGTGTCTGTCTTTCCTTCCCACCCCTAGGAATCAGCAGTGAGACCATCTTGAAGCCCTCCTCCATCTGTGAGGAAGAGCTTATGGAGCTGATCCACAAACTCAACACCGACCACAGAGTTGATGGCCTGCTCGTCCAGCTACCGCTGCCAGGTCGGTGCTATTTGCCTGCATTCGGGTCCATTGATGTTTCTCAAACCGGTCCACGGGGGCCCCTAGACAATTCACATGGACTGTTTGGCTGGGAGTGAGCTGATGAACCGTGTGGACCGTTTGGGGGTCTCCAAGGTCCAGGTTGAGAAACACTTGATAAATACATCTGTAATGTTGCCGAAGGATGCAACAACCAGACCCTTTGCAAACAAGGACCTAAAAACGTTACACTGGCCAAACCTGTAACCTATATTCCCACCTAGCTACTCAAAGACCTAAATGCTATTTAAGCAACTAAATAAACAAAGAAATAAGTGAATAAATGACCGATAACTCTCCATCTCCCCCTCCATGTCCCCCTGTCAGAGCACATTGATGAGCGGTGTGTGTGCAACGCCGTCTCCCCCGAGAAAGACGTGGACGGCTTCCACGTGGTCAACGTAGGCCGCATGTGCCTGGACCAGTCCACCATGCTTCCTGCCACACCCTGGGGTGTGTGGGAGATCATCAAGCGAACTGGTGAGCGCTTGGGTGGAGGACGTGCCGGTGCCTGCCCCGAGCAGACGCTTCTGCTTCCAGGTGCCTGACGATCTTGACGCCTGGTTTCTCTCCCTCCCTCCCCCTTTCCAGGTATTCCCACGCTGGGGAAGAATGTCGTTGTTGCAGGCCGCTCCAAAAATGTGGGCATGCCCATTGCTATGTTGCTGCACACAGACGGCCGTCACGAGAGGCCTGGAGGTAAGCGGGGTGTTCAGTGGGGGGTCACTGCATGGATATGATTGGTAAATAACCCCCTTTGTTGGGCAGATGGAACTAAGCAGGGCAGGAAAGAATTCTTGTATTAAAAATTGATAATTGATGGTGTAGAGTTTTATGAAATTGGGGTGTTTATTGGCTCCTGTTGAAGAACACAGTGACCTTTGACCTCTAAGCCTTTCCTCTTTTTTTTCTTTTTCTTTTCAATGTTGGTCAGGTGACGCTACAGTCACCATCTCACACCGCTACACTCCCAAAGAGCAGCTTCGTCAGCACACCCAGATCGCTGACATCGTCGTCGCAGCTGCAGGTATGAGAGATCGTTGTTTTTCTTCTTTCGTTTCCCCTTTGTGTTTTGCTTAAAATATTTAACTTTTGTTTACCTCTTTCTTTTAGGGATTCCCAACCTGATCACAGCAGACATGATCAAGGAGGGTGCAGCAGTCATTGACGTTGGCATCAACAGAGTCCACGATCCCCTGACGGGCAAAAACAAACTAGTGGGGGATGTTGACTTTGAAGGTGAGAGACACTGATGGTATTCTGGGAGAATAATGTTAACGGTTTAATTTTGCTCAAAAATAAATGTATAGCCACTGTCTGTCTTGTACCCTCCCCCCCAGTCCAAACTAACTCTGTTATCTCTGCTTACCAGGAGTGCGCAAGAAGGCCAGCTATATCACACCGGTGCCCGGAGGGGTGGGACCCATGACTGTAGCCATGCTCATGAAGAACACTATCAAGGCAGCTAAGAACCTTCTCTTGACCCCCCCAGAGCGAATCCATATGATGGCTTCCTCATAACAGAACCACGCCTTGCACAGGGAAAAAAGACAAGAATAAAAAACACATTCCAAAGCTTGGTGCCCTGAGCAGCTTGGGACACCTGTGTGTACCTCGTCAAAGTGATTACACACTCCACCATCCAGCTTTTTGTTAATTTTAGTTGTTAACTGTTACACAGCCTGCTGGTGAAATATTTATTTTGTCCTTCAGCTGTTGGGGTGCTCACATTTATTTATTCTTCAATATTTTAATGTACAAGTAGCAGAAGCAAAATGGGGGTGCCCAGCCTGTCTGTAGATGCACTTTTTTTGAAGCTCACAGTCTTTCTCAGGACCCGTACCACAGGGGTAACCATGGAAACGGTGATTCAGAGGATCGTGGGTGTCAAGGGTGATGCATGCTAGGTGAGACATGCAAGGAATACTTGACATTTTGCCAAACAATTTAACGTTGGTATTAATATGTACGGCAGAGATTTACACAGAAGTTTTCCACTTCATGCATATTCTGGTGTGTGTTGTTCTGTCAGTAACCCCCGCCCTCCCCAAACTCAAGGAAGAGTTTTCTAAAACTCATTAAGACGTGTATACCGGTAAACAAAAAGCTTTGTTTACAGAGCCGAACAAACCATTTACATACAAAAGTTTAATAAAACAGAATTTATTGGTGAGCTGTGTCATGTGTGTATTTTTTAAAAAGTAAGATAAGATGGATCCTTCTCATAACCATGCAGAACATCTAAGCTGACCTAGACAGTGGATGAAAGCTGCATCTTAACTGTTAATCTGATTAATTAACTTAACCATAGTTTTTGCCTAACTGCTCGAATTAATTTTTATGCATCTGATCTGTGTCTTTGGTGAAATGCTTGGTTTATATTAAACAAATATTTAGATATCATGAAGATATCAAAGTAATCAAGCATGGCCTTTGTGCTTTTTTTTGTGATGGGTCATTTACCCCCACATGCACAGACCCTGACCATCCAACCAAGAGCCATTTCAATCTCATTTGCCTATATTTTGGAGTCTAACTAGTTACTTGAAGTTTATATTTATATACGTTATCAAGGAGGGTGCTGCAGTCATCAATGTTGGCATCAGCACGACCCTATATATAAACAAACAACTGAAACCCTTTGTGGAAGTCTATACTTAACTCTCAGAACTTACCTCACCATCCCTAAATGACTGGTGTTAACAATAACGCTGTTCTACTTGTGGGATGTCCAAGCTACAAGCACAGAGAGCCAGTGATGAGAGAGGAGAGGCTGTTTGCTCATAGTATCACCACACAACAAGGTTAAGGGGACAAAAAGACTAACAACCCTAAACACCTGGCAATCAAATGGAAGTCAACAGGCCGAGGAATAGGGTGACGACCTGCATGGCTCTTAAAAAGGGGCACTATGGCTTAAAAGGGAGGACACCGGTGTGCAAAAAGGGGCACTATGGCTTAAAAGGGAGGACACCGGTGTGCAAAAAGGGGCACTCTGGCTTAAAAGGGAGGACACCGGTGTGCAAAAAGGGGCACTATGGCTTAAAAGGGAGGACACCGGTGTGCAAAAAGGGGCACT